>CM031626.1:14670040-14712540 GCA_018398815.1 Conus ventricosus
TCAATAAAAAACAGAAACCCCTTTGGGAAATGTGTAAGAATGGGAGCTTTCTTCGTTTTCTTTCGGTTCCCTGATTCGTAAAAAACTTTAAAAATTTTTTTAACTAAAAAAAAAATTTAAGGCTTGCTACCAAAGTTAAAAATCCAGATGTTACTAAATTAATTCTTTCTCTTGATTTTGTTTGCCTTGACAGAAACGTTCGTGAGTACAATTTGAATCAAAACCTTGAGTGATTACTGTATATTTTTTGTAAAAGGAAAAAAATTTACCCTATCTTTGGTGGGTTTTACTCGGGGGTTTTGAAAGGGGTTTTGGGTTCATAAAAGACCCGGATTAGTTGAGCAAATAATCCTTAATACTAAAAAACATGATTGTGCTAAAAAAAAACAAACATTTTTGGGAATTCAAAAGTTTATAATGTCATTTTTCTAGTACATTTTTTCCCCAGATTCAGCATTTTGGCAAACTTCCCCAATTTGGAAAAGGGTTTATAGATTTTTTTTGGAAAAAAATCCTTGCCCTATGCCCCAGTGGGGTTCAAATTTTTTTTTGGGTTTATAATGGTGACTTGAATTCCCCAAATGCTTGTCAGAATTACCCCCAAATTTGAAAGTAAATTTCGAAAATTGTCGGTAAGCGTATTTTGAGTTTGAAAAAAATTCGAAAGATGTTTTTGTTAAATTTTGGGGAGAACTTTTTGTTTGACATGTGAAAGGGATAGGATTGTATTTTATTAATGGTTTATCTAAAGGTTTTTTGTAATAGTTTCACTTATATCTCTAGCTCCGGACCCAGTGTGGTGATTATTTCATCATGTCGTGGGACAGGGTTTGTGTTGATGAAAATGTTCGCTTACTGTTAAAAATTTTTGTCGAACCCAGACCCTTCCCTGTTACACTAAAAGGGAAAAACATCGATGATTTTAAATTAAAAACTGATGTGGACAAGGAAACAAAAAATACAGAAAATTTTCTTTGAAAAATAGGTGGGAAAATGATAAAAAAACAGGGAATTTTAAAAGATTTAAAATAGTTGAAAAACCTCAAAAAAAAAATTACAAGAGGCAACAGTGAAATAGAAATAATGTAGATAAGCTCTCGTATTTTTGTAGAGTTTTTTAAAAATCTGCAATTTTAATGTAGGGCATAAAAATGTTTATATTCATAAAAAGGGTAAAGACAAAGATGGTTTGTGAAGAATGTCCCTCAAGCAAAAAAGGGGAAAAACTCGTAAAAAGCTCAAGATATTTAGTTCAATGGGGAAAAAAGAAGCCGGAAGGGAAAAGTACGATAAAGAAAAAAAATACAAAACATGAAAAAAGAAAGGCAAGAGCTTTTAAGCCCCAAAGAGCTAAAACAGCTTGAAAAACCAAAAAATTTAAAAAATTTTTTTCCTCCTTTGTTTTGGAAAGGATTTAAAGAAACAGGGGCCACGGAGAACAAAAAAATTTATTAACAGTGTTTAACATTAATATTAATGAAGGTTACATTTTAAAAAAATGTGTTTAAAAGTCAGGGAAATGAGGCTTATGAAAGCTATGTTATGGGAGCTAGATTTCACAGGGGAAATTTGATCTTATTTTTAATTTGAGAATATGGGAAGGGATGAAGTAGGGGGCCCATCATAAATTTGAAGCCGGGTTTAAATTTAGGTGGGTTGATGGTGTGTCCGCCGAGATGTTAAAAGCAGGAGCTCAAACGTACCAATTTCCCTTTGGGTTAAAAATTGTTAAAGTCTTTTTTTTGAAAAGGTGTTTTCCCAAAAAGAAGGGGTTTAAAGCAATCTAATACCCCCATTCAAAAAAAAAAGGAGATAAAAAACCAAAGAAAACAAATTATAGGGGTGTTTCCTTATTAGTCCCAATCAGTAATGTTATTCCCAATTTTAAATGAAAGGGTTATACAAAGGGTTTGGGGAAAGAAAAAAAAATGATTTCAGAGAGTAAATGGGTTTTCGAAAGGGAATTACTTTTCTGTGGTCAGTTTTCAAATCTTCATCTTTTTTCCCCCCCCCCCCCAAGTGTATGAGAAAAAAAGGGCCCAAAAATTTTTAGTTGCTTATGTTGATTTTAAAAAGGGCCCTTTTTGTTCTGTGCGCCACGACAAGCTTCTTGAAAGTTTTAGGAAAACAAGGTATCAGAGGAAATTTTTTAGGGTTTGTTACATTTTATGTTTCTTCCTGTTATCGGGTTTTTGTCAGAGCTAATTTGTTTTTTCCCGAGTTTTTTAATGTCCCCAAAAGGGGGTCCGGGCAAGGTTTTGTATTAAGCCCTTCCCAAATTTTTAGTTTTTTAAAATCAGTTAGCAGGGGGTACATGTTGAAAGGGGAAAAAGGAGTTCCTTGGGTGCAGATTTTTTTGGAATGTTTATTCTCCCTTTTTTCCGGCGATTTTGGTTTTAATTTCAACGACAAACCCCTGGGTTTTTTCAAATCAATTTTAACTGTTAAAAAAACATGCTGCGACCCAAAATTTTGGGACTCAAAGTAAACAAAGGGCAAAAAAAATTAAAGGTATTTTGGAAAAAGGGGGTTTTTGGCAAAATACGAGCAATGGTTTTTTTTGATGGAGCAAACCCAGAAGTTTTTTAAACGTTTTTTTCTATCTGGGTTCCCAAATTTTTTTAAAAATGGTACAAAAAAGGTTTCAGAAAATTTTGCAACCCAAGGGGAAAAAAAACAGTTTTCTTTTTTTAAAAGAGCTTTCGCCCAAAAACCCAAAGGGAAAAGACGGCCCAAAAAAAAAATTTTCCCCTATTTGATGCCAAAAAAAAGATCAATAATTTTTGTATTGTTGGGAAAAATGGGGATTCAGAGACCTGAAAAACCTTGAAAAGGTCCAAACCCAATGGGTTGTAAAAGTTTTTAGGGGTCCCTAGTCAACACCAAAAAAGATGGTTTTATGGGACTTAGGAGATATCCCATATTTGTTATTCCCAAAGTTTAAATGTGTCAGATTTTGGTACGGGCTGTTGGATAGGGGAAAAACACAGAATTTCCCAAAACAAACTTACCGAATGTTCTTTTTTTTTAGATACAGAGGGAAAGAATGTTGGGTGGTAAGGGTAAGACCCCATTTTATGTGAAACAGGGTTCTCCCTTTTGTATGGCTTTGCCCGTCGGTTTGGGAACGCCCCGTGCTTTTGTAAAAAAAATTTGACAAAGATCATTGATGTTTCATTAAAGGAGGGGTTTCTTTCGAGATAAGGCAGGTATTTTAATCTTTCAGGTCTTTCAAAAAATATTTCGAAAAAAAAAAATTCTCGTTATGGAAAACGTAAAGGGTTTTTGAGTAGCTTGTCACAAATTAGATTCGGGGGCCTTCCCCTAAAAAAATAATTTGGGATGATTTAGCAATTGTCCCTCGACCGAAAAATGTGTGGTATGTGCTTCAAAAATTGAGGATGAAAAACCTTCATATTCGAATGTCCTTTTTTACTGATCTCAGAAAGAAGTTCTTACATCAAATTCAGCAAGCCTTTGCATTTGTTACTCCCAGGGAGTGAGAAGGGCGTTGTTTAATACCCAACCCCAAATATATTTTTCCCTCTATTAAAAATGCGAAAACAGTTTCTCGAAGGTTTACCACGTAAAAGATAATAAATGGTTGTGTTTTATTTTGTTACTAATGGAGCTATTGTTTTTTTTTGATTTTTGTTTTTTGATCACCCCTTCCCCAGCCCCCCATTCTCCTTTTCCCTCTTTCCCCCCACCCCCCCTTTTTGTGTTTGTTTTATGGCCTATGGCGATGTCCCAATTTAAAATGGCTCGGATCGACTCCGGGGCTCTCTCTCTTCTCTCTCTCTCTTTTCCCCTCTTTCCTCTCCTCTCTTTCTTCCCCTCTTTTTTCTTCTCTCTCTCTCTCTCTCTCCTTTTCTCTCTTCTCTCCCCTCTCGGAGAAGATAGTTGAAGAGAGGCAGGTTTTCGGGGCGGAACGCCTATTGACCCTTTTTCCTTTGTTTGCTTTTGTTTCAAAAATTTCTCAGGGGAAAAACACTAAATATTTTGGTTTGCTTTTGTGGACTTTAAAAAGGGTTTGATCTATAAATAGAAAATTTTGTTATGGCATTTTTCCTGGAAAAAAAAAACTGGTGTCAATGGAAAAATTTTCCTGGCGCTTTGTGGGGTATTTCGAAACGGGTTTTTTTGTGTGCCTGAAAAAAAAATGCTTTTTTCGGGTTTTTTTTTTTGTTCCCCCCGTGGCGGGGTAAAACAAAGTGAGTGGGAAATCCCAGCGGTTTTTTTTTTTTTATAAAATGAATTGCCCCTTTAAATGTCCAAAAGGTAGATATGGTTTTAAGAGTCCCTGGAGCTGTTTTTTTATTTATGGGTTTCTAAATTTGGGGGACGATGGGAATTTTAGTTTCAAGCAGGGTTTTGGTCTAAAAAATCAGCTTTTATGTGTTGAAGTTTGAGGCAGATAGATTCAATTAAACGGGTTTAAATTTTGATTTAAAAAAAATAATAATTTTTTTGCCTGGGTGGTTTTTTGGTTTTCGGGGAAAAAAAATGGGATTTAAATCTAATGTGAGGTAAAGGTAAACCCAAAGGATTCAAATACCTCGGAATGTTCTTCCAACGGGTTTTAAATTTAATTTCCCGGGTGGTCCCGAAACGTTTAAGAAGGGAAAAAAGGGGGTAATAGAAAAATTTTTAAGAGCCCCCGAAAAAATAAATGGCCCCCTTTATCCCCCTTTTTTTGGAAAATTAATTTTTTACCAATTTGAACCCTGTTAAATAAGCAGAGAAATATGGGGACTTTAAGAACTTTGCCCAAAAAGGGAAAAAATACATACTTTTTTCGATTTTAAACGGTTTTTAAAAATTTTTCCCTTTCATTATCAAAAAACAAATTTGGAAAAAGGCGATTCTGGAAAATATTTCCCCTTTTTTATTCCCCATCTTTTGGGGAATTTCGTTAAAAAAATTGGTTTTTAAAAAAACCCTACCTTTCGGCGATTATGTTTGACAAAATCCGGAAAAGTTACTGTGGCCTTTGGGGGAGGGAGGGAAAACAGAAAAAGGGTTTCTAATATAAAAAAAAGGGTTTTTACAGGGAAACGGATTTTGTGTGGTTGGCCCTTTGCAAAGGGGGGGTGGCAAAAAAAGAACATTTTTTGTTGGAATTTTTAAAAACCGGTTTATCGATTTTTATAAAAAAATTGGAAGAAAATAAAGTTTTTCCTGGTTCCGTCGTTTTTTTTTTAAAATTTTTTTTTAAAAATGAAAAAATTTTGATTTAGTTACCAATAAATGGAAGGGATATGCTTGCTAGATTTGAAGTGGAAATTGGGATAAAAGAAAAAAAAGATGGTTTAATCCCGAAGGCATTGTGGACGATTTGGTGTGAATTAGGTTATAGATGGTATGAGAGAAAATGAAGATCATTTTCTATTCTCTTGTCCGGCTTATAACGATATCAGACAGAAGTCTCAACTTTTTAATATTATTGCGACAGAAATCATGACCTATATAGTTTGTTGACCTCTGATATTAATAAGATAATAACTCTACTGGCTAAGTATGTGGCAGAAGCATCAAATGTTAGGAAAAAGAAAGTTCGTTAAGAACAATGTTTGAGTTTTTCATGTATTCCGCAAGTTTGATGACCATGGTATGAAATGGTTTTTGTTTTCTTCACTAGTATAGTAATCCGTTACAATTCATGTTTCTTTGCATTATAAACTGTTTTACGGCGCTGCAAATATTGATGTACACCCCCTTGACATAAAGGCCATGTAGGCCATTGCCAATAAAAACGTATCTGAAGCGTCTCTCTCTCTCTCTCTCTCTCTCTCTCTCTCTCCTCATTCTCTCTCTCTCTCTCTCCTCTCTCTCTCTCTCTCTCTCTCTCTCTCTCTCTCTCCTCTGTGTGTTCATTGTGCCTATCTCCCTTGTCCCTCTTTCTTCTTCCTCCCTCTCACCACTCACTCTTTCTGTCTGCCTTTCTGGGTTTTTTGCCTGTCTTCGTCTGTCTGTCTGTCTGTCTTTCTCTCTCTCCCTCTCTCTCTCTCCTCTCTCTCTCTCTCTCTCTCTCTCTCTCTCTCTCTCTCTCTCATCTCTCACATATCCATTTTAATTTCTATCCAACGATTTTTATCACAATTATGTTGTATTGATTGGTAACGAGTTAACGAAAGTCGTTGGTTCCTTTTTCTTGTTCTTTTTTCTTTAATCTGTCTTAAGTTTTTGTTTGCGGTTCATGAGATCCTGATGATGTTTCGTTTCCTTGCTTTATTTGATACCGTGTTTTTTCTCTTTTGACATACCCCCCCCCCCCTTTGTTTCTTATTTTGACCCCCCCCCTCCTCGCCCCGCCCCAACACAACCCCACCCCCCCCCCCCCCCTCAACGTTTCTTATTCAGAATTTGATTTGAAAAATCCACAGAAACCATATATAGAAAATACCATGAACTTGTTTTAAAGCCATGGGTGATTTTAAGTCTGATTGTCACTATCCTTTCTCTCCTTATAACGATGTCAGTACATGGTGGAACGAGCTTTAAACGGTGCATTTATCGTTTTAAAAAAACAACAACCTATAGTTGACATGAAAGAAGAAGAATTAGTGGACATAGCATGAGTGTGCAGAAATCTAATATGAATTAAATGATCTTGGGGTGGGGTGTATAGGGAAACCTAAATTCTTATTATGCATTAAAAGAGTATCTGACGCTTGATGTAAAGTACAGGCTGGATATGTAATATGAATGAAGGAAAGTTCGATACGCAATATGAATACTATGAATAAGTGCAGAAGTGTTGGACAGGGGGTCTGTAGGAAAACCTAGATTCTTATTATGAAGAAGAGGCACCGGACTACAGGTGTATAAGTAAACCTAGATATTTTACATCACTGAAGAAGCGTTGCATAGGGGTGTGTGCAGGTGATCCTAGGTATATAGCCTGAATAAGGAAGTCTTGGGCAACGGGTAAAAGGTAATCTGGGTACTTACTATGAGTGTAAAGATGTTGGACAAGGGGTGTGTATGTAAAGCTTATAACGAAGATGAATGAACAAGTGTTGGACAAAGGTTTATGATACACCTGCGTGCTTGATATAACAAAGGTATTGTACAAAGGATTGTGAGGTAAACCTAGACATCTGATATGAATGGAAAGCCGCTGTACAAGAGACGCACAATATCAACTAACAAGTATCTGCCAAGAGTCTACAGATAAACCGTGATACTTAATATGGATAAGAGGTGTGGACAAGGGTTGCACCGGAAGCTTTGATATGAATAGATAAAACCCTTTCATGCTAAGTGAATTTTCGTTTTTTATTGTTTATGTATCACCGAGGAAGACCTAAGGAGGTCGAAACGCGTTGTTTTGACTTGTGACTCGTTTGTCCACGTTCTCTGGGCGGTTCGCTAACAATGTATTTAAGATTTGTTTTTTAGATTGATTTCCGCCTTGCAGTCGTTCGCTTTTCCACTAGATTTCTTGTTCTTGTTCTTTTCTTTCCTCACTCTCTCTGCTCGTTCGTCTTCTTGTTTTCTTGTTTTTCTTCTTCTTCTTTTTCTTGTCTTCTTCTTCTTCTTTCTTCTTGTTCTTGTTTCTTCTTCTTCTGCTCTTCTTCTCTTTTCTATCCCACCTTCTGTTTTTAACCTTCCTCACTCTCTCTCTCTCTCTCTCTCTCTCTCTCTCTCTCTCTCTCTCTCTCTCTCTCTCTCTCTCTCTCTCTCTCTCTCTCTACAAACCAAGCAGCTACAGATAGGCATTGTGACTTACAAGGAACTCTGGTTTGACACAAACAGTAACTCCCCGAGTGACCGAAGAGTGGTCGAGGACATCCCTGTCAGCTGTGATATCAATATCCTTCTTCAGAATCGCCAGACTGCACAAACGGAGAAGATAGGTCAAAAACAGAGCATCAACCAAGCAAGACCACTAAGTTAAGAACTAACCAGTTAGAGCCAAGTGAACATAGGAAGACTGCACGGGGTGACGCCAGTGATGCAGGATGTGAAGGGCCACGAGAATCGTCCTCCAGGGAGCAGAGTGACGTCGGAATCATCAGGTGCCCTTACGACCCTCACCCATTTGGACAAGTTTCCGCAGAGACTGTCACCGACACACCCAGATGTCTGCCTTTACGTGCTCCCCCTCCCATCCAAGAACTGGTGAGACCTGCGCCCCTCCCTCGCAAGTTTCCAACTGAGACTTGCACCTTCCTCCAGGTGTCTGCTGAGACCGGCACCCCTCCCTTCAAGCGCCCTTCAGAGTCTTGCATTCCATGCCTCCAAGTGTTCCGCCGGATTTGCGTCCCCTTCCCCTCAAGTGTCTGTTGCAGTCTTCACCCCTTCCAACATCGCCAAACAAAAACATAACAAGAAGAATAGGTAGCCGAGCTCGGATTTCAACGCCAGCCCCCCCCCCCCCCTGATCCACACAAAAATCTTCGTTCAAAACAGACCGTTCCAGAGGCACTCTCCGGAAATCAGAGACACATCATAGACTAGTTCAGTCGTGTTCAGTCCGCCGACAGGTCGAACCCCACACAGTCCAGTAGGGGGCGATAGTGACTCGAAAAGCCGTTCGTAACAATCAAATAGGGATTCAGCCGGGGCCTTCAATGAAAACAGAAACTCTCCGTTGAAATGTGTAGAATAGTTAGCTTTTTCGTTCTTCTTTCGGTTCCCCCACTGATTCGTCAAAAAAAACGTGAAATTTCTAAACTACAACATTAATGGCTTGCTCCAAAGTTAGGAAAATCCAGATGTTACTAAATTAATTCTTTCTCATGATGTTGTTTGCTTGACAGAAACGTTCGTGAGTCCAAATTTTGAATCAAACATCTTGAGTGATTGCTGTATTTTGTGTCAAAGGCAAGAATTATCCTATCATGGTAGGTACTCAGGTGGTGTAATGGTATTGTTCATAAAAAGATAGAGCTTCGTGAGCAAATAAGCCTATACTGAAAACTGTGATGGTGCTAAAATAAACAAATCACTTTTTGGACTTCTAAAGATATTAATGTACATATCTGCTACATTCCTCCGATAGATTCAGCAATTTGGCAAACTTCCCAAATTTGGAAAAATGGTATAGGAGGTGTTAGGAAGAATCCGTGTCCATACTGCACCTGTTGAGTTCGATGATTTCTTTGTTTTACTGAATGGGGATCTTGAATTCCAGAACTGCCTTGTCAGAATTACTTCCATTTGCAAGTGAATTCGAAGGATGTCTGTAAGGCGTTATCCTTTGGGTTTGCAAGAAAATCGCAAGATGATGTTGTTAACACGTTTGGAGAACAATTGATTGAATGTGCAATGTATATGATTGTATATTATTAATGGATTATCTGAGGTTCTTTGATAATAGTGTACTTATATCTCTAGCTCCGGCTGCCAGTGTGGTAAGATTATTTTCATCAGTGTCGCTTTTGTTGACAGTTTGTGTCTGAATGATAAAATGTTCGCTTATGTGAAAATGTGATCGATCAGACCACTGGCCTGTTCCACTTGAACGTTAACATCGCTGATTTCTCAATTGAACTGTTCGTGGTTGAGCACAAGGAAACAGAAATACAGTAAATTCTTTGATAAATTAGTGGGGGGAAAATGATAAAGAACATGGAATATATAAATGAGTTAAAGAGTTGTTAAAACTCAAAGAAATTACAGAGGATACAGATGAAATAGAATATAATGTAGATAATGCTCTCGTACTTTTGTAGAGTGTTTGAAATTGCAAGTTATGTATGATAAAAACTGTATATTCATAAGAAAGTGAAGCACAATTGTGGTTTGATGAAGAATGTGTCAAGCTAAAGGAAACTCGTCAAAGCTCAAGATATTTAGATCAACTCGTAAAAAAAGAGACAGGAAGGGATATGTACGCTTCAAGAAAGAAATACAAAAAACAATGCTAAAAGAAAAGGCAAGAGCTTTTAAGCGCAAAGAGATCTGAACAGCTTGAAAACACATTAAGAAATCCTCCGTGTTTTGGAAGAGTTAAGAAACAGGGCCCGTGAGACAAGAAATATTTTACAGTGATAACATTAATATTAATGAATGGTTAGTCACTTTAAAAAATGTGTTTAAAAGTCTGCAATAGGCTTAGTGAACGCTATGTTATCGAGCTAAGATATCACAGAGGATTTTGATATATCATAATGAGAATTCAGGAAGATGAATTAGAGGAGCCATCACCAAACTGAAGGCCAGGTAAATTCATGTGAGGTTTGGATGGTGTGTCGCCGAGATGTTGCCCGCGTAGTCATAAACGTCACCAAGTTCCTTGTTAAATTGTTCAATGGTCTTGTTTAGTAAAGGTGTGTATCCAAAGAATGGGCTAAAGCACTCATAATACCCATTCATAAAAAAGGAGATAGAAACCAAGCAACAATTATAGAGGTGTTTCACTTATTAGTGCAATCAGTAAATGTTATTCCTCAATTTTAAATGCAAGGTTATACAAATGGATTGGAAGAAAATAAAATGATTTCAGAGGTCAAGCAGGATTCGTAAGAATTACTCTACTGTGGATCAGATTTTCCAATCTTCACTCTAATGTTCAAAGTGTATGAGCAAAAAAGGCCAAAAAAATTATATGTTTGTTATGTGATTTTCATAAAGCTTTGGTTCTGTGCGCCACGACAAGCTTCTTGAATGTTGAGGAATCAAGGTATCAGAGGACCCGTGTTTTTTTAGTTCGTTAATACATGACTATGTATTCTTCCCTGTTGTATGTGTGTCAGAGCTAAAACTTTGATTATTCTGAGTTTTGTCAATGTCCAAATGGTGTCGACAAGGTTGTGTCATTAAGCCCTACCTTATTTTCAGTTTTCATAAATCAGTTAGCAGAGTACATGTCTGAAGGGGCAGACACGGAGTTCATTGATGCCAGATATTATGACTGTTATTCTACTTTTTGCCGACGATGTGGTTTTAATTTCAACGAACCCATAGGTTTTACAAAATCAATTGAACTGTTTAAAATCATGCCTGGACAATATGGCACTCAATGTAAACATCAGACCCCCCCCCCAACACCAAAGTAATGGTATTTAGAAAACGGTGTTTTCTGGCAAAAATACGAGCAATGGTTTTATGATGGAGCACAAACTAGGAAGTTGTAAACAGTTACTGCTATCTGGGTTACAATTTTTCTACCAAAACTGAGTCACAAAAAAGGATACAGGACCATTTAGCAAACCAGGGAAAAAAAGCAAGTTTTCTTTCTGAATAGGCTTTCGACAAAATACAAGGAATATGACTGCCAAAACATATTTTACGATAGTGATGCAAAATAAGATCAATATTATTTGTATTCGTCTGAAATATGGGGATTTCAAGAGAACTCGATAGCTTTGAACAGGTCCACCTAATGGCTTGTAAAAGATTTTTTTAGGGGTCCCTAGTCGACCACCAAAACAGATGTATATGGAAGACTTAGGTAGATATCATTTATTTGTTACTTCCAATGTTAAACTGTGTCGATACTGGACTACGACTGTGGGATATGGAATAAACAGAAATTCCAACAAGCTTCCAGAATGCTTCTTTCTTTATATACAGAGGAAAACTGGACTGTTGGGTGAGTAAGATACGAACATTTTATGTGAAACAGGATTTCTTATGTTGGCTTTGCCAGTCGGTGGTAAACGCCAGTTGCATTTGCTAAAAATATTTAGACAAAGACTCATTGATGTGATCTTTCAAAGAATGGTCGGGTACTATTCGAGATAAGGACAGGTATGAATCATACAGGTTTTCAAAACTATCTTCGAAAAGAAAATACATTTCGGTTTATGGACAGTATTGTTTTAGAGTAGCTATGTCACAAAATTAGATTCGGGACACTTCCTCTAGATAATAATTTGTATTGATTTAGCAATTGTCCATCTGACCGAAACTGTGTGGTTATGTGCTTCAAAAATTGAGGGGATGAAAATAATTCATATTGTATGTCTTTAAACATGATCTCAGAAAGAAGGTCTGACATCAATCTCAGCAATGCCTTTGCAGTCGTTACTTCGAGCAGTGAGAAGGACCAGTATTGTCAATTCCTAAACCAAGTATATATTTCCATGCTATTGTACAATGCCGAAATCAGTTTCTCGAAGTTGACACGTAAACGATAATAAATGAGTTGTGTTTATTTTGTTACTTATGGAGCTAGTAGTTTTTTGCTTGATTTTTGTTTTTGATCACCCCTGTCCCCACGCTCCATTCTCCTTTTCCATCTCCCCGCCTACCCTCTTTTTGTGTTTGTATTATGGCCTATGGCTGATGTACAATAAAACCTCGGACTCGGGACTCGACTCGGACTCTCTCTCTCGCTCTCTCTCTCTTCTCTCTCTTCTCCTCTCTCTCTCTCTCTCTCTCCGCTCTCTCTCTCTCTCTCTCTCTCTCTCTCCTCTCTCTCTCTCTCTCTCTCTCTCTCGGAGAAAGATAGTTGAAGAGCAGGCAGGTTTCGAGCAGGATACGCACTATTGACCATATTTTCAATTTGTATGCATTTAGTACAAAAAGTTTCTCATGAAGAACACTAAACTATATGTCGCTTTGTGGACTTTAAAAGGCGATTCGTTTGAACTCTATAAATGAAATTGTTATGGCATGTCCTGAGAAAAACTTGGTGTCAATGGTATTGTACCTGGCGCTTTGTGGGATATACGAATGGTCATTGCTTGTGTGCGTGAAAAGAATGCTCTTCGGATTTTATTTTTATGTCCACGTGGCGTAACCCAAGTGACGAGTGAGTCCACAGCTGTTGCCTTTTTTATAATTGAATTAGACCTTGAAATGTCCAGAAAAGGTTGATATGGTGCTACAGATGATCCCCTGGAGCTGTTGAATTATTTATGTTGCTATTTGCTTGACGATGTAAATTTTTGTTTCAAGCACTGCTGTTGGTCTAAAGATCAGCTTGATTTGTGTTGAAAGATGTGAGGCAGATAGATTACAATAAACTGTTATTAGATAAACAAACATAATTATTTTTCGCATGGGTGGTTACTTGTCTCAGAGAGAAAAATGGTATTACTCTAATGCTTAGGTAAAGGTAACCAATGCATACAAAACCTCGGGAATGATCTTCACAACGAGGTTAAGTTTACTCCGGATGGTCTGAAACGTTAAGATAAGGGAAGAAAGGAAGTAATAGAAATCTAAGAGCAATGAAAAAAATAAATGCAATGATCCCTCTTTATTTGGAAGTTATTTGATACACAATTAGAACCAATGTTAACATATGTGCAGCCAGCAATATGGGGACTAGACAAGAAACATTTGCAATGGGAAAAAGTACATACTTTTGCGATAAAACGGTTTCTAAATATTCCATTGCATCATCAAATACAATGGATATGGCGATTCTGGAAGATATCCTCTTTTCATTTCGAATTCTTGTGGGAAATGCGTTAATATTGGTTTAATTACAACGTACCAACTACCTACTGCAGATTATGTAGACAAGCATACGAAATGTTTACTGTGGCAATTTGAGTTAGGAAAGCAGAACTGGGTTTCTACTATAAACAGTTTGACGGTAACGGATTTTGTGTGTATGGCTTAGTCAGGGGTGGGGGTGCATAAAAGGAACATTTACATGTTGTATTTAAAGACCCGTCTCATCGCATGTTATAAACAAAATTGCATGATATAAAGTATTCCTGGTTCCAGTCGTTTAAAAGTATTTTTACAACCTGAAAAATTCTGGACTGTGTTACCAATAAATGGCACAGGGATATGCTGTGCTGATTTAGAAGTAGGACACTTGACTAAATGACAAACAAAAGTTGGTTTTTAATCCCGAAGCATTGTGGACGATTTGTGTGTAAATGTGTATATAGATGGTATGAGAGAAAATGAAGATAATTTTCTATTTCTCTTGTCGGCTTATAACGATATCAGACAGAAGTTCAACTTTTTTAATATTATTGCGACAGAAATCATGACCGATATAGTTGTTGACCTCTGATTTAATAATAAGTATAACTCGATGGCTAAGTATGTGCAGAGAAGCATCAAATGTGAGGAAAAAGAAATGTTTCGTAATAACTATGTTTTGCGTTTTCATGTATTCCGCAAGTTTGATGACCATGTATGAAATGGTTTTTTGTTTTATTCATAGTACTAGTATCCGTTACAATTCATGTTTCTTTGCATTATAAACTTGTGTTTTACGGCGCTGCAAATATTGTTGTCCACCCCTTGACATAAAGGCCATGTAGGCCATTGCCAGATAAAAAACGTTTCTGAAGCGTCTCTCTCTCTCTCTCTTCTCTTCTCTCTCTCTTCTCTCTCTCTCTCTCTCTCTCTCTCTCTCTCTCTCTCTCTCTCTCTCTCTCTCTCTCTTCTCTTGTGTCATTGTCCTATCTCCCTGTGTCCCTCTTTCTTCTCCCTCCCCTCTCACCACTCACTCTTTCTGTCTGCCTTTCTGGGTTTTTTGCCTGTCTGTCTGTCTGTCTGTCTGTCTGGTCTTTTCTCTCTCGCCCTCTCTCTCTCTCTCTCTCTCTTTCTCTCTCTCTCGCTCTCTATCTCTCTCTCTCACATAATCCTTTTAATTTCGATCAACGATTTTTATACAATCATGTTGTATTGATTGGGAGGAGTTAACGAAAGTCGTTTGGTTCCTTTTTTCTTGTTCTTTTTCTTTTAATCTGTCCTTTAAGTTTTGTTTTTCGGTTTCATGAGATCCTGATGATGTTTCGTTTTCCTTGCTTTATTTGATACCGTTTTTTTTCTTCTTTTGACATAACCCCCCCCCCTTTGTTTTCGTATTTTGACCCCCCCCATCCTCGCCCGCCCCAACACAACCAACCCCCCCCCCTCTCTCAACGTTTCTTATCAGAATTTGATTTTGAAAAATCACACAGAACCCATAATATAGAAAATTCCATGAAACTTGATTTTGAAGCCATGGGTGATTTTAATGTCTGTTTGTCACTATCCTTCTCTCCTTATACGATGTCAGTACTTGGTGGACGATCTTTAACGGTGACTATTTATCGTTAAAAAAACAACAACCTAAGGTTGGACATGAAGAAGAAGAATTTGTGGACATAGCATGAGTGTGCAGAAATTAATATGAATTAAATGAGCTTGGGGGTGGTGGGGTGTATAGGGAAACTAAATTCTTATTATGCATTTAAAGAGTATCTGACGCGTGATTAAAGGTACAGGCTGGATATGGAATAGAATGACGGGAAAGTTCGATACGCAATATGAATCCTATGAATAAGTGCAGAAGTGTGGGACAGGGGGGTCTGTAGGAAAATCCTAGATTCTTATATGGAGAGGCACCGGACTAAGGTGTATAAGTAAACCTAGATATTTTTACGTCATGAAGAAGCCGTTTTTTTTTTTGTTTTTTTTGTTGCATAGGGGGTGTGCAGGTGAATCCTAGGTATATAGCCTGAATAAGGAAGTCTTGAGGCAACGGGTAAAAGTAAATCTGGGGACTTTACTATTGGAGTGTAAAGATGTTGGACACAGGGGTTGTGTATGTAAAGTTATAACGAAGAAGAATGAACAAGTGTTGGACAAAGGTTTATTGGTTACAACCTGCGTGCTTGATATAACAAAGGTATTGTACAAAGGAGGTGTGCGTAAACCTAGACATTGATATGAATGGAAAGCCGCACTGTACAAGAGACGCACAATTATCAACTAACAGTATCTGCCCAGAGTCTACATGATTATACGTGATACTTAATATGGATAACGAGGTGGTGGACAAGGGTTGACACGGAAGCTTGATACATGATATAGATAAAAATATCTTTGTCAAAAAGCGGGTATCGAGTGAAAACTTGATACTCAATATCAACGAAGAAGTATTAGACAGGCTAATCGTGGTTGGTGTACTGGCAGACCTATACACCTTAATATAAACGAAGAGGTGTTGGAAGCAGGTGTACAAGATACCTAGAGCCTTAATT
This sequence comes from Conus ventricosus, assembly GCA_018398815.1. Classification (NCBI taxonomy): domain Eukaryota; kingdom Metazoa; phylum Mollusca; class Gastropoda; order Neogastropoda; family Conidae; genus Conus; species Conus ventricosus. Next base: position 14,685,937 of record CM031626.1, read on the forward strand.
GAATCATAAAGGTGGATGTAGGTGTGCAGCTAAACGTAGATGCTTACATGTTGCACAAGGAGGTGAGCAGGTTAAACGATATATTTTGCATGAAGGAAGAAGCAAGGAAAAGGAATCTATCGGTGAACCTGGAGACTGAATGAATTAAGAGGATTTTCGGACGTGTGCCTACGTAGATAATTTTTTAGGGAACAGGATGGCAAAGCTCTCACACCAGGGTTGTATGGGCAATGTAGAAAACGATATGAATGTAGAGGTGTCAGCAGGGTGTATGCAAATAAATCCACAGAAATATGGACTGCACAGGTGTTGGACAGGAGGGTATATAGGTAAATCGGATGCAGTATGTCATGGAGGGGTATGGGACAGATGGTACTTAAGTACACAAGTGAACATTGATGAAGTGTTGGGCACGGGGTTAAAAGTACATTCTGGAGACAAGGTGCGGCCCATGTGAGAATGTTGGACATGGTTGTAGACAAGCTAATTGCATAGAGAGTACGATAGAAAGACGTGAGGGGACTTATGATATACATGTACATTTAGAGAACTTATTCAAAGTAAAGGGTTGGGCATTAGAGTATTATCAAGTAAATTCAGAGACAATGTGTATTTGCTTTACTGTTGCATTGTTTTTCCCAAACTCCTATATTTCACTGGCTTTTTAAACGGTTTGGGACACATTGGTCGGCCACAATAATAAGTAATTAACAAAAGAGGAGGGGTATGTAATAAAGCACGCTTTACCTTTTTACTGAGACTGGTGTAAACTTGACAAGAGAACCAAATCCCAGGGCTCTTAGCTGTATGATCCATTTCCATGGTTGCTCCCTTACCTTACTGGCCGGAATTGCTTTTAATCACTGTGTTTAGCGGTTACTACTGTCGTTGTTTCCTTTGGCTGCTATGATATACTATATTGGTTGCACATTAACTAAAGCAAGTATCAGTCCATATAGCATGAATTTTATACCCACATAGACTTCTATTTTGATGCCCATGAATTTGTGAATGCACATACATATAGTTGAAATCATTGTTTGCCAAATTAATCTTGGTTTGATTGTACTATAGTCAGTATGTGAAAAACAGTTTTCTGCACAATAAGAATGGTTTGTTATTTCATCTTCAAACAGCTTTCAGTATGGCTGAAAGTACTGATGCAGTGTCTACCTTCAACCTTGCCCGCTGCCTAACTGCACGCCTGATCTGACCCCTGACAGTAGGGTTTGTCTTGACGCTTTGGACTCATTAATTTGATGGCTTGAATTCCTTTGCACTGTTGTGTCGTACTATCCAACTGCCGATGCATACACCTGCATGCGTGTGGTACTGCGAGCGTTGAAAACAGTTTTTCTTATCTTTTGTTTCGTTTTTTTTTTTACTATACAGGCACAATCAAGATATACTGAAGACACTGTAATTCGTGTGGCAGTGTTTGTTTGGCTTCCTGGCGGATGGTTTCATTGCGTATAATTTTATTGTTAGTACAACGTGGATTCTTAAAAGAAAAGCCTAGTGGTAAACTTTTTTATGGTAATGGTTCACATAAATAGAGTCAAGAACTCTACTAAAACTATTATGGTGTTTTGTTCATTGTAACAGTGTTTGTGCATGTAACGGTAATATAGTCTTACAGTTTCATAAATATTGATACATGGCTGCCAACATTTACTGTTTGACAGCTCTCATTCTGGACACAAAAAGCTTAAAAGCTTAAAAAAGCTATGGCAAGATACACTTGCATATTAATGAGAGTCACTACAATTTTGCAGCCCCAAAAGACGAGTTTTGTGGTGTAACATCTTGTACAACAACAAAAAACCGCGATTTAGGCCCGTTCCATGTGTTAAACAAGAGACAATTTTCATGTACCACAAAGTCAAGTAATCAAAATACGATGTTTTGTGATTACATTCTGAGGAAATGCTTTCCATACAAATGCTTGCCACAACCCAGTATCTTTGAGATAAGGTTTTATGGTTGTCTCGTTCATGACCACTTCAAGTTGTAAAAACCCAAGTATCTTCAGTACTTTCTTCTTGTATCTCAGCTGATGGACATTCTTCAGACGGTTTAGACAATGACCGGTGTCTTTGAAGATAATGGCTTATGTGTACTGTACTGGATCATTTGTACTTTCAGCTGTCGAAATCAAGCAATTTTACATGTTGTGTATTGTATTGTTTACACTTAGCACTGGCGATAAATGCAAAGGGAATGCTTATAAGCAGAAATGATATTGATTTGCTTTGTGTAAGAGTTTTGAGGCGCTCTCACTTAATGGCTCTTCGTGCTATGAGGCTGCCTGTTCTGTAAACTATCAGAAATGTAGATACTTGGCTCTGACCGTCAACCTCGATATATATATATATATATATATATAATATATATATATTATATATATATATATAATATTATATATATGTATATATATATATATATATATATGTATATATATATGTTAAGAATATTTTTTAAAAATGAAGTATTAAAATCAAACAAGCTTGTTTCGAACCCTCTCGTTCTCGCAGGATATTCTTTTGGGGCAGCTATCTGTCTTTTATAGCGTGCGGACACTATTTCGTTTCTGATGTGTGAGAGTCGCCTGCAGTGTGGTCTGTGGTTTTTGTCTGGGGTTTGTTCAGGTGGTAGTTGTGGAGAGTTCGCTAACAAAGATCCCATTTGTGCCTGCAATTGTTTTACTATTCTATGTTGTATTCAAGGTGGCTAGGTGTGGTTTTCATATATTACCATTTTTTCTGTGGAGCATAGATTGCATCTTTTTGTCATTTATGGTAGTACAACCCACATTACCGATGGCAAATAAAAACAAAATGTAGGAAAAGGAAATTCTTTTAAAATCTTGGCAACATATTTCCAAAAGACACAAACTGGCCAAAATATTCAACAAAAACCACTATCAAACTATCAAATCACTGTAATATGCCTAACCTCAAAAACATAATTGATTCATCTATCAAAACTGAAAAGGCAACATAAAGAGAAGGCGCGATGAAAGGACATCTTGCAACTGCCACTAACAAAAAAGAACAGTGCCCTTAAGCAACAAATGCCTTCACAGCAACATTTGTATTACCAAGTTAGGTGTACTTCAGAAAATGAAAAAGAAAACATATATAGCGGATCACTCGAATACACTTTCAAAACCAGATACGCCACACCACAAACAGTCATTTAAAAATGAAAAATACAAAAATCAAACAGAGCTCCGTGTTAATACTTTTGGAGACTCAAAGATAAAAAATACGACTAGAACTTTAGCATGCGCCCATCCAACGATCAACATCATCACCAATATTTCAAAAAGATGCAATTCTATGCTCCACAGAAAATGGTTACATATTATGTAAACCACACTAGCAACTTGAATACAAAAGTGAAATAGTAAACAATTGCATTGGACACAAATGGGAAATTCTTGTTAGCGCACTCCACTCTGAACCAGAACCCCAACAAGAACACAGACCACACGTGCAGCGGACTCACAATGCAGAAACGGAATCAGGTCCCGGCACGTATAAGCGAACAGATAGCGGCCCCAAAAGATATCCTGACGCGAACGAGAGGTTCGAAACAAGCTTGTTGATTTATTACTTCATTTTTTACAAAAATATTCTTAACAGATGTTGCTCCCCAAGGGGTTGAGCACCTTAAGATTTTTAAAGAACACTTATATATATATATATATATTTATATATATATTATATATTATATATAATATATATATATATCTTTATTATATTATATATATCTATATATATATATATATGATAACTAATAAATTCCAAGGATAAAGTAAAACCGAAGCAGCACCATTTCAGCAACTCTACAGAGAGTTTGGTGCTGCGATGACTGAAGAAATATTCATTATAAACAAAGCTTGCTCTTATTTCTTAGATTGAAGAAATAGGGGGAGATAAGCACTTTCATATCTGTTGTCACGCACGAACTGACACAGGTTCGCCTCGGGTGACAATTGTGGAGGGTGCCCGTTCCAGTGCCAGGTGGCAGTGGACCGTGAAGTGGCGTGAATCCTGCCGGAATTTGCTTACCTGTTCTAATCTTGAGAGGGGGGAGGGAGGGAGAGTCAAGACGTCGAATAGTGAGGTTTACGTGTTGTATACTAAAACGCTCGTGAAACCTGGGCGTTCTTCGATGTGTATGGGGAATTCCGTGAATTTGAGTGCTGTCTTGTGAGGTTCCGAGTGAACTCGGAGTGTCGTCGTGTGGTCTGCAAGTCATGTACGGATTGAGGCGTTATCCGCGAAGGTTGGGTTGGCCCTAGTGCTCATGTTTGTCTTCTGCCGTTGGGGGCATGGGGTTCACGGTATTGCCCTCGACCGACTTATGAAGGTTTGGCGATCGATGTTTCGGTTGTCAGCGCGGAGTTCTCACGTACCAGGGCGTTGGCCTGTCTGGGCCGTGTCCCGGCGACTGGTGGGTGTCGTCAGTGTGTCGTCCGCGTCTTGGATGTCGGTGTTTGGTGTTCAGCGACGGTTCTGCACGTACCAGGGCGTGGCTGTCTGGCAGTGTCCCGGCGACTGAGGGTGTTCGTCCCTTGTGTGGTCGTTCCTGTTGTTGTCAGGTGAGGGTGTAAAGTAGCGGAAATTCTGGAGGGCTGTATAGTGGTGGTTTGCAAAGGTATCAGGGTTCATCAACTTTTGTGTTTCAGTTCCGGAACTGGTGGATTTTCTTTTTTAGTTTATTTTTATTCGACAAAAGATTCTTTCTATGTGAATTTGACTAAAGAGGAGGAAATTTAATGGCGGAAGTTTGAAGAGAGAAAAGAGATATAACTTGATCTTACGGTCGGACAGGAAAAACCCGTTACATATGGGAATTAAATAATGTGCGTCTCGGTTCTACACTGATTAGAGATATCTGTGGAGTGTATACAGCGGTAGTGATGTGCTAAGATCTAATATGTTTTGTACTGGTAGTGGTCGCTGGTGTACAGAAATATGGCATTCAAAGTTTAATAAAAGATTGTTATTTTCTGAGGGTGTACGGTTGGTATCGGAGGACGGGGAACTTTTAATTATTTAAAAGAGGAGACTGTCACGCGGTGCGTGCCAAGTACGGAGGGCAGAACTGCATGTGATGTTGGGCGTGAGTATGAGGTTTATTGATAGGTGACGGGTGGTTGTGTACTCGGATAGACAGGTCTTGTAGGAAGTTCCCCTTTTGGTGTTTGCGCTCGGAACTAAACCAGGGTGGATGGGCGGATAAGGAAAATTAAGGATCATTATATTGATATAGAATTGTTTTTCTTTTTACCTTATTATGAAAGATGTGCAGGTGAACTTTATTGATTGTGTTAAATACGGTTTAGTATTAGTTAGGGATTACTTGGTTACAGGTTATTACGATTGTAAATAAAGGAAAAAAAATAGCAGTGATAAGAGTAAAAGGTAGAGATATTTGGGAATTGTGCCTCAGAAGCTACATTGATGTATATAGGCATGGTTTGTGGTTGTTTTAGGCGTACGGGGTGGTGGTCAATATTCAAAGGATGTTTTCCGCTGCATTGTTGTGTCAGTAGACAATGTATAAGCAGCGTTCGGAAATCCTTGTCGAGATTATGTAATTCGGTGATTGCCCCCGCGCTTGGATAATTTCCGATGACATTTGTAGGATTATGATTGTGCCTGCTAAGAATTTGGATAACGGGTTCAATTCTATTATTTTTGGTTTGCTTGAAAATGTGTTTGAATTCTTCAAAGCATGTTACTAAGTAAGAATTGATCCTGAATTGTGAACGATACTGGGGTCACTAATGTCGGATGTTAGTTTGTTCGTTGAAGTGATATGAGTTATAATCCTATTAAATCATTGTCTTAGAGACCCAGATGGGAAATGAAAGGTGGGTATGTAACTCAGACAGTATAATCACTTTTATGGGATGAAAGGTTATATTATGGTGTGGCTGTTGATGGAAAGTGGAAGACTCAATGAATTGTTTTAAATGTGTAATGGAACATTTCTGGTGTGAGAGAATCTTGATGTCAAGGTGGGCAGGTTGGATAAGTCATGATTGTAAATTTCCAATTAGCTGTCGCACTTTGGGTTTGTGACATGTAAACATGAGAGAACCATTTACGTTAGTGAAGCACAAATAAGTATAACTGTATTCTTCTGTGGTAGTAAGACATTTCCTTTTGCACAGGGGTCCGGGCGAGTTTATGTACCTCCCCTACACGGCAAATCGTGAGGGTCGGCCTCTCTGGTGGTGGGAGTTGGCACCACCATCCCCATGTCATCCTGCCCAGTTTCTTGGGTGTGGTGGGATTGCACCGGAGCCGGGGGCAGGATGCGTTCTGGTCGGGACGTCATCTCCCTTCACATCGTGGGTGTGGCAGTTCCTCTGTCTTCAACTGTCTCTTCAGAGGTGGCAAGCGTCTGAGGGCCCACCGCAGTATTCCATCAGCGTGTGACTCGCGGGTGTGGTTGGTGCCCGGTAGGGAGGATAACCCGCGTTCTTCGACGTGTCACAACGTTCCTCTCTATTTCGTATCAAGCGCTTAGTGAGGTTGTGTGTTTTTTGGCGGGAGCATTCGTGTGAGAGCCGCCGTCAAGCAGACCGACGTTTTCATAACCATATCGGGAAAGCTGTGTTGCCGTTGTTTGTTTTGTGTGTGTGTGTGTGTGGTTTTGTTTTTTTTTTGAAGAAGTTTGTTTTTGCCTGTGTCAAGTACCCGCAGGGACTTTCGGATGGACGTATTGAAATACGACATTGGGTGCGGGTTACCTGAACAATGGTGTTAGGACATTTGGGGGTTAAGCTTTGGTGTCGATGGTGTGACACGGCACATAAAAATTAGTATAGACTCCATTTGCCAGCCCCGCATTGCGTGGGCATCTCGGGTTTATGACGTATCAACCTTGCTTGCGATTTTCATCCCGGGATTACCAGTGGATGGGATTTCACCTTGTCCCCTTGGTATTGGCCTTTTGTGGGCTGAGGTGTGTATCTGTGCTCCTGGAGGATGGGTTGTTATATGTAAATACGTGCGCACATGCGTGGCACGGGTATGCATAAGGGGCATTGCGATGATGGGTCGGTATTGCTAGTATTGTTGGATTCTTTTGGAGTCGTGTTTTTTTTTTGTGTGTGGGGGGGACAAGGGGGGGGGGGGAACTCTGCCTATAACTGTGTCGGATTTATAAAGGTGTGGTGTTTCATCTGCCCATTCTGTGGGTGAGAGTGCGGGTGTTGAATGCAATAAATCCTTCTGTTGTGCATGTTATTTTCTTTTGTGTTGTGTTTGTTGTTGTGGCGTTCTACTTGAAAAGGGGGCAAGGGGAGGGTTATAACGGGGGGATATATTACTCCATATATGCCCGTCTACTGTCTATCCCAGTGACAATTGGTGGAGATGCCGGGTAGAAATTTAGGATTATTTAGGATATAACATCTTGGTTAAAAAAAAAAAAAAAAGAAAAAACCACAACAAAAATAGGGATCTGATTGTGTTGTTTTCGTTGGATAGGAACTTGATATTGGAATCGTAATTGTAGCGCGTGGGTGGTGGAGGGACAGCGCGCGTCAGTAGGGGATGGAAAGCGCGGGTTGCGTGGCAATCCTATTAACATAGTTGCCAGGTAACGTTGTCTTTGTGTTGTCTCGTTTGATGCAACCGAGGTATGAAATGGTGTGTTTGTGTTCCTCTTTCTCTTCCAATTAATGTGTTTATGCGTATGGAATGTATTGATGGTCACCGTATTATTTGACGTGAAATGTTGAAATTGAAATGTTTCAAATGTGGTCATCAACTTGTCGTAGTTAACCGTGCCTAGGGTGTTGGGAGACCGGTGTTGAGAAAGACACTGTGGTTGCAAAGTTACTAATTTGTATTTCTTCAGCCTTGTGGACGATTAAGATATTCGCTTTCCGGTTGGAAGAGAGTGAATGTTCTCTTGGGGGAGGGTTCTGAAGGTAAAGAAAAAAAATTGGTTTCCGTGGTAGAGCCTTGATAGTGTGTGGTAATGCGACTGGAACGATCGCAAGTTAAGGTCCAGGTACCGTAAGTCCAGTTGAGTCTGTCAAGAAAGGGGTCCCCTGAGGATGTTTCAAAACTCTGTGCAGGGCAGCAGGGGATATTCCATGTCCCGTACCTTTGCGGTGGTAAGCCTGGGTTAGGGACGAGGTTTCGGGGGGTGCTGCTAAGTTTGTGTCGCCTAGCAGTCCTTGCTGTTCAGTACTAATCACGCCTCGCGGATAGAGTAGGATTGAGTAAGGTGGAATTGGCCGCATTCGTTTGCTGACAATGTAGCAAAGGAGCAGAAAGAAGTGAGGTGCTATCGTGAGGCAGGCACAGTTGGCTCGGAAATGTCATGGAAGGAGAGGAAGGAGGCAGGAGGAGTTAGCCGTGTTCGCTACGGAGAGAGGGGGGGGAAGGAGAGGAAGCTGCAGCCAAGCTTAGGAGAGAGGAAGAGGAAGCTGTGCTGACCAGGAGAGAGGAAGCTTCTGCCAGGAGAGAGGAAGCTGTGCAGAGAGAGGAAGCTGCTGCCAGGCTTAGGCGAGTGAAGAGGAGGCTGCTGCCAGTTTGGCTATCTTTTGGCAGAGAAGAAAAGAAAGAGGATGAGGTTTTGCTTTCCAGACGACGAGAGGATGTCCAAGAGATGGCCACCCGACAAGAGGACGGCGGAATGCTAGGAGGAAAGTCGACAGGATGACGTAGAGTTAAGGAAGTTAGAGCTGGATCTCAGCAACGAAAGGCGAATGAGATCGTGTCCTTGAAACAGGGAAAAGTTGAGATTGAACGAGCAAGAGTTGAAGGAGGCGAGAGAAAAGGGGCTGAAGAGGCGGCGACAAGATGTGGCAATTGATCCTTGCAGACACTGATGACGTGGACATGTATTTAGCTATTTCTAGGCCGGTTGCACGTTGTGCCGGCTGAAATGAACTTCATGGTCTCTAGACTAATAGCTCTGTTGAGAGGGAAGACGAGAGATGCTATTCTGCGCCTGACATGCCGTTGATTCTGCAAGTTTTCGGACCAAGTGAAGAAAGCGCTTCTAGAGTATCTTCCGCTTTGACGCTGAGGCATACGAAAGAAATTCAGGGGAATGAAGGAAGGAAGGAATTAGGAGAAGTTTCAGCAGTTTTTTAGACCGGCTAAAGTCTTGTTTCAGGTCTGTGGTGTGCTACAGCCGGGAAAAAGACGAAACCAAAGCTGAGGACCTGAAAGATCTCATTTTCGAGGAACAGATGTATGGAACTTTTACTCCCTGACTTTGTCACGGAGTGCATCGAGCGTGTCCTATGAATGCTGAAGCAGTGGCCTTGGAAGCAACTCGGGACTAGCAGCAAGCCCGACGGATCGGGCGAGAGAGCAAAAGAGCCCATCTGTAATAACGTGACGCTCACGAGGTCAAACAAAGCACTAGGGGGTAAAAACAGGCAATTTCCCGCCCGAAAGGGACCAGGGGACAGCGGGGTAGCGAGTTAAATTTAGAGAAGCTCAGCCAGGCGACAGTGCTGCACCCAAAAGGGGCACTAGCAGGGGGTGACTTTGTTATGCAGCAAGCGACCAGGTCACATCCAGCGAATTTTCGAATCTTGAGAGTGGTAGCTAACAATATGTGTCATGTCTTCGAGAGAAAGCCAGAATACTCGGAAGCTACCCCTTGCGCTGTGGTGCCGTGCTCCAGGAAACTTTCAGTCGAGGGTGTAGGGGGTGAGGGTTCGGAGAGTCAGGGGCAAGTGGTATCGAGATACAGGGAGCATCGCAGACCGTGGTCACGGCGAGGCTGGTACAAGTGATGCTATACAGGGGAGGACCCAGACAGTTGTATTGGCTGAATCAAGGTGTCGCTTTTAGCACATACCCGTGGTCTGTATGACAAGGACAACGCCGTACTTTGAGGGAAGGTTGAGGCTCTGGTGATGGAGGATCCAGTTGCGGATAGGTGCTGGTGGGGAATCACATGTGCCGTGAGGAGAGCACATCTGAGAGAGTCCCAGTTACCCCATCAGGGAAGGACGAAACTCTTCGGAATTAATGTCAGCAATTCGGATAATCCTCAAGTCGATGTTGTTGACACTCGTGCTCAGGTCAGAGCCCAGGACAGGCTGTCAACCTTTATCTTTAAATGGAGCAAGTGATGGCTGGCTCGAAACGATGAGCTGATTGTGGGCAGAACAGGATGATAGCCTTGCACGTGCCAGAAAGAGCTGCAGGAGAAAAGTTAGTGTTCCATTTCCACGGGAAATAGGGTCTCCTTCATGTGGATAGACCGAGTTTTGTACGTAAGTACGAGAGTGAGAGTGGAAACAACCACCCAGGTTTGTGTGCTGAAGTCCTAAAGGAAGGACCGTATGACTTCGGAACGATCGGATATTATCTATGGTTGGACACTTGGGGGGGATAACGACAAGGAAAGAATATTCCCCAAATCTATTGGCCTGGATGAGTAATGAATAGGCAGGTATGTGAAGTCCTGTCCTTGAATGCCTAGCGTCGTCCTTAGGTAAGGACGGAATCGGTCCCACATCGTGGTGTGGGAATCCGGAGATGTGGGGAGCCGTTCCAGAAGCTGATAGATTGTTTCTGCACGCTGCTGTTTGCATTTCCAATTCCAGGATGTTTCACAGGCTTGTGTGGTTCCTACGTGGGGCGCGTGAAAAAATCGCGCTGTAAGTCAACCATTCTAGTTTATAGTGGAGGCAATTCCGGGCGTGAGAAATGTGGTGGTGCAGATTTCTTGGGTCGTATGGAGTAAGGGTTCTGTGCCGAGAGTTAAAAAAAGGAGAGATGAGGGTTATTATTTTCAAGTGCGCTGTAACACTAAGGGCCTTGTTTCGTGCGTTCTTTCAGGTTTTTATTTAAAGGTATATTTAAAATCCTTGGGGGCAGGGTATATTGTCACGCACGAACTGGACACAGGGTCGCTCGGTGACAATTGTGGAAGTGTGGCCGTCCAGTGCCAGGTGGCAGTGACCGTGAAGTGCGTGAATCCTGCGGGAAGTTGCTTACTGTTAACTCTTGGAGTGGGGAGGAGGAGAGTGTCAAGCTCGTCGGAATAGTGAGAGTTTACGTGTGTAACTAACGCTCAGTGAAACTTGTGTTCACGATGTGTATGGGGAATTCCAGAGAACGTGATGTGCTGTTCTTGTGGAGTGTTCCCGAGGTTGAACTCGGAGTGGACGTTCGTGTGTCTGCAAGTCAGTACGAATTGAGGCGTTATACCGCGAAGGTTTGGCGTTGGCCTCGTGCTCATGTTTGTTTCTGCCGTTGGGGCAGGCATGTTCACGGTATGCCCTTCGACCGACCGTTTGAAGGTTTGGCTACCAGAGTGAAGACGAATCGATGTTTCGGTGTTCAGCGACGGGTTCTGCAAGTACCAGCAAGGCGTTGGCTGCTGCATTGTCCCCGGCGACTGAGGGTGTCGTCAGTGTGTCGTTCGCGTCGACTGTCGGTGTTTGGTGTTCAGCGACGGGTTCTGCACGGACCAGGGCGTTGGCTGTCTGGCAGTGTCCCGGCGACTGAGGGTTGTCGTCCATTGTGTGTGTTCCTGTTGTTGTCCAAGGTGGGCGTGTAAATAGCGGAAATTCTGAGGGCTGTATGTTGGTGTTTGCAGTATCATGGGTTCATAACTTTGTGTTTCCGTCCGGACCTGGAGGAATTTCCTTTTTTAGTTTGATTTTTATTCGCCAAGATTCTTTCTATGTGATTTGACTAAGAGGAGGAGGAAATTAAATGCGCGGAAGTTGGAAGAGAAGAAAAAGAGATATAAACTTGAACTTAAGGTGAGGAAAACCGGTACATAATGGGAATGAAATAATGTGCGTCTCGGTTCTACACTGGATCGAGATAAGGTGGATGGGTTACAGCGGTAGTGATGTGCTAAGATATAATATGTTGTACTTGGTAGTGGTCGCTGGTGTACAGAAATATTGGTTTCAAGTTTAATAAAGTTCTGGTTAATTTTCTGAGATGGTACGTTGGGTATCGGAGGACGGGGGGAACTTTTAATATTAAAAGAGGAGACTGTCACGCGGTGGTGCCAGGTCGGAGGGCAGGAATGCATGTGATGTCTGGGGTGTGTGTGGTTTATCGGATAGGTGACGGGTGGAGGTACTCGGCATAGACAGGTCTTGTCGAAGTTCACTTTTGGGTTTCGCTCCGGAACTATAACCAGGGTTGGATGGGCCGGAAAGGAAAATTTAGGATCATTATATTATATAAGGAATTGTTTTTCTTTTTTAAATTATTATGAAAGATTTGCAGGGTGAATTTATGATTGTGTTAAATACCGGTTAGTCGTATTAGTAAGATTACTTGGTGGTACTACGCTTGGTCCAAATAAGGAAAAAAAAACTAGCAGATGATAATAATAGAAGGTATGAGGATATTTGGGAAAATTGTGCCTCTGAAGCCTACATTTGATGTATATATGTAGTATGTGTTGTTTTAGTCGACGGGGCGTGCGTCAGTATTCAAAGATTTTTCCGCAGCATTGTGGTGTCAGTAGGACAATGTATAGCAGCGTTCGGAATCTTGTCGAGATTATGTAATTGGTGATTGCCCCAGCGCTTGATAATTTCGATGACATTTGTAGGATTATGATTGTGCCTTGCTAAGATTTAGGATAACGGGTTACAATTACTATTTATTATTGTTTTGCTTGAAATGTGTTTGATTCTATCAGCTGTTACTAAGTAATTGTCCTTGAATTGTGACCGATACTGGGTCGTCGCACTAACGGTCGGATTGTTAGTTTGTTGTTGAAAGTGAATATGATTTTGATAATCCTATTAAATTCTTGTTCTTAGTGACCCAGATGGGGAAATGAAAAGTCGTGGGTATGTACCTCAGAAGTATAATCACTTTTATGAAGGAACGGTATAATTATGTTCGTGGCTGTGATGGAAGTGGAAAAGTCAATGAAATTGGTTTTAAATGTTGTAATGGAACATTTCTGGTGTGAGCGAATCTTGATGTCAAGGTGGCTGGTTGTATAATCATGATTTAAAATACCAATAGCTGTTCGCATTTGGGTTGTGACATGTAAACACTGAGAACCATTTACTTTAGTGAAGCAACAAATACGTATAACTTTATTCTTCTGTGGTAGTAAGACATTTCCTTTTGCACAGGGTTCCGGCGAGTTAGTTTTATGTACCTCACCTACATGGCAAAGCCGTGAGGGTCGGCCCTCTTCAGGTGGTGGGAGTTGGCACCGCCATCCACCTGTCCCATCCCTGCCCACTCTCTGCCGGAGTGGGGACGCACCCGGAGCCGGCAGGATGCGTATCGGTCGGGAGTCATCTCTTCCACAGTCCCGAGGGTGTGGCAGTTCCTCTGACTCAAACTGTGTCTTCAGTGCGGTGGCAAGCGTTCTGAGGGCCCACCGCAGTATTCCATCGCGTGTGACTCGCGGGTGTGGTTGGTGCCCGGTAGGGAGGGAACGGTTCTTCGACGTGTCACAACGTTCCTCTCTTTTTCGTATCAAGCGCTTCAGTGAAGGTGAGTGTTTTGGCGGAGCATTAGTGTGACGAGCGCCGTCAAGCAGGCCCGAGTTTTCATAACTAATGGGCCCGTGTGTTGCCGTTGTTTTTTTGTTTTTTTGTGTGTTGTGGTTTTGTTTTTTTTTTGGGCAGAGTTTTTTTTTTGCCTGTGTCAAGTACCCGCCCAGGGACTTCGGATGAAGTATGAAAATACGACATTGGGTGCGGGTTACTGAACAGTGGTGTTGAACATTTGGGGGGTTAAGCTTTGGTGTCCGATGAGTTTGACACGGCAATAAAAATTAGTATAACGAATAACATTTGAAAGAAAAGCATTGCGTGGGCATGCGGGTTTATGACGTATCAACCTTGCTTGATATTTCATCCCGGGATTACAGGTGATGTGATTTCACCTTGTCCCCTCTCTGGTATTGGGCCTTAGTGGGCTGAGGTGAGTATCTGTGCCTCCTGAGGGAAGGGTTGTTATATGTAAACGTGCCGCACATGCGTGCACGGGTATGCATAAGGGGCCATGCGTGATGGTCGGGTATTGATAGATTGTTGATTCTTTTGGAGTTTGTTTGTTTTGTTTTTGTGTGTGTGGGTGGGGGGACTGCTATGTGTCGGATATATAAAGGTATGGTGTTTCTCTGCCATTTGTGGGTGAGAGTGCGGTGTGAGCAATATAAAGCTTTGTTTGTGCACTGTATTTTCTTTTGTGTGTGTTGTTGTGTGGCGTTCATACTTAGTAAAAGGGGGAAAGGGCGTAGGTTACTAACGGGGGATGGATATTTAATAACATATATCCTGTTACTGTCTATACAGTGACAATCTGCAGTGGTATATATTCTGCCTAACAACAGTACGTGCTTGAGTGGTGAATGGGGAATAAAAAAATGCTTCTCAAAATGGCCCTTCGGAGGTCACTGAGGAGAAAACAATCAGGTTGAAATACTGTATTGCCAGGAGTTAATATGTTAGTGAGTTTCCTCCCATTGGAATTGTCTCCCCCTTGAGACTATAAGCTTGCTGAAGGCTCATTTTGAGAAGCATGTATTATTCCCATTCATCCACTCATGCAGTACTGTTAGCTAAGCAGCATGTCTACACTGCAGCTATGAATGTTATCTCCCCCTTTTCTTCAATCTATGACCTAAGAGCAAGCTTTGTTTATAATTGAAACATATATTTATATATATATATATATTATATATATATATATATATATATTATATATTTTATCTATATTATATTTATTATCTCAGAAAAAAAATGAAACGTTCTATTACACAATTACACTCTCTGCCATCCGATTGCCCATGGATGGCTTAATTTACTTGGTTTGTGTTGTTGTTTGTTGTTGTTGTTTTTGTTGTGTTGTTTGTTGTGTTGTTTATGTAATTTTGATTGGCTCCAAAAAAATGTAGAGGTTAAAGCATGACACAACACACCGCCTATCGGTTACCGGGTCTCAATGCCATCGACGGTGAGTGAAGACGTGCATGTGCATTGGCAGGTGGGGATCACGTTCTGGAAGCGGGTCTTCTTTTTCCTCACGACAGACCAGGAGAGAGCAGGCCAAGGGAGGAGGCCATTTCGCTGGACGAGCTACAACCGCAGTTCTGTACACGCTAAATCAGCAGGTCGGGGAAGCAGCGGTAATCAAGCAGGGAAACTGCAGGAACGGGAGTCTGCTCCCCTTACTGGGTCGTGCGCAGGGTCCTCGTCAAGCGGGATCATTGGAGTCGGTCCTGTGGAGCGCGTGTGTACAGAGAGTTACTGTGATACTGAATGGAATCGGGCCAGAGAAGAGGGATGAACGAGGAATTGTAGTAGTAGTAGTAGTAAGTAGTCGTTAGAGGAGGAGGAGGAGGAGGATGAGGAGGAGCAGCAGCAGCAGCAGGCAGCAGCAGCAGCAGCAACAGCAACAACAAACAACAACAAACAACAGCGCAGTAGTAGTGGTAGTAGTAACCGTAGTTGTAGAGCAGTAGCTTAGCTGTAGGTAGCTGCAAGTAGGAGGAGATTTTCACGTGCTGTCATTGACTATCTTAGCCAACAGCGAGTAGTACACGTAGCTGGTAGTACTAACAGTTTCAGTTGCAGAAGGATCGTCTATAGCTATGTGCGTCAATGAATAGTCGTAGTAGTAGTGGTAGTAGCAGCAGTAGCTGCAGCAGCAGCAGCTGCTGCAACTACCAGTAGTAGTAGTAGTCCTACTGTCGTTGTAGTAGTAGTAGTAGTAGTAGTAGTTGTAGTAGTAGTGTAGTAGTCGTAGCGTGCGATAGTGATCGTAATATTAGTTGTAGAAGTAATAGCAGCAGCAGTGACTATTGTAGTAGTAGTAGTAGTAGTAGTAGTAGTGCAGTAGCAGTAGCAGTAGTAGTAGAAGTAGTATTGATGCGATTATTTGTTGTAGATGTAACAGCAGCCAGCAGTAGTAAACTAAGCTGTAGTAGTTAGTAGTAGTAGTAGTAGTATTAGTAGTAGTGTAGTAGCGTAGTAGCCGTAGCAGCAGTAGTAGTAGCAATTGTAGTTAGTAGTAGCAGCAGCAGCAGCAGGCAGCAGCAGCATAGTCTCTAAGCAGCAGCAACGTGGTACTTCAGTCACTGGTGAATGTCAAGCAAGCAAAACAGCAGAAGCAGAAGCAGCAACCGCAGCGGCAGCAAAGCACAGAAGTAGTTGCAGCGTAGATCACCAACCAATACTTTCATTGACATCGTCATCGTTATGCCACACTATCATTATTTTTTTGTTTCACACTTTAAAAAAAAACAGCAGACAGGATCGATGAAGGCCCAAACAACAAGGAAAACAAAGCAGCTGTCTGTGTCCCATTTGGTAACACTGACATGTGCTACACTGTTGAGACAAGCAAAAACCTGAGGAATGTGATGGAATCATCCTGAACCAGTACAAAGCGGGAGAACGCAGATCAGAACCCGAGAGCATTGTTGTGAAATAACTGATTCCCTTTTATATTTTTATTATTTAATTATAATTAATTATATTTAATTATTTTTTGTTTTGTTGTTGTGTGTCTTCTTCAGTCTGTCTTGGAGAAAAACTGGGAAAAAGTTGATTAATCCTTCTGCTCATTTAAGTGGTTTGCGTTGTAAAGCAGCATATTACAAGCGTGAGAGTGCCAGTACACCACACATTAGAACATTAACAAACCCAGACAATTTGTATCAACTGCTAAAATACTAAAATCAGCAAAAATGTGTCCATTTGTAAGAAAACAACAGACAATGCATGGTGTGAAAGAGACTGGTTGGAGACAAAAAAAAGGGAGGAAAAAAAAAACCACAATGTTCCCTTCTCATAAAGTTTTCTCTAGCCCTGGTGTTAAGGTGTCGGATAGTGTCTTTGGTCGTTTGTCGGGGGTGTAGCTTTCTTAATTAGGAATGAATTTGCAAATTATGTCGAAAGAGGGGACACTGAAATTGACAATATTATTGTTCTGAATTTTTTCTCGCCGCCTTCTTGGATTGAACTCGGACTATTTGATAATAGGTGCTTATCTCCCACCTGAGGGTTTTCTAAATACTATGAAGAAACAGATATCTATAACGGAAAAATCCTTGTTAGAAGAATGCTTGTTTGGAAGTTTCTAGAGAAACTGGGTGGTTACCAATGATAATTTGTGGTGATTTAAATTCAAGAACGGGCCTACTTAACCTTAGTAATTGTGACCCCATTGATGACGTAAAAGAAGTAATTTGTAGAGAATTATATGTCATATGATATGGATGCGTCCCTAAGTGAGGAACCCTTTCCGAGAATCTCCAAGGATACTATGGTAAACCCTTTTGGTCCATATTTGTTAAATGTATGTCATGAATTTGATCTGTGTATTCTTAATGGTCTGAAAGCATTGAAATGTTCAGGTGACTTTACTTATGTATCTGATAGTGGTTCTAGTGTAATTGATTATATGATTGCCTCAAGTTCCTTAATTCCTCATTGCAGTGCCTTTATGTAAGACCGTTAATAGAAACTAAGCATGCGATTGTTGTTTTGTTTTTTCTCACTGTTTGATAGTGTTGACTGTTTACCTGTTATTGAAAATGATGTTCACCAAGTTGTTTCTGTTAGTAAGTATGAATGGGGTGAAGAAAGTCAGCTACTTTTCATGAGCGTATGAACTCTGACCATGTCTCATCATTAGTTAGTGAAGCTGCTGACCTTGTTAATGTAAAATTAATCAAGCCTTGCCCCAAGTTCAATGAATGCTTTGTGTATGCTGGTGAATGCATGATGGAAACTATTAGATTTGCATAGGTATGAAAAACGTTTGGTTCGACCTTGAATGTAAACAAAGCGGGAAAGTATTACGAACACAGATAAACAAGTTTCATAGAACTAATGACGATAATGATAGACTTGCCTATGGCCAGAAAAGGAGAGAGTATAAGGAATTGTTAAGACAGAAAAGGAAGCTACATAATGAAATATTACTGCATCGTTACAAAGTAATATAAATGACTCAAAGAAATTCTGGGAAATTGTTCGTTCAGTTAGACCAAGAACTCAAGGTCTGGGGTTGATTTCTAGTGAACAGTGGTATAATCATTTTAAAAAGGTGTTTTTAATGACTTACCTGTTGAATTAAACACCAGTTCAGATTTTAATGAATATTATGATAGGGAACCCGTGCATACTGAATGCGACTTTTTGAATCAACCTATTTCTGTTACCGAAATTGACGCTGCAATTCGAGCAATAAAGAGTAATAAGGCAGCTGGCCCAGATAAGCTTATTGGAGAGTTTTATAAGTACAGTAGACTAGTCATTATGCCTTTCCTTGTTAAATTTTTCAATACAATTTTTGATGAAGGCTTGTTTCCGGAAGATTGGTCAGTCTCTATCTTGCAACCGCTATTTAAGAAGGGTGATAGGAATTGTCCAGATAACTACCGTGGAATCTCTTTGTTGAACATTTGTAGTAAAATATATAGCTTTGTTCTCAATAGAAGGTTAACCAAATGGATTGAAATGAACAACATTCTTGGGAAGGAGCAAGCTGGTTTTCGTGACAAACGATGTACAACAGATCACATTTCACTTTACTGGCAATGATTCAGAAGCATTTTGTTAAGACACAGGAAGCTCTATGTCGCATTTATAGACTTTAGGAAGGCTTTTGACCTAGTTAGTGGGGATAAATTATGGAAGGTTCTCTCTGTTAATGATCTTAATGGAAAATTCTTGAAAGCATTGCAAAGTGTGTAATAATGTTGTGAAGACTTGTGTTCGAACTAGTGGTGACCTTACTGACACTTTTCTATGCCCACGGGGACTAAAACAAGGTGAGGTGTGTTCACCTGTGCTTTTTTCACTATTCATCAATGAATTAACTAAAGATATTAACACTTTTGGTAGACATGGTATTCAGCTTTCTCCAGACCTCGTTGAACTTTTGATTCTGTTATTTGCTGATGATGTTGCATTATTTTCTGATACTGTCATTGGTTTGCAAACCCAACTGAATGTCTTGTATAATACTTCAAAACGTTTAGATTTACTTGTGAATCTGGAAAAGTCAAATATTGTTGTATTCAGGAATGGGGGTTACCTTGCTTCGAATGAAAATTGGACTTTTGGGGGTGCTCAGCTTTCCGCTGTTAACATGTATAAGTATCTTGGTATAACACTGACTACAAGATTATCTTTCCAAGCAATCATGTGTGACCTAGCAAACAGAGCAAAGAAATGATTAACTGCTATCAACAGAATGCTTGGTCAATAGGAACATTCTCCTGGTATTTTCTTTAAGCTATTCGATTGCCAAATACAGCCTATCTTAACTTATGGAGCAGAGATTTGGGACTGTCATCTAACCAGGAACAAATTGAAAGGGTGCACTTAGCTGCTATTAAAAGATTTCTTGGTGTAAGTCCAAAAGCTCCTAGGCACTTAGTGTATGCCGAATCTGGAAGACACCCTCTTTATGTAATACTTATGCAAAATGCACAGATTTTGGCTTCGTGTTGCTTGCATGGATAATAACAGACTCCCGAAAAAAGCCTATGATATGTTGCTGCATCTGCAGAATCAAAATTATATTACCTGGACAACTAATGTTTGCTATGTTCTTTATAGATCGGGTTTGGAATTGTATGGGAAATGCAAAGTGTTGGTAATGTGAAAGCTTTCATGTTAGAATTTAAGAAACGTTTAAATGATTGTTACATCCAAGACTGGCATTCAGCTATTGAATCGCATGAATTGTACGATTTTATCGGTCATATAACCAGTCTCTTGTTCGAAGTTCCTACCTCTGTGTAATCAAACATGTTAACATCCGCAGGTTACTTTCAAGGTTTCGGTTAGGAATGTCGCCTTTACGATGCCACTTTTTACGATATACTGATCGCAGTAGAAACCATGACATTTTCTGTCCTCACTGTAAGGAAGCACCGGAAACTGAGCTTCATTTCTACTGATTTGTCCTTTGTACGAGAAGTTGCGCTTTGAGTTGATTCCAGCTAAATATTACAAACACCCTTCTCTATTCAAAATGTCCATGTTGCTAGCCTGTTCTATTAAGAAATACTATTACGAGTGTTGGTAATTTCATTTATAGAGCAATGGCTGTTAGGAACGGTACTTAATGCTGCAGTTGCTTCATGAATGTTTTCTTTGTCAACTTGAACACAATTCAGCTGCGTTTTCGTTAAGAGTGGCTTGTACCGATTTATTTTATATTATTCACTCACTTTGATATGGGCCTGTGGTCTGTCAAATAAAATATTCTGAGTTCTGAGTTCTGAGGTCTCTCTCTCTCTCATATCCATTTTAATTTCTATCCAACGATTTTTATCACAATTATGTTGTATTGATTGGTAACGAGTTAGCAAAAGTCGCTTGGTTCCTTTTTCTTTTTCTTTTTCTTTTAATCTGTCTTTAAGTTTTGTTTTGCGGGTTCATGAGATCCTGATGATGTTTCGTTTTCCCTTTCTTTATTTGATACCGTTTTTTTCTTCTTTTGACATACCACCCACCCCCCCCCCCCCCCCCCCCCCTTTGTTTTCTTATTTTGACCCCCCCCCCCCCCCTCCTCGCCCCGCCCCAACACTACCCCTGCCCCCCCCCCCCCCCCCCCCCCCCTCAACGTTTCTTATTCAGAATTTGATTTGAAAAATCCACCAGAAACCATATTATAGAAAATACCATGAACTTGTTTTAAAGCCATGGGTGATTTTAAGTCTGATTGTCACTATCCTTTCTCTCCTTATACGATGTCAGTACATGGTGGACGATTTTTAAAAACGGTGCTATTTATCGTTAAAAAAAACCCTATAGTTGACATTAAAGAAGAGTTAGTGGACATAGCATGAGTGTGGAGAAAATCTAATATGAATTAAATGATTTTGGGGGTGGGGTGTATAGGAAACCTAAATTCTTATTATGCATTAAAGAGTATCGGATGCATGATGTAAAGGTACAGGCTGGATATGTAATATGAATGAAGAAAGTTCGATACGCAATATGAATACTATGAATAAGTGCAGAAGTGTTGGACAGGGGGTCTGTAGGAAAACCTAGATTCTTAATATGAAGAAGAGGCACTAGACTACAGGTGTATAAGTAAACCTAGATATTTTACATCACTGAAGAAGCGTTGCATGGGGGGTGTGCAGGTAAACCCTAGGTATATAGCCTGAATAACGAAGTCTTGGGCAACGGGTAAAAGGTAAATCTGGGTACTTTCTATGAGTGTAAAGATGTTGGAAAAAGGGGTGTGTATGTAAAGCTATAACGAATATGAATGAACAAGTGTGGACAAAGGTTTATGGTACACCTGCATGCTTGATATAAAAAAGGTATTGTACACGGGATGTGTATGTAAACCTAGATATCTGTTATAATGGAAACCTGCTGAAACAAGAGACGCACAAATATCAACTAACAAGTATCTGCCAAGAGTCTACAGATAAACGGTGATACTTAATATGGATAAAGAGGTGGTGGACAAGGTTGCACACGGAAGCCTTGATACGTGATATAGATAAAAATATCTTTGTCAAAAAGCGAAAACGAGTGAAACTTTTATACTCAAGATCAACGAAGAAGTATTAGATAGGTGGTGTACTGGCAGACCAAATACACTTAATATAAACGAAGAGGTGTTGGAAGCAGGTGTACAAGATACCTAGACCTTATTTGAATCATAAAGTTTGGGATGTAGGTGTGCAGCTAAACGAGATACTTACTGTGTTGCACAAAGAGTGAGCAGGTAACCGAGATATTTTGTATGAAGGAAGGAGTAATGAACAAGGAATATATCGGTAAACCTGGAGACAGAATGAATTTAGAGAAGTCGGACGTGTGCGACGTGGATATATTATAGGAACATGATAGCAAAGCTCTCACACCAGGTTGTATTAGTAAATCTAGAAACGATATGAATCTAGAGGTGTCTGGGATGGAGTATGCAAATAAAATCCAGAGACAATATGAATGCACAGGTGTTGGGCAGAGGGTATATAGGTAAATCGAATGCCAGTATGTATGGAGAAGTATTGGACATAAGGTACACAAGTAACACAAGTGACACATTGAATGAAGTGTTGGGCACGGGGTAAATAGATACATCTGGAGACAAGGTGCGTGTGAGAAGTTGGACATGGTGTAGATAGCTAAATGCATAGAGAGTACGAATGAAGAAGTGACGGGCATATGATATACAGGTACATTTAGAGACTATATCAAAGTAAAGGGTTGGGCATGAGATTACAAGTAAATCTAGAGACAATGTGTATTGCTTTAGTGTTGCATTGTTTTTTCCTACTCCTATATTTCCCACAGGCTTTAAACGGTTTGGGGACACATTGGTCTGCCACAATCAATAAGTAATTAACAAAAAAGAGGAGGGTATGTAATAAAGCACGCTTCACTTGTTTACTGATGACTGGGGTATCTTTGACAGAGAACCAAATCCCAGGGCTCTCTAGCTGGTATGATCCATTTCCATGGTTGCTCCTTACCTTAGTGTGTCACAGTTACTACTGTCGTTGTTTTCTTTGGCGCTACTGATATACTACTATTGGTTGCACATTAACTAAAGCAAGTAGGGAGACGATGTTCACGCTGAAGTCAGCAGGACGTTTTTTTTCCACCGCTCTGACCAGAAGCATTGTTCAATGAATGCTATGTTTACGTAGTTCACTTGAAGTTGTTTTTGTTCTTCAGAATTGCTTGTATCTTCCTTTCAAAGAATATCAGTTTGTGTGGGTGTGTGTGTTTTTTTTCCACCACACTTTTTACCTCATTCACTCTTTTTTTTTCTTTTTTTTCTTTTCTTTCCCCCACCGTCGTTGTGATTTGACTTTTGTTGACATCGCGGTGTTTTGCTGCGAGATGTCGTCGGAGAGCGAAGGTGAGCGTTCTTTGCCTGTTTTCGTAATTAACAATGAGCTGCCAGCTTTCGATAAAAAATCATTTACAACGCACGAACTTTGTGCCGCTGCGGAAAAAGTCTGCGGTCACAACAGTATGGACGGAGCTCAACGAATAGGCTCCTTGTGGAGGATTTATCCCCGTAACATTACCATCAAAACAGAAACTGTTAACGCAGGGTTTTCTCTTCGTGGCATTCACATCAACGTGAAAAGCCAGAACCCTTTCCTCATCAGAGACCCGATCAGCGGCACATCAGGTGAGAGAGAGGATCAGCCGCCAGCGACTAAACTCGTCATTGGGAACGTTCCGCTTTCCTTCTCTGACGACGAGCTGCTGCAGTCCGTTAAACAGCTAGGGGTCTCGGTCCGCTCAAAACTCATCCTAGAAAGAGACAGAGACGAGAGAGGAAGATTGACTCACTGGAAAACAGGGAGACGCTTCCTCTACGTAGGAGTTCCGATCGAGCCCCTCCCAAAAACTATGCAGATTGGCCCGTTCCGAGCCAGTCTGTACCATAAAGAGCAAAAGCTTGTCAGACAGCAGCAAGATGCAGAATGCCGCAACTGTCTCTCCAAGGGCCACAGCACTAGAGACTGCAAAAACCCAATTAAATGCAGACGGTGCTTCAACGACGGACATAAGGCTGGAGATCCTGTGTGTGGCATGCATGCCGAAACTACAAGTCATGCTACAACCAACCTCACGACAACAGACAATGCACAGCACACGACTGAAAACAGTGAAGACAGTGTCATGACCGAACACCGAGTGGACGACAGTGAAAAGGACAAAACCAAGAACAATACAGACAGTTCCTTGGACCGCAGCAGATCAAGGAAAAAGCAAAGACAGACTACACTAAAAACTTATAGAAGGAACGGCTCCGGATCGGTAAAACGACCACAGTCCAAGGATTCCCCGTTGGACCAGACAGACAAACGACCGAAACTAGCCGAACACACGGACTGTGACACTGACGACGATGACACCGTATTTCATGAAATGAAGGACCACATAGGCTAGCCCCCAACCCCCCCCCCCCCCCCCCCCCCTTCCCCCTCATTGCCTCTTCGTTTGACGACCTAGCTATGTCAATGGACTAAGAGCTCTGAAATGTGATTCAAATGCCGGAACATATTATGTTTTATGATGGACGCTTTGAAAGTATTGTCTATAAACGCCAGAGGGCTAAGAAACAACATGAAAAGAAAGGCGATGTTTAACTATTTAAAAGGGACGAAAATGTGATATCATATGTATCCAAGAGTCACACATTACAAAAAAAGACATTGATATTTGGGAAAAGCAGTGGGGAGGGAAAATCATACATAATGAAGGAACAAAGCACAGTAAGGGGAAGTCATTTTAGTCTCCAAGCATTTTTCCGGCGAAGTACAGATAGAAAACAAATACGATAGAATTCTGATAGCTTCAGTAAAAACCCAAGAACTCAACGTCATCATCATAAATATTTACGCACCGAACGATAATGCTGATAAAGTGCGTTTCTTCACAGAACTACAGAATATCATACGTCAGTACTCGGATAACAAACTTATGGTAACTGGTGACTTCAACTGCACAGTAGACAGCGAACTCGATGTCATATCAGGTCACCCACATTCAAAAAATGAGGTAGACAGTCTTAACAAACTGATAACGAGTTCCAACCTAACTGATGTTGGAGGATCCTTCACGGTACGGAAAAAGAATACACATGGTGCAAACAGCATCCCTTCATCGCACGTAGAATAGATTACTGCTTCGTCAAACCAAGAACTATTGCCTTTTTGCTTCGCGTGTGATGTAACCATGGTTCCAAACACTGACCATAAAGCCGTTTTGACTGAACTAAATAATAACCATTTCATCAAGGGTCCAGGTTACTGGCGCTTTAACAATTCCTATTTACAAGACACGGTTTTTTCAACAGCGTATGAACGAAATACTAGATGAATCTCTTGTAGAAATTAACCAGCAAACAAAGAGTAACCCCACAGAAATATGGGAATCTTGCAAAATTAAAATAAGAGAGTTTTGTACAGAGTATGGTAAGTATAAAGCTTACGTAAAGAAAAATGAAACACTGGAACTACAGTGTCGCTTTAAAAAACTGGAAGAACATATAGTTAGCGATCCAACTAATCTTCAAACGCAACGGGAAATGTTTGGACTGAAGCAGCAGTTAGAAATATTAGCTCTTGAGAAAGCTAGGGGTGCACAGGTTAGATCTCGGGTAAAATGGATAGAGGAAGGGGAAAAAAACACAAAATATTTTGTAAACCTAGAAAAAGTAAGGGGTAAGAAAAAGGTTTTATCACAAGGTTACAAAGAGAAGACGGTGAAGTTATAACCGACCAAATAAAGATATTGGAAGAACAAACTCATTATTATACTAATTTATATAACCAGAGCACGGATACAGAAAATATACAGGAAACTATGAATAACTTCATTGCAGGTGTACAACTCCCTACGCTAGATGATGAGGAAGCAGCCTTTTGTGAAGGACTAATATCTACAGAAGAAGTAAGTTGTGCTCTGAAAGCAATGAAGAATGGCTCATCTCCAGGTTGTGACGGCTTAACTGTAGAATTCATGAAATTCTTCTGGGACAAAATAAAAACTCTGTTAACGTCCTGTTTCAACGAGTCGTTGAAAAAGGAGACTTGTCCTACACACAGAAACAAGGTATAATAATTCTGTTACATAAAGGGAAAGAGCTAGCGCGTGAACAGTTGAGTAACTGGAGACCAATTACACTCACGAACACTGATTATAAGATACTAGCAAAAGTCTTGGCAGGAAGATTAAGCAAAGTAATATCAAAATTAATTAATGAAGACCAAGTTGGATATCTTAAAGGTCGGAGTATATCAACAGTTATTAGAACTATCGACGATGTCATTGAGTACTTAAACAATACAAACAAAGCTGGTTATCTTTTAGCTCTAGACTACTCAAAAGCCTTTGATTCAATATCACGTACTTTCATGTTAAATGCGTTCCATATCTTTGGTTTCGGCGAACAGTTTATTAAATGGATAGCAATTCTTACTAGCAATACTTTTTGTAGTGTTAATCATGGAGGCTGGATTTCCCAACCATTCCCAGTAACATGCGGAATCAGGCAAGGATGTCCGTTTTCGCCCCTCGCTTTTATACTGTCAGTTGAATTGTAGCGGCTAAAATTAGGAACAGTAGCATAAACGAATAAGTTTACCTAAGTGTAATCAGAATGGACAACAAACTGAACAACTGAAAATAAAACAATTGCCGACGATACGACACTTTTTTCTTCAAAACAAAGAAGACATTGTAAACGCCTCTTCGATTGTCACAGAATTCTCAAATTTTCAGGTCTTCTGTTGACTCACACGAAAACCAAAGCCTTGCGATCGGTATTCACAACGACGAAGAAAACATACCGTTTGAACTTACAGACAAAATCAAGATTCTTGGGCTATTTTTTAAAACAATACAAGAGCCCAGTATATGAAGAGAACTGGATAAAAAGATTGGATAAAATGCATAGTCTTATAAAATTATGGAGCCGTAGAGATCTTAGTATACGTGGAAAAATAGTCATAGTAAAGAGTTTCTTAGTAAGCCAGTTTATATTCGTAATGCAATCAATTGGATTACCAGAAAATATTCTCACTGAGATAAACCATACTCTGTATAAATTCATTTGGCAAAGGAAGTACTCAAATAAAAGA
>CM031626.1:14720040-14742540 GCA_018398815.1 Conus ventricosus
GTGGCGAACAACAAAGACAAACACCCACAAACTCCAAACATTTATCAACAGATGTCGCGAAACATTGTGAACATCAGATGGCCAATGTTATTTGCCAACACAGAACTGTGGAACAAGACCAACCCCATTTCCAATAGAAATAGAAATCGGGAAACGGAAGTGGGGATGGATTGGCCACACCCTCAGAAAGTCTCCATCCAACATCAAAAAGACAAGCCCTTGAATGGAACCCTCGGGGTAAAAGAAGAGTGGGAAGACCAAGACAGACATGGCGGAGGAGTACCGACGCAGAAGTGAAGGCCGCCGGAATAAACGTGGGCCGAGCTGAAGAAGATCTCCCAAAACCGTGTCCGCTGAAGAGTGTGGTTGCGGCCCTATGTTCCCCAGGGAATTCAGAGGACTAAGTCTAAGTCTAAACCCAAACGAGCAGCTGGACAGATGGAGAGAACACTTTAGCGAGTTACTCTGTGGTACGCCAGTCAAGACACCACCACTCATCGAGGAAGGAAAAAAACCTGGATGTGAACCTAGGCCCGATCAGCAAAGAAGAAACCATTCAAGCAATCAGGAAGACGAAGAACAGGAAAGCCCTAGGACCTGACAACATCACACCGGAAGTGCTCAGGGCAGAAGCAACGATCGGGGCGGACATCCTGATGGACTTATTTCAAGAGGCCTGGGAAAAGGAAGAAGTGCCGAAACGAGTGGAAAAGGTCTACATCATCAAGATACCTAAAAAGGGGGATCTCAGCGAGTGTAAGAACTGGAGAGGGAAAACGCTGCAGTCACTACCCAGCAAGATCTTCACGAGAATCATCCTTGAGGGGATCAGCCAGCTGTAGATGAAAAACTAAAAAGACAAAAAGCAGGATTTCGAGCAGGAAGATCATGTGTCGACCAGACAGCCACGCCCCCGAATCATCATCGAGCAGCCCTCTTGAGTGGCGTCACCAATCACATCAATTTCATCGATTTCAAAAAAAGCATTCGATACAGTGGACAGAGAAGTAACATGGAAAATCCCTGAGACACAGGGAATTCCACTCAAGATGGTAAAGGTCATACAGAGCTGTACAAGACACAGCGTGTCACGTCAACCACAACACGTTGTGTCCGAAACCTTCACAGTGAACACCGGGTCCGTCAGGGATGTTTTGTTGTCACCGCTGATCTTCTCTCTTGTGATCGACTGGGTGATGAGGACAGCGAGAGCCCACCATGCGGGATCCAGTGGACACTCATGCAGAAACTTGAGGACCTGGATTTCGCGGACGACATCAGCTTGCTGACTCACACCCTCCACCACGTGCAAAGAAGACCGAGAGCCTCCGCAAACACAGCCGGTAAAAACTGGCTGGAGATCAACGCGGAAGACAAAGACCGAGAGCCAAAACACGCCAGGCTGAAGACGTTTGCCTAGGGAACAACAGACAGAAGATGTTGAAAATTTTCCTACCTAGGAAGCATCGTCAACAAACAGGAGGTACCGGATAAAGACATCAGGGCCAGAATAACCAAGGGAAGATTTGCTTTCACCCCAACCCCAAGCCCATCTGGAGGAGCGCAAACGTCCATCTTCACACCAAACTGAGACTGTTTTTAAAACCAACGTGAGAAACCCGTGCTGCTGTATGGCTTGGAGACCTAGAGACTCACCAAAGGGCTGGAGCACAAGTTGTAGGTCTTCATGACCGCATGCCTGCGGTGGGTCCTCCGCATCAGGTGGCCTGCCAGCATTGCCAAAGAGGAGCTATGGCGCCGGACAAATCAGAGACGAATCGGAGACACCATCAGAATCCGAAAGTGGAAGTGGATCGGACACATCCTACGCCGAGGCTCGGACAGCACCACACGGCAGGCACTGGATTGGAACCCTCAAGGAAAGAGAAAGCGAGGCCGCCCAGTGACAACTTGGCGTAGGACGCTGGACAGTGAGCTGAGTACCATCAAGCTGTCCTGGGGTTAGGCAAAGCGGGCAGCCCAAGACCACACACGTTGGAAATCTGCAGTGAAGGCCCTATGCTCCCTTGGAGCGAAGAGGATTAAGTCAAGTAAGTCAAGCTCGAGGCTTGCATAAAATACAATGCTCGGAAGGCAGTGGACGTTGCCCCCCCCCCCCAAAAAAAAAAAAAAAAAAAAGAAAAAAGAAAAAGAAATACGCTCAGATCAGGACATAACCAGAGACTCTGGAACCTACAGACAGGGATTGGAATCGACAGGAACTAAGTGGTGGTCAAAGGCAAAGGGGAGAGCAAATTAGATGCAAACTCCATACAGAGGATGAAGGGAAAAGGTGCCAAGAAAAAACAAAAACACACAGAAGATAGTCGGGAAAAGTGCACAGGGCAGGGCAAGGTGTGGAACAAAGTGGACCGGTACAAACGAACAGTTCTCAACATATACATCAAGACCGCACGCGCCAAGTGAGACAGTGATCAAGCCTTCTTACGTTTTGTTATTTTTCTGTTGTATGCCTTTAAACTCTATTTGATGTGGAAATGGTACGTTACAAATGTTTGAAAACGTCCTGTTCTTTAAATACATAAATCATGTTCATATTCGTTTTCTGTTTCATACCATAAATCTGTGTGTCGACCATTGACAAGGACCATCATTTATTTGAGATACAATTATCAGTTTCATGTCTGTCTGTCTGTCTGTCTGTCTTCTCTCTCTCTCTCTCTCTCTCTCTCTCTCTCTCTCTCTCTCTCTCTCTCTTCTCTCTCTCTCTCTCTCTCTCTCTCTCTGTTTGATGTCAAACGAAATCAAATAGGGAAAGGCATACTAGGCTGGCATACCCATCTTGTGTTATACTCCAGGTACGTGAACAAGAGCAACGTATTGGGTTTGACTGCCCATGTTGTATTAGACCATGCGTTTGTTGACACGTACAACATTTTGGGCTTCTACGTCTTCCTTGTTTTATGCTTTAGGTACATGGACGGGTGCGCCATACTGGGCTAGCATGCGCATCGTGTTTACACTGCAGGTACATGGACATATTTAACCATCGGGCTGAAATGATCGAACTCGTTTTACACTGCAGGTACATGGACGTATTAACCATTGGGCTGAAATGACCGAACTTGCTTCACACTGTAGGTGCATGAACATGTTTTACCATTGGGCTGAAATGACCGAACTTGTTTTACACTGCAGGTACATTGACGTATTTAACCATTGGGCTGAAATCACCGAACTTTTTTTACACTGCAGGTACATGGACGTATTTAACCATTGGGCTGAAATGACCGAACTTGCTTCACACTGTAGGTGCATGGACATGTTTTACCATTGGGCTGAAATGACCAAAACTCGTTTTACACTGCAGGTGCATGGACGTATTTAACCATTGGGCTGAAATCACCGAACATGTTTTACACTGCAGGTGCATGGACGTATTTAACCATTGGCTGAAATGACCGAACTAGTTTTACACTGCAGGTACATGGACGTATTTAACCATTGGGCTGAAATGACCGAACTTGTTTTACACTCCAGGTACACAGACGTATTCAACTATTCGGCTGGCATACCATGTTTTACGTTCCAGGTACGTGGACATTTACACCATATTGGGCTGGTATGCCCACCTTGTTTTACACTTCAGGTATTTGGACATGTGCAACATATTGGGCTGGTATGCCCATCTTGTTTTACACTTCAGGTATTTGGACATGTGCAACATATTGGGCTGGTATGCCCATCTTGTTTTACACTTCAGGTACGTGGACATGTACGACATATTTGGCTGGTATGCCCATCTTGTTTTACACTTCAGGTACGTGGACATGCGCAACATATTGGGCTGGTATGCCCATCTTGTTTTACACTTCAGGTACGTGGACATGCGCAACATATTGGGCTGGTATGCTCCCTTGTTTACACTTCAGGTACGTGGACATTCGCAACATATTGGGCTGGTATGCCCACCTACCTTGTTTTACACTTCAGGTATGTGGACATGTGCAACATATTGGGCTGGCATGCCTATCTTGTGTGACGCTCCAAAAAAGTTGACAAGTACAACATATTGGGCTGGAATGATATGTTGTTGTAATGTCCAGGTACGTTGGAGATGTACAATATATTGGGCTGGTATGCCCATCTTATATTATTCTCCAGGTACGACGGACATATACAACATATAAGACTGGCATTTCCTTCTTGGTTTACACTCCATTTACGTTGACAGGTACAACATATTGGGCAGGCATACCCATCGGTTCTATTCTCCAGGTATGTGGACAAGTATGTATTGCCCGATTCTTGGATGAACCATGGTCGGAAGATCGTGGCATTGCGCAACCGTCTACCGGTCAAGGAAGCGACAGCTCTGAGACAGCAGTCGGAGCTGGAGAAGCAACTTAACCAAAATGAGAAATATTCACGGACTTTTAACATCCTGGCAAGACTAAGGTGTGTGTGTGCGTGTGTGTGTGTGTGTGTGTGTGGTGTGTGTGTGTGTGTGTGTGTGTGTGTGTGTGTGTGCGTGTGTTTGTGTTCGTGCGTTAGCGCAAGTGAGAGTGTGCATATACGTGTGTGTGTGTGTGTGTGTGTGTGTGTGTGTGTGTGTGTGTGTGTGTGTGTGGTGTGTGTGTGTGTGTGTACGGATGATCGCACAATTGTTTTGGCTGCTTATTTGTTTGAAACATTGCTGTTGTTGTTTTCCTTGGCTGGCTGTACTGGGTCGCTGTTGGATGAGGGTGTTGCTGTTGGATGAGGGTGTTGCTGTTGGATGAGGGTGTCGCTGTTGGATGAGGGTGTCGCTGTTGGATGAGGGTGTTGCTGTTGGATGAGGGTGTTGCTGTTGGATGAGGGTGTTGCTGTTGGATGAGGTTGTTGCCTCTGTGGTGCTGAGAATATCACAGAACTAAGAATGGCAAAACAGAGTTGCATACTGAAAGGGACGCAACTACATGGCCGACTAGAAATGACGAGTTTACCCTGGTGTGGAAACTCGACTCTACGTTGGCGTAACAAAGGACCACGTTTTCAAAACAGAATAGGTGGATCCCGTACACTGCCAGAGAATAGTTTCACAACTGTGACGCTCTACTCTTCACATGTTTCGCCATGTATATTTGCGCCCCGTCTTTTTTTTCCCACTGACTTTTTTCGTAGTGAGTTTCATCAATACACAGTGATTGTCCCCCCCCCCCCCTCCCCACCCTCCTTCTTCCCATGCTGTTTTATGCATCCATGTGTTCCTCTACACTGAATTCTCCTGTTTGTCTGAGAAACTTTCCCATTAGGGAAGAGAACTAATAAATATTCATTCTGGCTCACTTGCTCCTCAACCAAGTGTTTGGGCGAAAGTGGCCTAAAAGCGGCATTTTATAGTTCTCTGACAAGTAAGACTTCAATAACCAAAAAATAACGACCCTACAAACATACATACTGTGTAGGGTTGATCGTTTTCAATAACATCATTTTCATCTTTAACTGCTCTTTAAAGTCTTTTTAAAACCAAGTTATATTTCTGGCATAAAATCCACACCCGACACAAGGCAATGAAAACAACAACCGCCGCACATACCGACATTCGGCGCGAGCGCGCGCATGACGATAACCTCTTTCCCGAAACAGTAGCGCGCGTCAAGCATATGACAAGACAAACACTAGGCAAAGCTGGCCGGATTTTCCACACACCTGCAGAGACCCGACAATAGGCCGTCACCTGATTACTTAATTACAGTGTACTTGAGTCCAGCAAGATAAAACCAGCCTGCCGGCAGTACGCTGTAGTGACATCACAGACACGCTTTGCGGCCTGCTCGACATTGACTTGGTTCGCTCAGCTGACTCGCTGGGACCGCGCAAGCTGTGTCGTTGTAAACAATTCTACATACCTCACTCTCTTCAATTCCACTGGGCACGCGCAGTAGCAAGATAAAACCAGCCTGTGTTTTACAGTGTAACAGTCGCCTTGTTTGGCAAAGCTTGAGCTGAACGGTGCTGTGATCCAGTGTAGTGCTGTGTAGTGTAGTGCAGTGTAGTGTAGTGCTGTGCAGTGTAGTGTAGTGCAGTGCTGTGCAGTGTAGTGTAGTGCTGT
Organism: Conus ventricosus; assembly: GCA_018398815.1. Lineage (NCBI taxonomy): Eukaryota > Metazoa > Mollusca > Gastropoda > Neogastropoda > Conidae > Conus > Conus ventricosus. Next base: position 14,726,096 of record CM031626.1, read on the forward strand.
GCAGTGTAGTGTAGTGCAGTGTAGTGTAGTGCTGTGCAGTGTAGTGTAGTGCAGTGTTCTAAGTTCTTAATCAAGTCTCTTCAACTTATAATTATTTATTAAGTTCTTTAATTAAGTCTCCTCAAGTTTTTAATAAGTTCTTGATTAAGTCGCCTTAAGTCGCCTTAAGTTCTTAGTTAAGTTTTTAATCAAGTTACTGCAAGTTCTTTAATTAAGTTCTTAATTAAGTTACCCCAAGTTCTTAATAAAGTTCTTAATCAAGTTTTTACTCAAGTTCTTATTCAAGTTATCTTATAATCATCAAAAAAACAATAAAATCTATGTTTTTATCTTAAATAGTAGATGCTTAATATAGTACACACACGCCTCAAAAAACGCGTCATCGTTGAGGATGTCTTGCTTAACGCCCTTGGCGTGAGATTGGTTAGCATAGATCTTAATGAAGTTCTTACATCCTAAGCAACCGCATTGATTACAATTCTGGTCTATGGAAATGTCTTTTATAGACTCCATGTCTTTATTTATTGACTCCATCATTTTAAACAAAAAATAATCCGCCATGTTTTATCAAAAAAATTAAATTTAAGTTCTTAAAATATTATTGCATTTTAAATGGATCAAAATGATTTTTTGTTATTGGCGGTGCTGACGTGCTGTTGTCTTCTTCTGTATTTAGTGGTTCAGATTTTTTTGGCTGCTTTTGTTTTTGTTGCCATTGGTTATATATTTTATAACCGAAGAAAAAGAAACACCCGAAGGTGCTGGGGAGGACCCAGAGAAGCACTGTCTCCCCCTGCCTTTAGAGCAGTCCTGTACCACCCTTGGAGGCCTGCACTGTGTTGACGATGGGTACAGGCACGCGCAGGACACTCCATTAAGATATCAAGGGACATAACTGCTCCTGAACAGAGGTAAATTAGACTACAGGATGCAGCTCATAACAGCCTTAAAGTAGCATCCCCATGGGTGTACCAGCCCGTATTTCATGACTGCAGAGCCCACCGCCGAAAAACACCACCCTCCAGCTGCCGAGCACACCCCACAGACCCAACCACCCTGCCCACGGACAGATGAAGACAGTGCCACTCCAGACACAGCCAAGCTTTCGCCATACGGTCTTATGTGCCCTCAAGAGAGAATCCAAAGTTGTAGTCTTTCCCACTGTCAACAGGACTTTCCCTGTGGTCAGTGGGTCTTTCCTCACCGTCACTGGACCTTTCTCCAGGGTCAGCCTAGTTAAGGCAAAGAAGAAAAAGAAACACCCGAAGGTGCTGGGGAGGACCCAGAGAAGCACTGTCTCCACCTGCCTTTAGAGCAGTCCTGTACCACCCTTGGAGGCCTGCGCTGTGTTGACGATGGGTACAGGCACGCGCAGGACACTCCATTAAGATATCAAGGGACATAACTGCTCCTGAACAGAGGTAAATTAGACTACAGGATGCAGCTCATAACAGCCTTAAAGTAGCATCCCCATGGGTGTACCAGCCCGTATTTCATGACTGCAGAGCCCACCGCCGAAAAACACCACCCTCCAGCTGCCGAGCACACCCACAGACCCAACCACCCCTGCCCACGGACAGATGAAGACAGTGCCACTCCAGACACAGCCAAGCTTTCGCCATACGGTCTTATGTGCCCTCAAGAGAGAATCCAAAGTTGTAGTCTTTCCCTGTCAACAGGACTTTCCCTGTGGTCAGTGGTCTTTCCTCACCGTCACTGGACCTTCTCCACGGTCAGCCTAGTTAAGGCAAAGAAGAAAAAGAAACACCCGAAGGTGCTGGGGAGGACCAGAGAAGCACTGTCTCCACCTGCCTTTGAGCAGTCCTGTACCACCCTTGGAGGCCTGCGCTTGTTGACGATGGGTACAGGCACGCGCAGGACACTCCATTAGATATCAAGGGACATAATGCTCTGAACAGAGGTAAATTAATACTACAGGATGCAGCTCATAACAGCCTTAAAGTAGCATCCCCATGGGTGTACCAGCCCGTATTTCATGACTGCAGAGCCCACCGCCGAAAAACACCACCCTCCAGCTGCCGAGCACACCCCACAGACCCAACCACCCCTGCCCACGGACAGATGAAGACAGTGCCACTCCAGACACAGCCAAGCTTTCGCCATACGGTCTTATGTGCCCTCAAGAGAGAATCCAAAGTAATAACTCCCCCCAGCAGCAGCAATGGCGCCAAAAATGGCAACAGTTTTAAGTTCAATATTCCATGAAGACTTTGGTGCCCTTGAATTAACTTGCTCTTGTTCTGGAGCTGGCATTGGATCAACTGTTGGCGTTGGCGGTGTTATGTTTTCATTATGAGTTATATTCTGTGATTGTAACTTTAATTTTCTTTGTCTGTTTAACTCTGTTACTCTTTCCCTGCTGCAACACGCCCAGGATGTTTACTGGTCACTTTCTCGACTTGATTCAGTGTTTTCTGATTCAATGTTTCCTGATTCTGCTGATTTTCCGACTCGTTCATTTTGAAGGGAAATAAAATCTATATGATTAAAAGTAATTAATCCTATGATTAACGGCGATAAATCTGTTCCAAATCTGTAATATAGATCACAGCTTAGAGACTCTAATGACTTTGTTAAAACTGGATCTTGCGTTAAATCATACGTAAGATCTTGTTCAGAATCAATGGGAGCAAATCTACTGACTAGTTTAGTGTACAAACTAAGAACTGTTTGTCCTACACTTTTTACCATTCTCAACCCCAGCTGCGCTTCATACCTGTTATGATACTTTATAATGTCTTGCGGCGACATCTGTTGAATCTGTTCAATGCTGAATTCAGTTCCGAGGAACTGTTTTGTTTTTCCACATGCTGCCAAAGAATACAACCTCTCCTTTTTGGGCATAATAGCTTGATCATCAACTTCTTCTTTTGTAAGTTCAGGAAGGTTTAGGCCGCTCTGTAGCTCTAGCACGTCATCGCTATTCATGTATTTTATTAATTATAATTATTTTATTTTTAAAATGAGCACCGAAAAAACTATTGCCAACCTTGTATACCATTCTGCTGTTATTGGAGGTCTAAGTGTAGGATACTCAATGCTTGGTAAAAGCCTGTTAAAAATAAAACCAGCAGATCTTGGCAAACTAGACTTTGAGGATTCAGCAAAACTGATTGCTGTTATAGCAGCTTCATTTGCTACGAAAGATTTTCTAGTTAAGCAAGGAATAATTCCAGAGAATATAAATATGTAAAAAAAATACATTTATAAAAAATGGCTTCACTCGTAATGATGATAGGTGGCGCTGTGGTGAATGCGCTTGCTTTTAGCGGAAGTAATTATGCATTTAGTAAACTACGGGATGACGGCGAGAGAAAAAGACATAACAAAGCTGTGGAGCAACTAGCTGCAGCACAAGATCGCTATGAAAAGCAGAGAATTGAGCAGTTAGATTTTATTAATAACACACTGAAAAAACAGGGACATGCAGCTTACACATTTAAAAATGTTGACCAGGCAATAAAAGAATATTATCTTGTAACAGGCAAACCAATCGAGACATTGCCCCCACCAAAATTCAGCAACTTTTATCAACCATCAGACAAACAAAAGATGCAAGAAATCGCGTTTATTGTCGTTGGTATGACTGTCGTGTATTTTGTTGCGCATAATATCAGCTGAATAAAAAATGAACAAAATTTATTATTCGCAAAAGGATATTGGAAGGGAATCACGGCAATTAAAAAGCTAAGCCAAGCAGCGGGTGTTAGTGAACAAACAGCAAAGAATGGTTATCTAAACAAGCGATTTGGCAAATTTATTTACCTGCACCTAGACGAATACAGAGACCACACTTTGTCAATACAACTCCAAACGACACCCATCAAATGGACCTTCTATATTTACCCTCCGGTACGATTAGACGAAAAAGATTTAAGTACGCACTCACAGTCATTGACATAGCTTCAAGATACAAAGATGCGGAACCATTAACACAAAAGAGTGCTTCTGCTGTTGCTGTTGCCATACAACTGATATACCAACGAGGCCTGCTAACTTATCCTCGCATGATTCAAGTTGATGATGGAAAAGAATTTAAAGGCCAAGTGAATCAATTATTGTTAAAACATAGAGTTACCATTAAAAGAGGCATCCCAGGAGTTCACAGATCACAGGCTTTAGTTGAAAACTTTAACAAACAGTTATCTGAAAGACTTTTTTCCTACCAGTATCACAGAGAGCTGATTGACAAGTCTCGCAACACAGAATGGGTTAGAAGACTGCCCTCAGTTTTGCGCGCAATGAATAATGAAGAATTTAAAGGGCTAAAACCAGTACAAGCAATCAAAAGAAAAACAATAAATGTTGTTGAAGGAGAGTCTTCATCCGGCAAACTATTACCATTTGGTTTGAAAGTAAGGTACCTTTATTTACCGGGGGAAGCGGAAGGGGACACTCGCATCAGGGCAACAGATCCAGTTTGGAGTGTTGACCCATATGAAATAAAAAGAATTGTAAAAATGAATCCGCCGTGTATTATTTACGAGAAACTGACACAACAAAACAACCAGCTCCTCAAAGATCTTTTGTGAAAGAAGAACTGCAAATAATCCCGCCAGACACAGTTCCGCTTTAATTATTTTACGGTTCTATAATGTCCAGTTGCATATGAAAACTCTGGATTAACAAACACACGTTTTGTGTTTGTTCTATCTAATGATTCTTTGTTACAACCGTTGTGTTGATCTCATGTAGATTAGATCGCAGTTTTACGTTGTCATGATGAAAAGTCTTATTGTTAAACAATGCTTCTTTGTAGTTGTCATGCGATATGCTCGACTGCACCAACACTGCGAGATATTCCCTTTGCTTTTTTGATAGTTTTCTCCTGGCTCGAAATACTGTACATTTTTACCTTAACCCCACATACTCCTTGATCACCTTTCCAGATATTTCATCCTTCATCTTTCCTAAAACCTTCTTGTTAGTAATTGAATGTAAAGGCGATCTTTAGGATAATCGGACGTGTCATACCATCCACTCGCTCCTTTAGCTACTTCTAATTCCATGTCTTTATAGATGTCTTCAGTAGGGATATCTATAACAAAGCTATCTGTATCTGTGTAAAGTACTCTGGACTTAGGATACGAGGGCTTAAAGTAGTCATAAAGAATTCTAACATCAAAAGCTTGATAATTCTAAAACGGTAAACCCAATAAATACAGGTTTGACCAATTTGACTTTCTTTTTTTTCATCATTATGCCAAAAAGCTGATCATGAAATCTTCTGAAGTCTGATAATTTGGTTTTGAAGTCAGCTTAATTGCTTCGTTTTTCTCTGGTGACCAATCTGACGTCTTTACGCTTGTGCGGATTCTCCATAGTCTTTCCAAAACAGCTGTTGTCATCAGCTTGAAAAAGTCTTTTTCTGAAGCATCTGTGGATTTAGTTCTGAGATCAGTGTTCTTCATGATGTATGGTTTCATGAACTGTTCTTGATCAAAAGCAATTATACGATGAACTGCTTTCACTTCAAACCATGTCTTAAATAAAATTGCAGAAGTCTGTAATGACAGACATAATTTTTTTTGCCTCGAAGATTAGGCACAAGTTTAGGCGGCTCTGTTTTTGCCATCTTTAGACTTTCCGCTGCTAATGGATGTCATTATGCAGGTCATGGAGTTCATGAGGATATTCTAAGTCAACTTCTAGAATGTATCCGCGCTGTTGACCCGGCGTCAAACTGCCCAACCACTTTAATGCCTTTTGAATATTATTCGTACCTGTGTACATTTTAAAGTTACGTAATGGAAGCGATTGCGCCATAGCCCAACCATACAGATTGTTTGCATCTAAATACATGAGATAGTTAGACCTTTTACTCGGATCATAGTCGTCCAAGTATTTGTTTGTTTGCTTTACAGTAATGGTGCGATGCCATACTAATTCCTCCGCGCAATCCGTTTTCAATCATCTGAATCATTGGTAGGTCAGACAATAAATCAATCTGTACTCCAGTAAACTTTAAGAAAGCGTCCCAACTCATCCCAGGCGCAGAAATGTAATGCGCGGGATCCAGGCTATAAGTTTCATGCAGGTCTTTCTGTAATTTTCAAAGACGTCCGCCAACAAACATGTATCAGCCAACAAGTAGGAGTCATGATAGTCTCCATCGTTTTACACTCTAACTTTTGCCACGCATCTTGAGCATGCTGGTAATCAAAATCACTGATGTCCTTTCCTCTAAGACTAGAAAAGAACGCGCCTTTAGGAGGAAGTGTATCTTCGTCAAACCTTTCCCAACTGTTCATGTACTCATAAGGGTAAACGCCCTTTCTAACGAGAGTTGGGTCAAAGTATTCTTCCGTTATTGGCAGGACTTTAAGGACATAGCCAGTGACTCTAACGAACCCATCATGTGTTGCATAGAGTCATAAAAAGACATGTTATTTAAAGTGAAACACGTGTTCTTTCTGATGACTGTGCAATGCATGACACCCTAAAGGCATCGTCTACTGCTTTCATTATAAGGTGAGAGTCGTAACCTCGCAAGTTATGAAAGAATACAGGCATGCTTCCATGTCTTGGTTCAAACTTTAGTTGAAGATTGCATTTACTATGTGCGCTCCTCTAAACCTTCCACTAATGTGATCATGGTCTCTTACCCGCTGGCCACCAAGGCCGCCTGTCAGATTTGTTGCTTCTCACTGAGTTCTAAACCACAAATCCAACAATGTGTGGCTGAGTCCATACTGCTGTTGGTCTTCAGGCGTCATCATGATTTCAGATAAATTCAGATTATTAGAACAATCATTACGCACTTACTGCATGCGCTGTAAAAATCTTCTAGCCGCATTTGGCCTCTGTATAATTCTGGCGTTGAATGAGCGCCATCCGACCTAACAATAATGAAGGCAAATGAACAAATCTGATGATTACTCATTAAGACTGTTTTTCGAAGTTTTTGTGGCGCTGGCCCTTCATAAGGAACAATAATCGACTCGAAGTCTGCGTAAACTACGTATGGAGAATTTTGCAGCCGTTTCCAGTTCTAAAAACTAAACTTTACTGCCTTCTGGGGGCGTAATTAGTTTCCGTATTACAGTCAACTGGGCCGATACAATGTTTCTTATGTTCGCTTGCGGCTTGAGCGGATGGAATTCTTGTTAAACATTTTCTGCAGAATTCTTGTTTGCCATGATCTTTTGAAGTATGCTTCATTAGTCTACTCATCGTGCGTATCAATGTGTAATGGGGTAGTGGTGAAAACATCAGTAGTAAGTCCACATGGCTTTTGTCTGGCTCGCCAATCGTTGGGCTATTCTTAGACACTTTAAAGGGCTGTAGATTGTTTCCTCATCCCATGTGTAGACATTAACAGTTATTGGTTTGTTTTGTTCTTCAAACTGATCAATTTTGTCTATACTAACAGGAAAGGATATTCCATCGAAGTTAAGATCATTAATGTAATCCCAATAGTTAGACACTCTCTCTGCGTTTTTGCGGACGTAATGCAGCCTTGCGAGAACACACCACATGAAACATTTGTCGTCTGTATTCTTTATGTTTAAAACTGCTCTTTTTGCAACTAATGCTGGAGGTAGTGGAATGTAAGACTTGCCAACAATCGGCGCATACTTAGACTGTTTTAATCTGATCTCTAAGACTTCGCCCTCTGACCAACCAGAGCCTCTCATTTTGGCTTCTTCAGCGGCCACATCAAACTGTGTAAGCAGTTCGTCTGCCCAACCGGGTGTTAAGTCATTATGAGAAAGAATAGTCTGTTGTTTAGTCGAGACCCAGACTTCTAGGTTTTCTTCATTTATTGTTATATAGTCGATTAAAACAGCTAACATTACTTTAACTGGCGGGTCTATTGTTAGTTTACCAGGAACTTGAGAAATAGCATGAACAACGCTTGCCCGTACGCTTGCTGGATCAATGACTTCTAAATCAATATCATTCAGTGCTCTTGATAAATCTTCTTGCATTGCTTCAAACAATTCGTCTGGACCTTCAATATTTTATCCATGCTGAGTTTCTTTTCTAACTCAAAACTTTATACTGTTTGAATAATGCTTTTAGTTTTCAGCAACTTTTTTCCTCTCCACGTTTCCTTTTGTTCCATTTACTACCCTTCACTGGCTGCTTTGAGGCTGCTGTTGGATTCTTTTTTCGAACCCTTGGTGGTGAGAACACCACAGAATTTTTGGACTGTGGTGTGTCTCTGTTTGACACCAAGGCACAGACACAATCCCGTTCTCCCTGATGAGTCCGATCCGCGGACGAAGCCTAGACACAAACAGTAATGTCCTTTGCAACGGATTTACGAGTTCTTTAGACAGCATGAAGCTTTTCATATTAAAACTTCCTCCAGTTTTCTTCATTTATTGTTTTGTCGATTAACAGTTCAACATTCTTTAGGCAGGGTCATTGTAGTTTACAGACTGAGAAATTGTAGCATGAACAACTTGCTTGCCCGTACGCTTAATTGTTCAATTAATTGTATAATCATATTCATCTCAGGAGTCATAGTTGTAATCATTCTTGCATATGCTTGTAAACAATTGTCTGGACCTTCATTATATTTTATCATGCTGCGTTTCTTTTCTAAATACTCAAATACATTTTATACTGTTTGAATAATGCTTTTAGTTTTTCAGCAACTTTTTTCCTCTCCACGCTTTCCTTTTGTTCCATTTACTACCCTTCACTGGCTGCTTTGAGGCTGCTGTTGGATTCTTTTTTCGAACCCTTGGTGGTGAGAACACCACAGAATTATGGACTGTGGTGTGTCTCTGTTTGACACCAAGAGCACAGACACAATCAGCCGTGTCTCCCTGATGAGTCCGATCCAGCGGACGAAAGGCCTAGGAGCAGGCAATACAAGTAAATGTGCCTTTGAGATGGATTACGATGGTTCTTTCAGGCAGCTAGTGAAGGGCTTCTCATATTTATAATATATTCCCCCCATTTTCTTCATCTTCAATTTTTTTTTTAAGTTCAAATCTTTGCCAAGTCATTACTATAACGACTGAAGAATTGTTAGCCTGCACTTGTTTTCCCCTACTACTTAATTGTTCAGCATTATATTGTTTGGTCAATCAGTGGGAGATTGCATCTCTTAGGAGATCCAAGTAAAGGTTGTTCTGTGCAATTCTTAGCCACTCACAATGCTTGGGTTATTGAACAGGAGAGCTGACCACTCACACTGTTCCATATCTTTTGATCTCCCTTGCATCCTTGAATGGATCCTCAAGCATAGGCTCAAAGATTGTCCCCTACATTTTATACTGTTTGAATAATGCTTTTAGTTTTTCAGCAACTTTTTTCCTCTCCACGCTTTCCTTTTGTTCCATTTACTACCCTTCACTGGCTGCTTTGAGGCTGCTGTTGGATTCTTTTTTCGAACCCTTGGTGGTGAGAACACCACAGAATTATGGACTGTGGTGTGTCTCTGTTTGACACCAAGAGCACAGACACAATCAGCCGTGTCTCCCTGATGAGTCCGATCCAGCGGACGAAAGGCCTAGGAGCAGGCAATACAAGTAAATGTGCCTTTGAGATGGATTACGATGGTTCTTTCAGGCAGCTAGTGAAGGGCTTCTCATATTTATAATATATTCCCCCCATTTTCTTCATCTTCAATTTTTTTTTTTAAGTTCAAATCTTTGCCAAGTCATTACTATAACGACTGAAAATTGTTAGCCTGCACTTGTTTTCCCCCTACTACTTAATTGTTCAGCAAAATATTTATTTAAATCAAAAAAATAATTAATCAATATCGATGGTCTTTTTGTGTTTAGACTCATAAACTAAAGTATAAACACCCTTTGGCGTTGTTAATGTGAGCTGTTTAGAGCAGAGTTTAATGTTTCGTTTACTTTTTTTAAACATTCCTTTTTTATCTGCTCGGGGTCTGGCTGTTGAGAAAAACTTGCCCTCGCCTTTCTTTGAAGATCAAACTTTTGTCTTTTGTAGTCATCAAAATCGGCCTGTAAACGATTAAATTCTTCATCCGTGATGTTTGAGTCAGCTAGTGCTTTATTTATAATCAGCTTGAAGGAACTAAGTTTAGCTGTTATCAGTTGAACTATAGCTGTGTGCTTTTGGAGTTTAGTTTTTTATTTTTTTGCTAGCTGCACCTACAGCTAATGAGCACAGGCCAAGAGCTAAAGACAAACCACCTAAAGGCAAAGCTGCCGGTGCGCCTATGCCTGATGCTAAGAGACCTACACTTGTTCCTGCTGATGCAGCGCTTATAGTCGATGCTCCAGTATTGACATATGTAACAGCATTAAAGGCAGCAGAATACTTCGTTTGGTTTTGCTGTATTTTGAAAGGTCCTGCTCTAGTTTTTTGTTGCATTTGTGTAATGTTGGTTAATCTAAAGGTTTTTATGCTGGGGGTTTCTACTATCTCTTCTCTTGGCGACTCTGGCGCTGTAGGCACATTTGGATAAACTTGAACAGTCATGCTTTTTTAAAAATGAAAAAAATAATTTAGTATTCTATTTGGTCTAATCTTTTCTTTGCAATATTCAGCTGTGTATCAATTAATAAAAACAAATGTACATTAAGTGGTTTATCGGCTTCTTTTTCTTTCTCAATTTGAATGTTTACGTCTTTAACCGTCTCCCACTTCCATGCAACGGATTATCCTCTGTTGACCTTAGGTCAATCCATAAACCGTATTTTGATGTTAAATAATCGTCAAGCCTAACACTGTGAAGGTGTAGATCTTTAGACGCAAGGTCTGCTGTTGGACTTCTACCCCTCCCACCCCCCAAACAATTTTCTTATTTCGTCAAAATGATGATAAGGTCTAAGTCCGCTAGCATAGATTTGTTAGGACTACCATCAATTGTACATTGCACTTTCGTTATTTTTGGATTAAAAAACTTTTCACTTGCTCTTGCAAATGGTTCTTCATCTTCACACAGCAATAAAATACCTTTAAGCGATTTTGCTGTGACACTAAGATTAAAATTCCATATAGCGTCTGCCCTGCTTTTAGGATATGTTGAATGATGACGCACGTTTTCGTAATATATTACTAATTGTGACTCATATTGTTGCCCAATCAGCCTTGCTAAATTAGAGTTGCTAACAACATCAAACTCTAACGAGATGTCAGAAATGCTGTACTTTGCTTCGATGTCTGTTGATCTGATAACACGTTTGTAGTCATTAAAAGTTAGTTCGTATGACAATCTGTCTTTTAATGCCCCTTGTAAGTATGGGGCATGCGCTTTTAACAACTCAAAATCTAGGGGAATGGAAAAGCGATTTCCAAACGCATAACTTACAGCTAAAGCCTTTTTGCTGCCTTTAGCACCTGAGGCGAGTTCGGCGCCTATTCTAAGTTTTAGTGCTTCTTCATTACCAATTCCTTGAAACGCAAGATCTTCCCTTTCATTCGCGGTTAGCCATAGATCAGAATGGTTAAAAATATTTCTGCATTGTTTTAAAGAAAATACTTCTTTCCCCTCAAGTTTTATAGAAATTTTTCTTAACGATTGCCCGCCCTAGATTCTGGACAACTGTTCTGGTTGGGTCTGTTGTTGAAGCGAGTTCTATTTTGAAAGTAAGCCGTGCAGAGCCTGCACAATCAAATCATCCGCTCCTAGGTCTGGAAATTTAACAGTAAGAATTTGATCTGCATCAATAGTAGATGGATTATTTGGAACAGTAATATTCCGTTTATTTCCCTTCACGCCATGGGGTTCTTTCAGCTTTCTATGCGGGTCAAGAATCGAGCCATATACTTGTGACATTTTTATAAAACAAAATAAAAAGTTAATTATTTAAAAACATGGCAGGCATTGAAGATAAAGATTATGATATTGATCCTGTAGACGCCAACATGGATGAAAGGACTCCTTTAACACAGCATCGCTCAGCGCTCTCATTGCGGGATGAATTAACAGAAGATAAGGTCAGATCATTATACCAAAGTTTAAAACAAAAACCTCCCGAAACTATATACCCTGATGATTTTGAACTAAAAGATAACCATTTGTATTTTAGAAACGACAAAGGAGAACGTGTTCCGCTTACGTATAAACTAAACTCATCAAAGTTTGTAAGCATGGGTACAATTATTCAAAAGCTTAGTGCGAGCGAGCGGGATCGCCTTGGCTTTACTGAACCAAAACCAAAATTAAAGAGGAAAGCAGTTGCTACCCTTCAAAACATGCAACAAGAACTCCCAACAGTTCCGCCCCAAAACATAGAACTACAAGAATTATTTCCAATAGCAGACAAAACAACAAATGTAATAGAAGAAGCAGAAACCAGTTTTTCAGAGAAACAGCATTAAAAACAATTAATGATCCCCCAATACCCCCGCAAGAATTAGAGGCTATTAATCGGAATGTAAGAAAAATTAGAGGTGAATTAACAGACAATTTAGCAAGACTGACTGAACTAGATGAGCATATAAAAGAGAAAAAGAAAAACTCGCTGAGGCTGACGACGCCAACTTAGGTCGTGATGATAAAGAAAGAATAGAACAAAGACTAAAAATCTTGAAAAAGAAAGAGCAAAAAACTAAAAGCGGCGTCTACTAACCGAGACCAATTACGAGCTCAAGTGATCAGAATAAGAGAAACTATCGAAAAAATTCTATATGAAGACACAACGCTAGCAGAACGAACAAAAACACTGTTTAGAGAACAAGGTGTCACATTAGCAAGCGTTATAACAGCCTTAGGATTTGCAATAAGTACACTGGTGATGGCTATTACAGGTGGTGGTGGTGGTGCTGGGCTGGTGCCTCCATCGCCATCACCATCGCCTGATAAATCATGGGTAAAAAAACAGCTTGATCATCTTGCGAGTTTATTAAAAAAATTAACTGTAAAGCTATAGACTCTTTACCAGGTATATTAGGGAGTGTTATTAGCTGGCTTTTGTCTACTGCAAGCAAAGTAGTTGGCTTTATGGCCGAGCACTTATGGGCATTAGTTCTCTTAATAGTTGGGTTACTATTTAGTAAGATAAAGACCAAGTAATCCTAAAGCAGTTAATCCAACAACAAACGCTGTCTTTTCATATTCATGGTTATCGCGAACAAAGTCCACGTCTTCAACAGTCTTTGGCTTTGGACCTCGGGGATTGGATGACTTAATCTTGGGTGTTTTTTTATTGTTTGTAATATTACTGGCTCAGAATTTATATCGTTTTTTCCCAACCTTCTGTTCATTACCTGCTACAAGGATTTCATTGTTGTAGTTTATTATTGTTCCTACCTGGAGTCTGAGGTCAGAAGGCAGCATGTATAAACCAGTGCCAACAGCAAAGTCTACTTTCGATCTTGCGTATTGTAAAACATTTTGGTACCTTTTTATACTTGAAGGTAAATCAACTGTAGAATTAATGGCGTCCTCTAAATTTGCTAAGTATTGTTTTTGTGCACCAAAGCTAGTAGAAGAATTAGTTATGCCCGACATTGTCTGTGCTTGCGAACCTAGCAAACACCAAACGTAAGTACGAATAGAGTCGTTTATTCGTTCTATTCCCGCTCTAGTTAGGCCCTCAGATATGACTAAGATAAATGTTGTCCATGCTGTTTTTATGCTCTTGCTCTATGGACCCGAGGTGAACACCTGTGCCTGAAGAGAAAGATGTGTAAGGAGGATTCCAGTCATAGTTATACTTTCTGTGCACGCCCCACAAATAAGGAGTGCCTAAGCCATGATTAAGATCCGACTTTTGTCTAAAGTCTGTCTTAACATTAATATTGAATTCGTTACAGATTCTTTCAAAAGCCTTCATGTCTATTCTGTTGCTGAATGGATTAAACGTTTGTCATTTGGTAATGGCGCTCGTAGTTCAGTCAAAATACGTCTGAAGGTGTAATAAAAATGAAATCTGTACACTGACCTCACCAAAGGATCAGGATGATTTAAGTGATCAGCATACGATACTCCACACCCAGTTGTTGCACAAAACACAGCAAAGTTTAACTGGTTCTGATAAACTGCATCGGATGACTAAACCACACTTTTGCGATGTAGTCTTTTTTAATAGGGGGGTTAAGATATCTGCTTAATGGAGTACTCACCTTTTTATGAAAAGTGACAGTCTGGGTCACAGCAATGTCAAGAGTATCAGTTGCTATATTTTTAAGATTGTAGTGCGGCCCAACAGAATATTTTGCTTTAGTATTATATTTAAACGCATTCATTTTTTATTTTGTTTAAAAAAATGTTTGTAACAATAACAACTCAAGACCGTCCTTCGTTTTTAAAACATGCTATTGATAACAATTGCGGAACCAGAATGGTTGCGCTTCATGAAATATTTTACAAAGTCGTATGGTTTAATATAACTGAATCCAAGAATAATAATACGATTCTAAAAGTTAACAAATCAGGGGACAAAGTTAGCCAGTTAACCATACCCGATGGTTATTACGGGTTTTGCTCACTAAAAGAAGCAATGAGTAACTTCGACATTACTCTCAAACTTAACAATCCAAATCTAAAAACAATGTTATCATTCAAACCTGAAGAAGAAGTAGTACATTACCTTTTTGATGTAGAGCTAGCTAAAATGTTAGGCTTTGAAGCTGACAATCATAGATTTAGAGTTACACCAAACAAAACTACTTATGAGGAGAAAATCCGCTCGATCTTGAATTACATTCATTACTCTATGTTCATTTAGATGAGCTGAGCACTGATGAAAACTTATATGATGGAAGGCCCTCAACTGTTTTAAGAGCCTCTCCGTCAGGGAAAGCTGCATATTGCGATTATGAAATTATACAATTCCCTAATTTACAGTTTAAAAAATTAGTTTTGGGAGGGTTGGATCATTTAATATAAAAAATCAAAGACAAAACGGGAAAAGTCGTAAAATGTGATAACCTGCACATTGTTCTGGAAATAAAATAATAAACTGTACTAAAAAATGTCGCGGGGGCCAGAAGAACCAGGAGTTACATTAGCACCTGTAAGGTGTATAACTTTAGAATTAAAAGACCTTGCAGACGTTACAGACTTTGAACAGAACAGTGAGATAGGCACTTTGTATGGTTTTGAGTACACTAAAGATGGTGATTATAAACGCAAAGAGGTTGGCGACAGCAAAAAGTTTCCTAAACTAGAACAACTGCGCAATCTAGAAGCAAATAATGTTGGCCAGTATGAATATAAAATAGTTCGAAAACTGACCTCAAATGGCATTTAGAACCATATTTAGAATGGGAAATAAAATTTGAATTCATAAGCCCATTTACATTTTTTGGCCGTCAAAAAAGTTTCAGAAAAGCATTCAACTCTGGCCCTTTACACGTAAGTCTAATGCCAGATGACAATAGTCGGAAAGAGATTGAAATATAGCCGTATGAGAAAAAACAGTACATCCTCCACAGAAGAGAAACGGTTTTAAAAGATGCTTCTACAAAATTACAATTCATTCCACAAATGAAATTAGGAGACACGTTCACAATGATATTTGAAATTTCTGTCTTAAAAGATGTGAAGAGGGATGGGGTTGTGGGCGTTAGTGACGTCCTTCTAAAAGGAATTCTAATTAGCTGGCAAAACTTAGGCGTTGAAAAACTTAAAGTTACTGTTGTCATTCTTCACAATGGTGAGGATATTAAGGTCATAACAACAAGCAACAAAATCAATATTAGTCTAAATAGAAATAATCTTACAGAACTAAATTGGATTAATCTTACACATTTAGGCCTTATAGGATTTTATTATACTGAACAAGTTTTGACAGAGAGCATGATAAAAACAATAACTGGATTAGATTAAGTTCTGTTATGAAACTATGGAACAGTTAAACTTTATGACAAAAACCCCTCATTGTTCATTAATTTGTGGACAGACTGGTTGTGGGGAAAACAATATTTATCCTCGACCTGTTACAAACAGTTTATCGTTATAATTTTGATCATATTGTGATTTTCTGCCCAACACTTAAATGGAACAAAGCATATCAATGATAGAAGGTTTATATGGACTGATGATAACATATTTTTAGTTAATCCTAGCAATAAACTGAGTGAGTGTCTAGAAACGCTTTTTTATATTGTTTGAAGGAACGCAGACACTATTTATTATAGATGACTGTTCAGCAGAAAGAGACATAGTTAAAAAGAGAAACACTTTGTCCAAAACTAGCTTTCAGTGGAAGGCATGCTGGAATAAGTGTGTGGATTTTATGCCAAAAATATAACTCGGTTTTTAAAAGACTTTAGAGAACAGTTAAAGACTGTAGTTTTATTTCACATGAAAGACAGAGATGCATTTGATGAATGTTTGCGTGAAAATGATGTTATTGAGAATGATCAGGAAAAACACAGGATTAAGCAAAAACTGAAATCTGAAAAGTTTTGTAAATTAGTATTGAAAACGGATAACCCTACACAGTATGTCTGTTTGTAGGGTTTACTAGTCAGAGAACTAATAAATACCAATTCCTGACTCAAACCGCCCGAAACTTTGTTGAGCCCCTCAACAC
>CM031626.1:14747540-14759902 GCA_018398815.1 Conus ventricosus
TAGATAATAGACAGTAAACGCATAAGAGGACGATAAACTGCGATTAAATTAAAAATTCCTGTGGGAAGAGATTACTTTGTTTTTCGATCTGTGGTTTGTTTTAAAATGACTTGCTTTCTTTCTGTTTTTTGGCCTGGACGTTTTGGGACGTAACCCTTTTAATGCTTTCAGTGAACTTTCGTCGTCTGTCTGTCGTCTGTCTGTCTCTGTCTCTCTGTCTCATTGCTTTGTCTGCGTCTGTCTGTCTCCTCTCTCTCTCTCTCTCTTCTCTCTCTCTCTCTCTCTTCTCTCCCCCTCTCTCTCTCTCTCCCCACAACACCACAAAATTCTCTTTTTTTCTCTTTTCCCCCCCCTCTCCCCTCTCTCTTTTCTCTCTCCTCCTTCCCTCTCTCTTTTTCTCCCCCTTCTTTCCCCCCACACCACACCCACACCCAGCACACCCGCCGCAGCACCAGCTCGTCCCCGTGTGCGCGCGCGCTCGCACACGCACAGCCACCACACACAAAACACACACACAACACCACCAAAAAACACACACACAAAAAGGGCACGACGCACGCACGCACGCCGTCCATGCACGCACCAGCATGCACGCACGCACGCCCATTTTACACAGCACACAACACATAACACACAAACCACACACACACCACACAACACACACACACACACACACACACACCACCCCACACATTTAAAGAATCGCGCCCATGCACCCCCCGACACACTCTAAAAAATGCCCCCGTTTTTTTCCATTTCTCCGGTCACATTTGCTGTACTTTTGCAACCGTTGGAAAATAATATTTGAAACAAAAAGTATTTTCAATACAAAAATGACCAGGCGGATTTACGGGACCTTTGGTTTTATTGGGCCCACAAAAAATGGATTTTTTCTCACGAAAAAAAAACCCAGGATCTCTTGCCTTAAAACCCCCGCTTGTTTTTCGTTTGATGTCAACAACGCTAAACAATCCCCTTTTCTTTTTCAGACCCCCTCATTCGAAGTAAAAATTTGCTTCCAGCTTTGCCCTGTCAAAAAGTTTTTTAATTCATTTCTCTTGTCAACTCTAGAACTTCGAAAAGAAATGAAGGTGAAAAATCAAACCTTTTAAACTCAAATGAATTGATAAAACTACGTTATAATAAAATCGGGGTTTTTCCCATTTGTATACCTGTTTAGTTTTTCCCGATCTTCCCTCCAACCCCAGGTTCTTTTAAAAGCCAGTCGAGGCTTTTTTTTTTTCATGTATTTGCTTTTAAAGGGTAAAATTACACACCGCACGAAACGCACCCGCACGCCGCAGCGCGAACGACGCCGCAGCACGCACGCACGCCCGAGCACGCACGCACGCCGGAACACACACAACACACACACACACACACACAACCAAAACACCACCACACAAAACCCCCACACACAAACACACACAACACCCAAAACACGAACCCCCCCACGAACGCCCGCACCCGCTGCCGCTGCCCGCCTGCACGCCCACGCACAAACGCGCGCGCGCCCGCTGCAAAACACACCACACACCAAACACACACACACACAACACACACAAAACACCACACACACCACACACACACACACACACCACACAACAACACACACACAACACAACACACGCAGCACACACACACAAACACACACACACACCACCACACACACACACACACACACACACGCACAACGCACGACCACGCAGCATGCACGACGCAGGGTGTGCACGCACGCGTGCACGCACCACCCGCACACCCCCGCACACCAACGCACGCACGCACGGCACGCACGCACGCAAACCACCACCACCACCACAAAACACACACACACAACACACACACACACACAAAAACACACATTTTACGGGAAGCTGGTCCTCACAACCCCCGGGGTATTCGACCCCACCAACCAAACTGTCCTCCAGACGAATGCCCCGTCCTTCAGGCGAAAAAAAAGCAAACACGTTTTGATCTGCTCAATTAAACCCTAGAAGCTTGACTAACAGTTCGCTGTTCACCATTAACCGGCAGATTTTCCCCACTTGATGAAACTCACCGACCCAGACTTTCGCAGGTCAAAACCCCCACCAAATACACAACCCCACCAACACTACAAAACACTACACGCCCTACACGCTACCACCCCACCCACACCCTACCACCACTCCCTACACAACAACAAACACTACACAACACTACACAAATACACAAAACCCCCAAAACACTAAAAAAACCACAACCTACCCCCCAACACAACACCACACAAACATACCAAACCCACAAAAACACCCCACAACATTAACACCCTACACGCCACTACACAACACCACAAAACCCCCACCAACCCCAACAAAACCCAAGGGCCACCCCCTACACAACCCCACACACATACAAATACACAAACTCACACCACTCTTAAAACCCACATAACACCACACAAACCACCAACACTACACAACCGTCAAAAAACTCACAACACCACAAAAAACACTACACAACATACAAAACGTCACACCACTACAAAAAACCCCCAAACAACCCAAACAACACTAACAAACACGTCACCCACTAAAAATCCACCAAACCCCCAAAACATACCAAACGTCACCCAGCACAACACACACAACACTAACAACACTCAAAACACGTCACCCACTACATAACCCACACAACTACAAAACCTACACAACACGTCACCACACACAAACCACAAACACCAACAACACTACAAAACACGAAAAACACCACTACAAACACCACACAAAACACAAAAACTACACAACACTACACCACTAATACACCACACAACAACACAGCACTACACAAACGTCACCCCCGCCACACAACACTGCAAAACATACACACCACACAACACCACACAAACTAACAAACTCAAAACACCACCAACATACACAACATACACACCACCAAACCCACAACACTAGACAACACCACACAACATACCCCCACACCCCCACAAACACAAACACAACTAAAACACACACAACACCCCCAAAACCCTACCAAACGTCAAACACTCACAACACCACCAACATACACAAAGTCACAACATCCCAAAAAAAACCCCCCCCACACCACCCCAAACCCCAACAACCCACAAACACCAAAAAACACCAGAGCCTCTACACAAACGGCACACAACCACACAAAACTACACAACACTACCAACCCCACACAACATACAAACACAACAACACCACACCAACCCTACACAACACCACAGAACACTACACAACACAAAAAACACCACACAAACCACCAACATACACAACCCCCCAAAACCCAACACAAACCACCCCAACACTAACACCCTTTCCCCCAAAAACGTCAAAACACCACCAGCACCAAAAAACACCACAAAAACCCACCAACCCACATAAATACAAAACCGACACAGCACCAAACAACACTAACAACCCACTGTCCGATTTTGTTACGGGCCTATGACGTTTGGGCCCCCCTTTTGGGTAGTAGAATTATTCATTTTTTTATTGTCGTTGCTGTTGTCGTGTATCCGTCCTTTAATGTGGTTTGTGGTGCGTCTGCACCTTAAATGTCGTTCAGCTCGGTTGGTTTGTTTTTCCCTTTCTCTCTTTAATTCCACTGCCCTGAAATTTCCTGCGGGTTTCACAGGGGCTTTTTCTTTTTCTTGTATGGCTGTCTCTTTCGGCCTTCCCTGTTTTTTTCCCCTCCCGCAGGCAAGGTTCCTCTTAGGCTTGAGGTATTTCACCGTGCGAAAGCGGGCATTTTGGGCCGCCATCGTGAGGCGGTTTTTCTTCCTCGGGGGGAAGATGCCCTCTGGGAGGCCTGCCCCGGCCCCGGTTTTCCCCTTTTGCAAAGGTACGTCGGTACTTTTTTTCCCACAGTCGGCCTGTGGGAGAGACTTCACTTCTCTTTTCCCGCATTTGCGTCGTCCCTCGACTGGAAGAGGGCAGGAGGTCTTTTGACCGCCTCTTTTGGGCCCCCAGGGGTAGTGGTAAGCATCTTTTTCGTGGTTTTTTTGTTGTTGTGTTTTTTTATGCTAGCCGGCTAATTCTTCTTTTTTGGGCCCCAATTTGTTTTTGGGTTTTAAAAAATTTATAAAAAAAATATTTTTTGAGACCCACTTTTTCGGGTTTAAATTAAATTTTTAACCCTGGCCAGTCAAAATTATATCTTAAAGTCTTTCTCCTTTTTATCTTTGGGAGCGGTAGTGGGTGGGGGGGGAGAGAACCGGGTGATTTGGGGTTTGGATTTGTTTGGGTTCGCTGTCCGCCTGTCCCAATTGCGGTCTACTTTCTTCGGCCCCTTCTGTTTGTGTGTGCAAGGGAACGAGTTTTAGGGTCGCGGCGTGGTACGCCCTATTTTTTTGTTTGGATGCGTGGTTGAAAATTTGTGTTATTTTGAAATGTTGCCAAAAGAGTGGGGGATAATTGTGCCATTAATTTTTTATTATTTGAAAATTTGGGGTGGGAGTGAAAAGCCTGGTTGCCTTTTAGTTCAGTTCCTAAGAAAGGAAATGTTTAAACGTGAGTGAGAGAAGGATGAAGATAATTATTTTTGTTTTATACCCTGTTAATTTAATGCGTTCTTACCTGCTTCGTATGAAAAGATTTTAAACAAACATTCCTAAATTTGGTTGGTTTGCCGCGTTATGTGAAGTCGTGTTGAGCTTATGTTGGTGTTTTGGACCTCCCCCCCCCCCATATGCGAGGGGCTTTTAAAGGTTTAACAGCATTGTCGACAGTACTGAGGGGGGGTTCCAGTACTGTCTTTTCATTTCCCCCCACTACTTTTCCCTCTTCCCGGAGCTTACCCCGGAAACAGCATGGTTGGGGCCGCGCACGGGTTTTAACGCACACTGGGTTGGGGGGCCCGCACTGGTGGGGACCCCGCATGGTTGAGGCCAGTCTGGTGGAAAAGCCTGGACTCGCCGGACGGTCCATCCCCTCTGGGACCTCCACAACAAGCCCCGTTCCCCGAGACGCGCTCTCACGTTGTTTGTGGTGTCAAGGGTGTTGGCCTTGAAAAACTCTCTTCAAAAACCCACCCGGTTTTTTTTGGGGGACCCGTGCGACAGGGTGTTCCCGTGTTTGGGAGGCAGGGTGTGAGGGCAGATATCAGGAAAGGGAGGGGGGCTGGAATTATTTATTTGTGATTTTTTTGGGATGTTGTATTTAGAGCTTGATTGTGATTGTGATGTTTTGGGTGTTTGGGGCTTTTTGGGGTTGTGCATGGGGGCGTGCGTTGAAATATTTTTTGTGATGCGTGTTGTTGATGTAATAAAAGGGTGTTGTATGTAACGTTTGGTGGGGCTCTTGCGAGGGGGGGTGAGGTCAGCATCCCTTTACTCCCACTTTTGAGATCCCGTCAGGGAACCCCCAGGGGTCGGTCGTGAATTTGTGGGGGGGTCGCCGGGATGTAAGGGCTTGATGTCTCTCTATTTCGGGAGGGAAACCCGTTTTGTTTGTTTTTGTCTTGTTGTGTTTAGTCAGTTTGTATGTTTGTTTGGGGTTTTGGGTTGGCTGGGTGACTTAGTGTGAAGGGAGTCCTTGGGGGGCCTGAAGGAACATCCCGGTGGTTTTGGGGAGTCGAGGTGAACCAGGGGATCGACCCCACCGACCCCCCCTTCCCGCCGGGTGCCTTTGTAGATTCGGCCGTAGTCTTTCCTTTTGTTTGCCGGTCATTTTTCCATTCCGTTTTTTAGTTACCGTTTTTTTTTACCGGGTGATTATTGGGTTAGGGGGGTGTATCGGACGTTTTTTCATTTTTTTGTTTCCTCCTCTCTCCCGGGTTCCGTCTTTTCCCGTTTTTTTTTTTTTTTCCGGCCAGCCCCCCGCATGTTTTTGGCTGGGAGCGCGGTTTTTGCCGATGGGGGCGCCGGCTAGTTTTTTTTTTTTTTTTTTTTTTTTCGGTTGGGCCCCCCCGCCTTTGCTCGTGCTGTGGAGGTGGTGTTGCCGAGTGGGAGCACCGGAAAATTTCCCCCACACACCCACACCACATACCACATTAAACACCCCCAAAATTTTGTTTTTTCAAATGGAATCGTCTTTCCCCCGTATTTGAAAAACCCAGGATTTGTTTTCATGGCGACCCGGGGCCGGGGCTGGGGGTATGGGATCGTGCGTGGGAAAAAAAGAAAGGTCTTCAGAATGTAGTCCCTAATATTAGTACCAGCACTTGACTACAGGACTTCCCCTTATTTCCCGTGCTGTGCCCATAGTCCAGTGAGTACTTTATCTTCTTCATTGGGGGTCTTTTGCGAGACCCCGATGGCCTCGGAAGCGTCGAGTTGTGGGAAACAATGTGGGCTTCTGTTGGTCACAGAAACCGAAGCCTCTCTTCCCAAAGCTTCCCTCATAAGGAGTTGCCCCGGGAGACTTTCCTCTGGGAAGGTCGGAACCAAGGGACGGGTCGAGGGTATCTCCCGTTTCGGGAGTGGGGAACCCCGCCCAGGACATCACCTCCCTCCGAGGGTTTTTGGGCGACAGCGACGGGGGGAGAGGCCCTCCGTAGGGAAGAGGTTGTAGCGGCGCCCTTTGTCGGGAAGAGGAAAAAAACGCGTAAGGAAAAGGGGTTCCAGGCGGGAAGCCCCATAAGGAAGAGGCCTCTAGGCAGGGGAAATTGCGTAGGGAAAGAGCGCAGAGAGGGGGGTGCTAGGCAGGAAACTTGCGAAGGAAAAAGGGGCAGAGAGGAAGCTGCTAGGAGGGAAAAACTGCGAAGGGAAAAGGCTGTAGGGGGGAAACTTGCGAAGGGGAAAAGAGGCTACGACGTGGGAAGAGGGGAGCTTGCACGAGAGGAGGTGCCCGAAAAGGCTCTACGTAGGGGGAGATGGAACAACTTCTTTTACGGGCCCCACTCTGTAAAACCAGGGGGTTTGACGACGGCAAGCGATAGAGTTTGAGGCCCAAAATTAAAACTTCCGATTCAGACTAGTGAGGCTTTGTAGTTCTTAGGCATTTTGACAAGGTGGAGTTTACCATTTTTCTGGGAAAAAAGGCCGCACCTTTTTTTTGGATTATTGGTGCTGCAAGGGGGGTGTGGGCTCACTTCCCCAAATAGGCGCTCCTATGCAGAATGCGTGGCTCGCGTAAGCCCTTTTTTCCCCCTTACTCCAGAGGTAAAGGGGGAAGTTCAGGTCCTGAAGAAAAAACAAAAGATGAGCCTTCATGCGTTTGGAGTAGGTCGCAAAAAAAGCTGGGGACTGGCGTCAGTTGGCAAAGCTGGAGTGGAGGATCTGATTTCATCGAAAAGCTTACCAACACTGTGTCCCCAGATTGAGGTCCCTATAGGTGAGACAGCACCTAAAATTTCCGGGTGGTTCCTTACCGGAGGTTTTGCTGAAGCCCTGGGTTATGGGCACCGCCCGACACGGACAGGGAAAACCCCCACGGGGTTTGGGGGCAACAAGGCGCCGCGCTGCTAGGGGTCAAAAGGAAGGCGTTCATCGGGGATTTCAAAACACCCCCTTTTTTTTTTTCTTTGTGGTCGCCCCCCGGCCCCAAAATTGGGAAAAATTTCCCTAAAGCCACCGGTAGTTATGGGGCTATCCCTTCCCGCGTCCCCCGTGCCCTTTGGTAAAGTGGGGTCCATCCCGCTTTGGTGGTACAGAGTGCCCTGTGTTTCTTTCTGTTGTTGGGCTTCCTTGGGCGACACCCCGGGTTGGGGGCTCAACGTCTTTGTGGTTTAAAATTTGGTTTCCCGAGGCCCCCGGGGGGCCCCCCGTTTTTGATGTTGGGGTTGGGCTGGTTTACCTCCACCCGTCCCTTTTGTACCCCTTCCGACTCCACCCCCTATTCTTGGCGAGTTGGGCCCCGCGGGGGGAGCGACCCCTTTTATTCCCTTTTTAGGGAAAAAACACCTTTTTCGGAGGGGCCGTTCGTCCGTGTCCTTTCGGATCTGCCGTAAGGGTGTGGGAGTTACCACAGCGCAAAGCTAAAGGCAGGGAAAGGAATTGCGTCCCGTTCTGCCGCCCCTTTTGACGGGTTCTGGCCCGGGGGGCCCATCCTGCTACCCTGATCCGTCTTCAGGCCCGGGATTGGATGTCCAAAGCCTGCGAAAATGGGGGGTCGTCCCGCTCAGTCGCCCACCGCCAAGGTGAGCTTCAAAACTCCACAAGGGGGTCCTCTTTAGGGTTTTTTCCTTTTTTTCAGATCGTGGGCCAACCCGCTTGTCGTTCCCCAAAGCTTGAGGTCTGTTTCCTGGCAGGCCCCCCGATTCACCCTGGAGGCATATGGGGTCAAAGCGGACCTCGAGGGTAAGCGGACTTTTCTGGCCAGGATGAATCAAGGTTAGGCAGTATGCCGCGTTTTCGTACCGCCAGGACAACGCCCAAGGGGCCTTGAGGGGGTGTTCCCCGGGATCAGTGCCCCTGGTTGGGGGGCCATTCAGCAAGGTTGGGTCGACCCGGTGGGGACCCCTTTAAGCCACCCTCCGATCGCGGTCACCGCACATTTCGGTTTTCGGTTTTGAATTTTGATCGATGCCCAGAGGCTGCCCCGCCCTTTGGGCTTTGATACCCCAATATTTCTGAAGTCTCCGGAGATTTGGGCGCGCCTGGCGTGCCCCGGAAAGAAGCACGGCCCGGAAGTTTTTACTGGGAGCGTCATCACCTCTCCCGTGCCGGGCCGATCCGGCCATCGTCGTCGACTCTTGGGTTAGCGTGGAACGCAGGGGTTTACTTTTTTGCCATATCAGGGTTCAGCAAAAAGGATGTGCTTTTAGCCCAGCTCCGTAGTCAGACATTTGGGAAAAAATCGGTCAGAGGGACACTTCCCCCCAACCAAGGTTTTCCCCTTTTGGTCTCTGTATCGGTGTAGGCGTTTTCACTTTAGTGAGTTAACGGTTGTAATCGCCAATGGGGCGGATTTTTATTTTTTGTTGGAAGGTTTGCTGTTTTTGATAAAAAGTAGTTCATGTATTTCCTTGTGTGATTCTATCGTGGGAAAGTTTTATTGGATTTAGTACTTGTCGATCCAGGGGTTTGGGGTTTGGCCCTTGTGTGAATTTGCACTGCGTCTTTTAAAGGAGCACTGTTCTCAGAGAAACAGAGCTTTTTTGAAGGGGGGTTTGTCACGGTTTTGTTTCGAGGCCTTACGATTGGCCCACCTAGGGTATAGAATTATTATTTATTTTTGTCGTTGCTGTTGTGTTTATCCGTCCTTTAATGTGGTTGTGGTGCTTGCACCTTAAAAGTCGTTAGTCCCGGTTGGGTTTTCTTTCTCTCCTTCTCTCTAAAATTTCCCCTGCCCCTGCAATTCACCGCAGGTTCACAGGTGGCTGGGATCTTTTTTTTGTATGGCTGTCTCTATCGGCCCTAACCGTTTTTACCCCCCGCACGTGCAAGGTTCCCCTTAGGCTTGGGGTATTCTCACCCTGACGGCGTGGATGTTGGCCCCATCGCTGAGGGAGGTTTTTTTCTTTTCTCGGCGGAAAATGTCTCTGGGGGCGCCTGCTCCGGTCCTGGTTTTACCTTTTTCGAAGGGACAGTCGGTACTTTCATTTCCTAAATCGGGCCCGTAGGGAGAGACTCCTTCATCTTTGGCATCTCGCTGCGTCCCTCGATGGAAAGAGGGCAGGAGAAATCGTTTGACCCCCCTTTTTGGGTCACCCCGGGTTGTGGTAAGCATCGTTTCGTGGGTTTATTTGTTTTTGTGTTTTTTTTTTTTGCTAGCCGGCTAATCTTTCTTTTGCCAATTTGTTTTTGGTTTTCAAAATTATAAAAAAAAATTGTTTGAGCCCCTTTTTCTGGTTAATTCAAAACTTTAACCTGGCCCCAAAATTTTAAACTTAAAATCTTCTCCTTTTTTTTTTGCATTTTTTGGGGATCGGTAGTGGTGGGGAGGGAGAGAAAACCCGGTGATTCAGGGTGGTACTGCTTGGTCCGTGTCTCTCCTGTCACAATTTCCGGTCTCACATTTTTTCGGCCACCTTGTTTGTGTGTGCAAGGAGAACGAGTTTTATGTTCGCGAGCGTGGTACCGATTTTGGGGTTTTTTATGCTGATTTAAAATTTGTGTTTTTTTGAAATGTTGCCATAAGATGTGGGGTTTTTTTTTTCCTTGAATTATTTTATTGCAAATGTGGTGGCAGTGTAAAGCCATGGTTGCTTATTAGTTCAGTTTCCCAAGAAAGGAAAATGTTAAACGGGGGGAGAGAAGGATAAAAAATTCATATTTGTTTTTTTAGCCCGTTAATTTTATGCCGCTCTTACCGCTTCGTTTAGAAGACTTTAACGAACATTTCCCGATTTGGTTGGGTTTGCCCGTTATGCTGAAGCGGTTGGCTTATGTTGGTGTATTTTTGACCTCCCCCGCCCCTCATGCGAGGGCGTTAAGGTTTTTAAAAGATGGTCTGGGCAGTACGTTCGGTTTTCCCGTACCGTCTTTTTATTTTTTCCCCCAGATACCCTTTTTTCCTCTTCCCCCGGGGGCTTACCCCGGGGCACCACTGGTTGGGGCCGGCATGGTTGGTAACGCCAGGTTGGGGCCCCGCACTGGTGGGGACCACCACGGGTTTGGGCGTACTGGGGGGAAAAGCCTGGACCGGCTGGACGGGCCGATCCCCCTCTGGGACCTCCAGCAACAAAGCCCGTTCCCCCCAGACGCGCTCTCCACCTTGTTGTGCGTTTTTCAAGGGGGTTGGCCTTTAACAAAAATCTCTTCAAGAACCGCCCCGGTTTGGGGCACCTAGTGCGACAGGGTGTTCCCAGTGGACTTTGGAGAGGCAGGAGTGTGAGGGCACTGCATATCAGGGAAAGGGAGGGGTGCTGGAATTATTTATTTGTGATTATGATTGTGTATGTCGTGTATTGAGATGCTTGATTGTGATTGTGCATGTTGTGCGTGTTGGAATGCTTGATTGTGATTGTGCATGGTGCGTGCGTTGAAATATTTATTTGTGACTGCGTGTGTTGATGTGAATAAAATAGGGTGTTGTATCGTAATCGTTCTTGTGTGGTCTCTTGCGAGGCGTGTGAGGTCAGTCACTCCCTTCACTCCCACTTAGACCGATCCTGTCAGGGCAGACCTCCAGGGGTCGGTCGTGACAACCACACAACACTACATAACACTACACAACACGACACACCACCACACAACACGACACAACACTACACAACACTACACAACACCTCACAACATTACACAACACGTCACAACACCACACAACACCACACAACACCACACAACACTACACAACACTACACAACACGTCAAAACACCACACAACACCACACAACACCACACATCACTACACAACACCACACAACACCACACAACACTACACAACACGTCACACCACTACACAACACCACAGAACACCACACACCACCACACAACACCACACAACACCACACAACACTACACAACACCACACAACACTACACAGCACCACACAACACTACGCAACACCACACGACACCACACAACACCACACACCACCACACAACACCACACAACACCACCACACAACACTACACAACACCACACAACACCACACAACCCTACACAACACTACACACCACCAAACAACACCACACAACACCACGCAACAACCACACAACCACCCACACACCACACCACAAACACTACACAACACTACACCAACACCACACAACACAAACACAACACTCACAACACACAACACACAACACTACACCACACCACACCACACACACACCACCAACCACACCACACCACACAACACCACACAACACCACACAACACTACAAACACACCACACACACACACACACCAACAAACACACAACACCAACACAAACACTCACACACACACCAACACCACACAACCCACACCCCACAAACACTCACAACACTACACCAACACAACACAACACCACACCACACCACACCACACACACTACACAACACTACACACACCTACAACAACACTAACACAAAAAAAACCACACAACACCACACAACACGCCACAACCAACCACACAACACTACACAACACTCCAAAACACCACACAACACTACACACTACGTCACACCACACACAACCTACACAACACCACCCCACAACCCTACACAACACCACACAAACCCTACACAACACCACACAACCCTACACACACACACCACACACACTACACAACACCCACAACCACACCACACCAACCACCACACAACACCACACCACACCACACCACACACCCACACCACACAAACACTACACAACACTACACAACACCACACAACACTACACCACACAACACCACACCACACCACACCACACCACACAAACACCACACCACACCACACCACACAACACCACACACCACTACACTGGTTGTAGCTGCTAAATGCTGGGGCCAACAACTGGAGACGGACCTGCA
>CM031626.1:14767502-14810080 GCA_018398815.1 Conus ventricosus
CTGATGGTTTACCTGTTGGTGCTAGCAGGAGTCCCCTGTTGGTGCCCATATGGTCGCCGGCGACCGTGCGGGCACTGAGTGTAGATATTTTCTGCAGTGAAAATACAGACGTGAACGATTTAGTAAATATACGACCTGTAATATAAAGTGCTTCTCTCTCCCCTCTCTCTCTCTCTCTCTCTCTCTCTCCTCTCTCTCTCTCTCTGTCTCTCGTGTGTGTGTGTGTGTGTGTGTGTGTGTGTGTGTGTGTGTGTGTGTGTGCGCGCGCGCGTGTGGATGGGGGGGGGGGGGGGGGAGGAGGAGAGGAGACTTAGTAAAGTGCTTCTGTGTGTGTGTGTGTGTGTTGTTGTTGTTCTTCTTCTTCAATTTAACGTCTTCCCACTTTACGTGATTGCAGACAGATTGTGTAATGATGAGTGTGTGTGTGTGTGTGTGTGTGTGTGTGTGTGTGTGTGTGTGTGTGTGTGTGTGTGTGTGTGTGTGTACGCGCGCGCGCGTGTGTGTGCGCGTATGCATATGTTTCGTTTTATTGGTATACCTCAAGATGGACGACGACAAATAATTTATGATTTGCTGCAGTCGGAAATCGAGTGTTTCTTTGGGACAAGTCTGATAGAAACCATTTCAACAGAGATATGACTGCTGCAGCATGGACAAACATTGCAAAAGAAGTCGGAGGAGGTGGTAAGTGTTCTGTTCATTTTATCATTTATTTATTTTATTATTCCACTAGAAAAATTCTCTCTCTCTCTCTCTCTCTCTCTCTCTCTCTCTCTCTCTCTCTCTCTCTCTCTCTCTCAAGCTCCAAGCTATTTGTTCTTCTACCATCGTTACTAGCGCCGAGTTTGTTTAAACCTTTGCCCGTCTGTCATCGCGTCATTTACCCTCGTCGACCAAACTTCCTCTCGAAGAACAGTATGAACGCTTTTACACACGCGCGTGCGATTAGTGGAGGAGTTAAGATTTATGATCTTGCGTTTTTTAGTAGAAACATTTCCTCTTGCACAATTATACTATGAACCATGCTGATTATGTCTGGAGAGGGAAACACGATTACAGCCCCCTGTGTTAGGAGCAGTGATCGATCAAAGTTTTCAATAACTGATATTTTGACACAATCAGAACACCATAGCACCAGCCCAAAGGATCCCGCAGCCGAAGGTAGGGGACAGACTCGCGCCTGCGCCAGATCTGTCATCACTGCCAGCGGTGTATAGTCAGCAGAGTTACCCACGTGAAAGTAACACGTTTCACTTGGTGTTCTATTACGTTTCTTCCGTGTAAAGAACGTTTGAGACATGTGAATATCAAATAAAATTGTAAACAGATATGTCTATGTACAGTACTTGTAATCAGGCAAAAATGCATAATATAAGACTGATATGGTTGCAAGATTTGTTGAAAAAGCAAAAACTATCTATCACAGTGCTCAGGTCATAGAGAGTAAGTCTGTCAAACAATGTTTTAAAGTGTGTGGTAAACTGCTGGGCAACGTTAAGTCTTCGCCCCTTCCCACTTCGGCCCCCCTCAGTCAGCTTCCAAAAGTTTTTAGTGATTATTTTACATCAAAGATCTCTGATATTCGTTCCGAACTTGATCATCTAAGCGGCTCCTTCTCCATAGGCTCCTGTAATTCTGATTCTGTGGTGGTTTCTAACTTTGACATGTTTAATTCTGTATCACAGAGTGATCTCAGAAAAATCATTTTAAAGGCAAAACCTACCAGTTGCTCTCTTGACCCTATCCCAACTCCTTTGCTGGTTGAATGTCTTGACGAATTACTCCCAACCCTTAAACTCGGCGCTAGAAACGATGGTAGACGAACAAATAGCTTGGAGCTTGAGAGAGAGAGAGAGAGATGAGAGAGAGAGAGAGAGAGAGAGAGAGAGAGAAGAGAGAGAGAGAGAGAGAATTTTTCTAGTGGAATAATAAAATAAATAAATGGTAAAATGAACAGAACACTTACCACCTCCTCCGACTTCTTTTGCAATGTTTGTCCATGCTGCAGCAGTCATATCTCTGTTGAAATGGTTTCTATCAGACTTGTCCCAAAGAAACACTCGATTTCCGACTGCAGCAATCATAAATTATTTGTCGTCGTCCATCTTGAGGTATACCAATGAAACAAAACACATGCGTACGCACACACACGCGCGCGCGCAAACACACACACACACACACACACACACACACAGAGAGAGAGAGAGAGAGAGGAGAAGAGAGAGAGAGAGAGAGAGAGAGAGAGAAGACACTATCATATTACAGGTCGTATATTTACTAAGTCTCCCGTTCCTCCCCCCCCCCCCCCCCCCCCCCCCCCCCACCGCACCACACACACACACACACACACACACACACACACACACACCTCACACGAGAGAGAGAGAGAGAGAGAGGAGAGAGAGAGAGAGAGAGAGAGAGAGAAGAGAGAGAGAGAGAGAAGAGAGAGAGAGAGAAAAGCACTTCATATTACAGGTCATAATTATATTTACTGAGTCGTTCACGTCTGTATTTTCACTGCAGAAAATATCTACACTCAGTGCCCGCACGGTCGCCGGCGACCTTATGGGCAGCTGGCGACCGTACGGGCACCGAAGTCCCTGCCCATATGGTCGCCGGCGACCATATGGGCCGGCGACCATATGGGCACCAACATCCCCCCCCCCCCCCCCCTGCTGGTTTACCTGTTGGCGCTAGCAGGAGTTCCCTCCCCTGCTGGTTTACCTGTTGGTGCTAGCAGGAGTTCCCTCCCCTGCTGGTTTACCTGTTGGTGCTAACAGGAGTTCCCTCCCCTGCTGGTTTACCTGTTGGTGCTAGCAGGAGTACCCTTCCCTGCTGGTTTACCTGTTGGTGCTAGCAGGAGTACCCTCCCCTGATGGTTTACCTGTTGGTGCTAGCAGGAGTTCCCTCCCCTGCTGGTTTACCTGTTGGTGCTAGCAGGAGTACCCTCCCCTGCTGGTTTACCTGTTGGTGCTAGCAGGAGTTCCCTCCCCTGCTGGTTTACCTGTTGGTGCTAGCAGGAGTTTCCTCCCCTGATGGTTTACCTGTTGGTGCTAGCAGGAGTTCCCTGCTGGTTTACCAGAAGTTGCCTGTTACCAATGGGTTTACTGAGAATGTCCCGTCTGTTTACAGGGAGTTTCTTGTTCGTTTAGCCTGAGCTACCTGTCGGTTTATCTCTAGTTATTCTTTGTTGTGTTTTGGGAGTTACTTGTTTGTTTATCATAATATACCTTTTGATTTACTGGGAGTTACTTGTTCGTTTACCAGCAGTTTCCTGTTAGTTTTTCTGCATTTACTAGTATGGTTTTTGTTTTTTTTTTGTCTTTTTCAGAATTACCTATCTGTTTACTAGGGTTGCTTGTTCGTTTACCCTCAATTACCTACTGGTTTACCTTTAATTACATGTTTGCTATTTTGGGAGTTTCTTGTTTGTTTATCGGAAGTCACCTTTTGGTTCACCGGGAAGTCAATTGTCTGTTCGTCCTGAGATACAGGCCGTTGTCCTGAGACACAGGCCAGTTGTCCTGATATATCTGCTGGTTGTCCTGAGATACAGGCCGGTTTGTCCTGAGATACAGGCCGGTTGTCCTGAGACACAGGCCGGTTGTCCTGAGACACAGGCTGATTGCCCTGAGATATCTGCCGGTTGTCCTGAGATACAGGCCGGTTTGTCCTGAGATACAGGCCGGTTGTCCTGAGATAGAGGCCGGTTGTCCTGAGATACAGGCCGGTTGTCCTGAGATACAGGCCGGTTGTCCTGAGACACAGGCCGATTGTCCTGAGGTACAGGCCGGTTGTCCTGAGATAAGGCCGGTTGTCCTGAGATACAGGCCGGTTGTCCTGAGACACGGGCCGGTTGTCCTGCGATACATGCCGGTTGTCATGAGATACAGGCCTGTTGTACTGAGACACAGGCCGGTTGTCCTGAGATACAGGCCGGGATACAGACCGGTTGTCCTAAGATACAGGCCGGTTGTCCTGAGATACAGGCCGGGATACAGGCCGTTGTCCTGAGATACAGGTCGGTTGTCCTGAGACACAGGCCGGTTGTCCTGAGATACAGGCCGGTTGTCCTGAGACACAGGCCGGTTGTCCCGAGATACAGGCCAGTTGTCCTGAG
The DNA here is from genome assembly GCA_018398815.1 of Conus ventricosus. Taxonomy (NCBI): domain Eukaryota; kingdom Metazoa; phylum Mollusca; class Gastropoda; order Neogastropoda; family Conidae; genus Conus; species Conus ventricosus. Next base: position 14,771,623 of record CM031626.1, read on the forward strand.
ATACAGGCCGGGTGTCCTGAGATACAGGCCGGTTGCCCTGAGATACAGGTCGGTTGTCCTGAGATACAGGCCGGTTGTCCTGAGATACCTGTTTGATCACCGAGAGTAACTTGTTTGCTTATCGCGTGTTACGTGTTTATTTGCCGAAAGTTACATCTTCGTTTTACAAGAGTTACCTGCTTGTTTACATTGGAGTTGTATGCTGGTTTATTACTATTGGTTTACAGATCATTTTCTGTTTGTTTACAGAAAGCACCCTTTTGTTTACCGCGAATTCACTGGGAAGTATCTGTTGATTTACTGAGTTACCTGTTTGGTTCACCAGAAAGTCCCAGTTACCTGTTGGTTCACCAGAAAGTCCCAGTTAGTTTATCAGATAGGAAGGGGGGGGGGGGGGGGGGGTAATTTTTTCTATTATTTACTGGCGTTAACTTACTGGTTTAAAGTGATTTATCTTTGGTTTACATGGGGTTGTTTTATTTGTTTTATTAAGAGCTTCATATAGTTGGTTTACCAGGAATTAAGTGTGGTCACTGGAAAATCGTCTATTGGTGGAGTTACCTCCTTGTTTACCGTGTGTTGCCTGTGGGTTTGCCAGGACTTGTTTCTCTCTCTCTCTCTCTCTCTTCTCTCTCATCTCTCTCTCTTCTCTCTCTCTCTCTCTCTCTCTTCTGTGTGTGTGAGTAAGTAAGTAACTAAGAAACTACCTGCTCCACCACAAGACATAGTGACAGCGTCACAGTGACCTACTTACCGGATACAATGCGTAACAGCCATTGAAAATGAATTACTGCCACAATGACGACAAACACTGTGTCCTTTTCGCAGGCTGATCTACGCCCTGTGTTTATCAATCGTATAAGCATGTTTTATGAGATACTATTACGTCTGAATTACTGCACTAGAGTCCCGAGTTAAACCTGAACTCTGACATGATTTGATCTGTACGACGGCATCATTCTACTATTTTCTCGCTTGCATCAAAATTCTGTAAGCTGTTGTACAATCGTCACCATAGTCAACTTGCAAAACTTTTGTTTTCAATGCTCCCAGAGACAAATCCAAGTTGAACTACTGATTTAATGTTATACCATTGTCTGATGTCAATTTGAACAGACGTTTGATGATTGCCAGCAAAACGGCATGCCTCATTGGCCAAGGGACGTTTCCTGATGCTTCGATTTGACTATATATATTACTCACCTGGATCAGGGAATTTATATGCCACACACATCAACAGATTCATCCCAAAACCAGTTGTTAAATGGTTGTGTTAGAATTTGTCAGGTTTTGTTCAGTTTGTAAAACTTACATTTTTCGGATAAAAGTCTGATTAACCTGCACCTTAAAAAGCACTTTAAATATGTAACTAACTTTTGATCCATGAATTGAATTTACAATCGTTAAAAAGCTGAACTATCAGTGAAAATCAGAACAGTTGTTTCTGTACCTGGTGGATATGGATCCGTCAGTAATTCTAGTCAGACCGTGGAACGGTGGTCTGAAAGAGAGAAACTGGCACACATCAGGGGAGGTGTCTCATTCTCAAGAATGTAATGATGTGACAACACGAATTTGACAATGGGGCAAATCAAATGGAGTCTGGATAATCATTGCTCAGATTCCTGGAAAACTCAATGTTGACGCCGACGCATTGTCAAGAAAATTAAACGTTGATGCAGAATGACAGACGGACCCAAATATTTTCCAAAAAGTGGTTGAGGGTGTTTGGTATGCCGGGTATCGATCTGCATCAGCAGAAAGACAGACCAAGTGACAAGGTATAGGTACTGGCATATCCAAAGACCAGTGACAATGTATAGGTACTGGCATATCCAAAGACCAGTGACAATGTATAGGTACTGGCATATCCAAAGACCAGTGACAATGTATAGGTACTGGCATATCCAAAGACCAGTGACAATGTATAGGTACTGGCATATCCAAAGACCAGTGACAATGTATTAGGTACTGGCATATCCAAAGACCATGTGACAATGTATAGGTACTGGCATATCCAAAGACCAGTGACAATGTATAGGTACTGGCATATCCAAAGACCAGTGACAATGTATAGGTACTGGCATATCCAAAGACCAGTGACAATGTATAGGTACTGGCATATCCAAAGACCAGTGACAATGTATAGGTACTGGCATATCCAAAGACCAGTGACAATGTATAGGTACTGGCATATCCAAAGACCAGTGACAATGTATAGGTACTGGCATATCCAAAGACCAGTGACAATGTATAGGTACTGGCATATCCAAAGACCAGTGACAATGTATAGGTACTGGCATATCCAAAGACCAGTGACAATGTATAGTACTGGCATATCCAAAGACCAGTGACAATGTATAGGTACTGGCATATCCAAAGACCAGTGACAATGTATAGGTACTGGCATATCCAAAGACCAGTGACAATGTATAGGTACTGGCATATCCAAAGACCAGTGACAATGTATAGGTACTGGCATATCCAAAGGAAGTCAGAATTTTTTTTTTAAACCAAGTTTTTGAGCTGAAATCACCTCAGCCATATAATCCGCAAACGTGGGACGTGGACTATTTATTTCGTTATGTAAGAAAACAAGAAACCCATGGAAATTGTCTGTGAAAGAATTCACATGAAAGTAATGTGCTCTCTGATGATTTACAACAGTTCAGGCGGTACAGACCCTCCATCTAATTGGATTAGACAGTATGCACATTCATGAAAAAAAAATGTTGCATTTTGAAAGATAAACTGAAGCATACTAGACCAGGACATTTTCATGAAGACAAACTGTCGTTGTATGCCTTGAGGAATACATTAAGAGAACAACCTCTCTACACACTGAAACGCGCTGATAACTGTTGAATCTAGGAACAGAGGAAGTAATGGTTCCATAGAAAGTAGGGATGAAAGAGCCTCTCTACACACTGAACGCGCTGATAAACTGTTGAATCTAGAACAAGAGGAAGTAATGGTTCATAGAAAAGTAGGGATGAAAGAGCCTCTCTACACACTGAACACGCTGATAACTGTTGCCACAATGAAGAGCCTCTACACACTAAATCGCGATGATAAACTGTTGCCACGCTGCTCTCGCCTGCATGGACCTGCTTCAAAAGATTCTGTCTCCTGTTGGTTAAAAGATGTGTCACAAGCACCTGGTATTTCACACCTCACAGTGTTAGAGGTGCATCATCGTCAGCTATGTCGGACTGTGGTGTTTCACTGGAGTGCATTGTGAGGACAGCAGGATGGTCCAATGCTGCCACTTTTCATGGATAGTACAACACATCTCTGGCCAAGGACAGTGGAAAACAAGTGCCAAACAGTGAGTGCAACAACAAACTATTTGAATTTTACCGTCAGTCTGTAAAAATTCCGTTTGTGGACTGTTTTAAACTTTATCCGGTTGTTTGTTCAGAGCTACAAAGACTAAGTACCTGTCACTGGATGGATGTACTCACTGAGTACCTGTCACTGGATGGATGTACTCACTGAGTACCTGTCACTGGATGGATGTACTCATTGAGTACCTGTCACTGGATGGATGTACTCACTGAGTACCTGTCACTGGATGGATGTACTCATGGAGTACCTGTCACTGGATGGATGTACTCATTGAGTACCTGTCACTGGATGGATGTACTCACTGAGCAGATCTTGCCATGTCATTGTTTAAAAAGACTGGATTACTGGATATTATATATTGGTACTGATTCAAATTTGTTGGTTTACTCCATTGTGCTGGTGTTTTACGGCGCTGTTTCTGTCTTCATTTTAAGGAGGGTGGTTTGTAATCAAACATCTACAACAGTTTAGGATCATGATTCTGTTCACTAGAATGAGGTTCTGTTGTTTTGGGGAAACGAAAAATTGCAGAATTACTTTTACATAGTAAACATCAAGTAACGCATGGTGAAAAACTATTTTCACCATTTTTGGATTTGATTTCATGAATGTTTTGTACAAAATGTTACGTTTGAAATACTTTTACATGTTAATATCAAGACGAATTTCAGTGCAAGTCCAAAAAAACCAAGTTTGCGAAAACTGCGAGAAACAGAATTGTAAATTTAAGGTCCCTTTGGGGAAGTCGAAGTGGAGGTTTGTGTAGAATTCCATGATGCATGTTTACCAGAACGGAGGGATAGGTGCCCTCTCTGATTTGTTCTTATTCCATATAAACAAAACTCAGAAGTTAAAATTTAAAAACATTTCTAAAATTAGATGCATTTTGTAATGTTTTGGTTGTTTTACTTTCAATCTAAATCTTAGATACGTAGTCTTTGGTTTTAAGACAACTTAATATGGTGCATTGTTTACATAATATGATAAACATGAAAAAATAGGGCGATCTCGACGCTGCACATCTCCCGCTCTGCCTCAGTTTGGCAAACTTCATCATAGAGTTTTACAGAAACTGCGATTTCCCCAAGGTAAGTATTCGTTTAAGTTCCTTATTATAAAGTTTTAAAATGGGAGACTTGGGGAGATAGAAGCAAGGAAGACACAATATCATAATGCAACCATTAAGGCTTCTCGTGTGTGTGTGTGTGTGGTGTGTGTGTGTGTGTGTGTTGTGTGTGTGTGTGTGTGGTGTGTGTGTGTGTGTGTGTGTGGGTGTGTGTGTGAGAGAGAGAGAGAGAGGAGAGAGAAAAGAGGGGAGGAGAGAGAGAGGAGAGAGAGAAGAGAGAGAGAGAGAGAGATGCGTGCGCGAAACACACACACCCCACACACACACGCGCGCGCGCACACACACACACATACACACATAAATAACATATGCAAAAAAGATTGTTCAAAAAAATGTATTTAATAAAGCTTACATAGAAATGCGAAGCAGAATTACATTCCATTGCAGTGAGCAAAGCTAAAAGCACACTTTCTTTCCACACCATAACAGAGCAACACAATGCAAATAGGTATGTATGTGTCACAGCATCAAACGGTAACACTCAAAACTTTTTTAGAATGGAAACAAACGCTGGTTCATGTGAAGATGTCTGACTTGGTGTGGGTGTTAAAGCTTGGTTTGGGAAGCCTCAGCAGCTGCACAATTTGTGGCACTATTGACTTTTTTCTCCCAATAATTCAGCAATGTTACTCCGGCAAGAAAGCGGAGGGGAAGAGGGAGGAATAAACATTCCCATAATTAACGCAAAGAACAAGACTACCTTATAAAAACTAAGCGGCCAAACAAATAAAACCATCACTAACAATATGAACAATGGAAATTCCGAAAATATTTCCCGTCCTGACCGTTTCCAAAAAAAAAATGTAAATGCCAAAGAAAGCCCTTTTTGGTTTAATGAACAACGCCTCACCGAACATCATCTGGATGCCAGGAAACCAGTCCCTGTGTGCCAGCTATCATGGGTCATATTGTCCCTGCTGAACATCATCTGAATGCAGGAAACCAGTCCCTGTTTGCAGCTATCATGGGTCATAAAGAACATCATCTGAATGCCAGGAAACCAGTCCCTGTGTTGCCAGCTATCAGGGGTCATTTTGGTCCTGCTGAACATCATCTGAATGCCAGGAAACCAGCCCCTGTTTGCCAGCTATCATGGGTCATAAAGAACATAAATCCGAATCCCAGGAAACCAGTCCCTGTTTGCCAGCTTTTCATGGGTCATATTGTCCCTGCTGAACATATCTTGTAGGACGCCATGTTGGTCTATGTTTGACCACTGTCTTGGATGATATGATCAGTGCTGATTTCATTATCCAACACGCCATCCTGATTTATGCTTGACCAAAATCCAGGGATGAAATTCCGGTGCTGATATCTTATTGGACGCCACCTTTGTTTATTTTTGATCAAAATCATTGATGAAATTACCAGTGCTGATATTTTGCAAGGATGCCATCTTGGTTTCTTGTTTGACCACAATCATGGATAAAATTACCAGTGCTGATACCGTTATACAGGTCGCCATCTTGGTGTATTGTTTGGACCACAATCATGGATAAAATTACCAGTGCTGATACGTTATAAGGTCGCCCATCTTGGTGTATTGTTTGACCACAATCATGGATAAAATTACCAGTGCTGATACCGTTATACAGGTCGCCATTTTGGGTTTTCTTGTTTGACCACAATCATGGAAAAAAATTACCAGTGCTGATCCCGTTATACAGGTGCCATCTTGGTGTATTGTTTAAACCAAATCATGGATAAAATTACCAGTGCTGATACCGTTATACGGTCGCCATCTTGGTGTATTGTTTGACCCACAATCAGGGAAATAAAATTACCAGTGCTGATACCGTTATACAGGTCGCCATCTTGGTGTATTGTTTGACCACAATCATGGATAAAATTACCAGTGCTGATACCGTTATACAGGTCGCCATCTTGGTTTTATTGTTTGACCACAATCATGGATAAAATTACCAGTGCTGATACCGTTATACGGGTCGCCATCTTGATTTATTGTTGACCACAATCGTGGATAGAAACTACCCGTGAAGGACGCCATCTTGTTTGAATGTTTGATCACTATCATCGATTCAATTGATCAAACCTGAACGCCATTTTTCATAGTTTGACACTACCAGAGAGGCAACCGAGATAACCAATACAGGGAGTTCGGAGTAAACATTGCAGTTACACTCATATGGAGACTCACACGCACTTTGCGACAATTCATTGTGATATGCGCGCTTGTATGTGTGTGTGTGTTGTGTGTGCGTGTGTGCGTGCGTGCGTGCGTGGGAGAGGGGAGAGAGAGAGAGAGGGGAGAGAGAGAGAGAGTGTGTGTGTGTGTGTGTGTGTGTGTGTGTGTGTGTGTGTGTGTGGTGTGTGTGTGTGTGTGTGTGTGTGTGGGGTGTGGTGTGTGTGTGTGAAGTGGTCTGACATACCAACATGCGTCTTTACCATTCAGTCGAGGTGGAAGGAGCAGGGACATGAGAAAGCTACACAAATTATTTTCTGTATAATATAAGACCAAAAAAAGAAAAAAAAAGAAAAAGAGAATTTATTAAAGAAATACACACGGGTATCCCGTCCAGCAACTTCAATTTTCTGAATTAAAATATTATTCAATCTAATAAATCACAAAGAAAACTGCAATTACAACAGAGTTACATTATTTACAAATTATTTCCCTTTAAAACAAATTTTAATTAAGACTGCAGATACAAAAAAAAAAAAAAAGGAAAAAAAATGGAAGATTAGTTCATTCCTTACAAACAAAACCCTACAAATAAAGACAAATAAAATGGATAATGTATAGAACAATAAACAGAACATAAACCAAACATAATGATACAGCAGCCCCACTAACGTCATCAGTTTTGCAGTTGACATACTACGATAAATAAACAAAAAAGGCATGGGCATTTTTTTCCAATGCCAAAGAACACTAGCTTAAGACAGTTAAATTCCGATTGGAGTTGAAAACATAATCATCATGTTTTTGCATCGGGGTTGTTCTTTTCTATCCTATCATACAATACTTTTTGGGGGGACCCAATGTGGGAAACAACGTGCCATTTTAAAAGTTGTCAATATGTTTGGCAAGTCTTTCTATCAGGTCAAATATTCTTTTTCTTTAATATCCATCTCTACCAAAAGCGAAAGATTATGACAAATGTGGATATGGAAAACATTTTCGCGTTTTTCATTCACGTTGTTTTCTAAAATGGTCAAAAAATTTTTGTACAAGTGTACAATTCCATTCCCAAAAAGCTCAGTTGAATCCTTTGCATCATCACACCATACACATCTTGTCGTGTCAGTCACACCATGACACTTGGACAAACTTCTGTCGCTGGACTAGTGAACGATTCTTATCTAGACCATTTCATTGATATCACTTTCAAAGAAAATATCAATGTTTATTTTCCCCCAGACAACTCGAAACAGCGCTTTCATCGCAAATCGTCCTGTATGAAAACTTAAAGTACGTTTTAGCTCCCTTATGTACACTCGTAACATTCTTAATGCGCTTCCTAAAGCGTAGAGAACAGAGAAATGTTTTTTCTAACTCACCCCCCTAAAAACTAGTTAAAACTAGTTTCAGGCGGCGACCTTAGAACAGACATTCTTGTTTTCTGACAAGTAAGGCTTTAACAATGAATTAAAATTGATAATCCCTCACACATTCTCTTTCAATAACCAAAAAATAACGACCCTACAAAATACATACTGTGTAGGATTATCCGTTTTCAATACTAATTTACTAAAATTTTCAGATTTTAGTTTTTTCTTAATCCTGCGTTTTTCCTGATCATTTTTAATAACATCATTTTCACGCAGACATTCATCAAATGAGTCTCTGTAAAAACCGCGTCCACTGTCGGTGTGAAAGTTGTGCGTGAAGTTCTGAGTGATTGTGGATCACTCAGGAGTGAAGCGACAAAGGGCCCTTTCACTCCAAAATAGTGGGAATGCATTTGGGCGATCGGTGTGAGTGATCTATATGGGGAGCTGTCCCAAGCATTTTCTGTGGGCCACGCTTGCCGCGCCTCGCCTCGCTGTCTCCATTTTAATCCAAAAAAAAAAATGCTAAGTCACTCATATTGGACTACTATCGCCCGCGCGGCCTCGCCTCGCCTCAGACTGTGGCTGGCGGGCTCGCGCGACAGAGCAAATCTAATCATTTTTGCTGGCAGCCGTTAAGAAATATATGTCAACGCAAGTTGTGTGACATATTTCTAGCCGCGTGACATTGTTTCTTTTGCTTTGACCTGTGACATTGTTTTTTAGTGTTGACATTGTTTCTAGGCGTTGACATATAAAAAGGTATTGACATTGTTTATAGTTTCGTGTTCTTGGAGACATGTAGTTAGTTTTAAAATGACGGATCAGGCAACAACATCGGGAACGCCAAGAACTGTTGAAAGTTTTTTTAGCCAGCATTCCATTTAAAAAGAACATTTGGAAGAGCAAATAGCGAAAAAGAAAAAAGAGTTGAGAAAGATAAAGAAACAAAGAGTGAAACAAGAAGAAAGAGTAAAACTAGAAGGACAAAAATTAAAATCATTGACTGATAAAGAAACAAAATTGAAAGCTGCTCTTGATGAATTAAATACTCAATGGGATGTAGCAGAGGACAAGACAAGACATTTAAGGTAAGTTTATTATAATTTGTAGTTGTTTTTAAAATTATAGCATTTTTACTGGTAATAACTATATTATATTCTGAACATCTGTTTTTTTATAAATAATCAAAGGTGCGCGCACACACACTACCCAGCAAACAGACACATGCAGAGAGAAAGAGAGAGAGTCCAATACCACTCCGAACAGAAACGCGTAAAACTGAAAAGAACAAAAACATAAACACACACGGTCACGTACATACACTCCCTTGTACAAGCGCGGGCGCGCACGCACACACACACACTTCAGTAAGGCAGAGCATGGATATAGAACTCAGGGATACAGACAGACAGACAAAAACAAAGACAGACAATAAGAGAGAGAGTTGAATATGCTAGCAAAAGAGAGCACACACAGCGCTTATTTCCCTTGGACCGTTTCATGGAAAGTGTTGGAATTTTTTATGTTCCCGTTGTGTGGTCGTGGGTAACACGGTGTGTACTGCTGTCTGTCCGTTACCTGGACTTGGCCTCAAGGGAGAGAAACCTGTTACCCACATTTGAACGACTTAGCTGGTAAGGTTAACTAAGTTGCCTCAAGTTCTTTAATTAAGTTTTTAATCAAGTCACCTCAAAGTTCTTAATAAGTTTTTAATTAAGTTGTTTATTAACTTCTTTTAAGTTTCTACTTAAGTCACATCAAGTTCTTCACCCCCACCCCACGCATGCACACACTCAAGTCACTTCTAAGTTCTTACTTAAGTCATCCTCAAGTTCTTAATTAAGTTACATCAAGTTCTTAATAAGTTCTTGATCCAGTCATCCTCAAGTCATCCTCTAAGTACAACCAAGTTCTTATTCAAGTTATCTTATTATTGTCAAAAACAATACAATCTATGTTTTTATCTTAAACAGCAGATGTCTAATATAGTACACACACGCCTCAAAAAACGCGTCATTGTCGAGAATGTCTTGCTCAGCGTCTTTGGCGTGAGATTGGTCAGCATAAATCTTAATGAAGTTCTTACATCCTAAGCAACCGCATTGATTACAATTCTGGTCTATGGAAATGTCTTTTTATAGACTCCATGTTTTTATTTATTGACTTCATCATTTTAAACAAATAATAATCCGCCATGATCTATTTTTATCAAAAAAAAAATTAAAAATCTTATTCCATTTGAAATGGATGAAAATGATTTTTTGTTGTTGGCGGTGCTGGCGTGCTGTTGTCTTCTGTATTTAGTGGTTCAGATTTTTTTGACTGCTTTTGTTTTTGTTGCCATTGTTTATATATTTTATAACCGTAATAACTGCCCCCAGCAGCAGCAATGGCGCCAAAATGACAACAGTTTTAAGTTCAATATTCCATGAAGACTTTGGTGCCCTTGAATTAACTTGTTCTTGTTCTGGAGCTGGCATTGAATCAACTTGTTTTGGCGTTATGTTTTCATTATGAGTTATATTCTGTGATTGTAACTTTAATTTTCTTTGTCTGTTTAACTCTGCTACTCTTTTTCCTGCTGCAACACGCCCAGGATGCTTTAGCTTTTCACTCGTCACTATCTTTACCTGATTCAGTGTTTTCTGATTCAATGTTTCCTGATTCTGCTGATTTTCCGGCTCGTTCATTTTGAAGGGAAATAAAATCTATATGATTAAAAGTTATTAATCCCATGATTAATGGCGATAACAATGTTCCAAATCTGTAGTATAGATCACATCCTAGAGACTCTAATGACTTTGTTAAAACTGGATCTTGCGTTAAATCATACGTAAGATCTTGTTCAGAATCAATGGGAGCAAATCTACTGACTAGTTTAGTGTATAAACTAAGAACCGTTTGTCCGACACTTTTTACCATTTTCGACCCCAGCTGCGCTTCATACCTGTTATGATACTTTATAATGTCTTGTGGCGGCATCTGTTGAATCTGTTCTATGCTGAATTCAGTTCCGAGGAACTGTTTTGTTTTCCCACATGCTGCCAAAGAATACAACCTCTCCTTTTTGGGCATAATAGCTTGATCATCAACTTCTTCTTTTGTAAGTCCAAGACTGTGTAGGCCGCTCTGTAGCTCTAGTAGATCATCGCTGTTCATGTTTTTTTTTTAATTATAATTATTTTATTTTTTAAAATGAGCACCGAAAAAACTGTCGCCAACCTAGTATACTATTCTGCTGTTATTGGAGGTCTAAGTGTAGGATACACAATGCTTGGTAAAAGCCTGTTAAAAATAAAACCGGCAGATCTTGGCAAACTAGACTTTGAAGACTCAGCAAAACTGATTGCTATTATTACAGCTTCATTTGCTACGAAAGATTTTCTAGTTAAGCAAGGAATAATTCCAGAGAATATAAATATGTAAAAAGAAAATACATTTATAAAAAATGGCTTCAACTCGTAATGATGAAGGGGCGCAGTAGTGAATGCGCTTGCTTTTAGCGGAAGTAATTACGCATTTAGTAAACTACGGGATGACGGCGAGAGAAAAAGACATAACAAAGCTGTGGAGCAACTAGCCGCAGCACAAGACGCCTATGAAAAGCAGAGAATTGAGCAGTTAGATTTTATTAACGACAAACTGAAAAAACAGGGACATGCAGCTTACACATTTAAAAATGTTGACCAGCAATAAAAGAATATTATCTTGTAACAGCAAACCAATCGAGTCATGCCCCCGCCAAAATTCAGCGACTTTTATCAACCATCAGAAAAACAAAAGATGCAAGAAATCGGGTTTATTGTCTTTGGATGACCGTCGTGTATTTTGTTGCGCATAATATTGGCTGAATAAAAAATGAACAAAATCTATTATTCGCCAAAAGGATATTGGAAGGGAATCACGGCAATAAAAAAGCTAAGCCAAGCAGCGGGAGTCAGTGAACAAACAGCAAAAGAATGGTTATCTAAACAAGCGATTTGGCAAATTTATTTACCTGCGCCTAGGCGAATACAGAGACCGCACTTTGTGAATACAACACCGAACGACACCCATCAAATGGACCTTCTATATTTACCCAATGATACGATTAGACGAAAAAGATTAAGTACGCACTCACAGTCATTGACATAGCTTCAAGGTACAAAGATGCGGAACCATTAACACAAAAGAGTGCCTCTGCTGTTGCTGTCGCTATACAACTGATATACCAACGAGGTCCTTTAACTTACCCTCGCATGATTCAAGTCGATGACGGAAAAGAATTTAAAGGCCAAGTGAATCAATTATTGTTAAAACATAGAGTTGCCATTAAAAGGGCATTCCAGGAGTTCATAGATCACAGGCTTTAGTTGAAAACTTTAACAAACAGTTAGCTGAAAGACTTTTTTCTTACCAGTATCACAGAGAGCTTATTGACAATTCTCGCAACACAGAATGGGTTAGACGACTGCCCTCAGTTTTGCGCGCAATGAATAATGAAAATTTAAAGGGCTAAAACCAGTACAAGCAATCAAAAGAAAAACAATAAATGTTGTTGAAGGAGAGTCTTCATCCAGCAAACTATTACCGTTTGGTTTAAAAGTAAGGTACCTTTATTTACCGGGGAAGCAGAAGGGACACTCGCATCAGGGCAACTGATCCAGTTTGGAGCGTTGATCCATATGAAATAAAAAGAATTGTAAAAATGAATCCGCCCGTGTATTATTTACGAGAAACTGACACAACAAAACAACCAGCTCCTCAAAGATCTTTTGTGAAGGAGAACTGCAGATAATCCCGCCAGACACAGTTCCGCTTTAATTAATTTACGGTTCTACAATGCCCAATTGCATATGAAAACTCTGGATTAACAAACACACGTTTTGTGTTTGTTCTATCTAATGACTTCTTTGTTACAACCGTTGTGTTGATCTCATGTAGATTAGATCGCAGTTTTACGTTGTCATGATGAAATGTCTTATTGTCAAACAATGCTTCTTTGTAGTTGTCATGCAATATGTTTGACTGCACAACACTGCGAGATATTCCCTTTGCTTTCTTAATGGTTTTCTCCTGGCTTGAAATACTGTACATTTTCGACCTTAACCCAACAAACTCTTTAATCACCTTTCCAGATAATTCATCCTTCATCTTTCCTAAAACCTTCTTGTTAGTAATTGAATGCAAAGGCGAATCTTTAGGGTAATCGGATGTGTCGTACCATCCACTCGCTCCTTTAGCTACTTCTATTTCCATGTCTTTATAGATGTCTTCAGTAGGGATATCTATAACAAAACTGTCTGTATCTGTGTAAAGTACTCTGGACTCTGGATACAAGGTTTAAAGTAGTCATAAAGAAATTCTAACATCAAAAGCTTGATAATTCTAAAACAGTAAACCCAATAAAAACGGGTTTGTCCAATTTGACTTTCTTTTTTTTTCATCATTATACCAAAAAGCTGATCATGAAATCTTCTGAAGTCCTGATAATTAGGTTTTGAAGTCAGCTTAATTGCTTCGTTCTCTCTGGTGACCAATCTAACATCTTTACGCTTGTGCGGATTCTCCATAGTCTTTCCGAAACAGCTGTTGTTCATCAGCTTGAAAAAGTCTTTTTCTGAAGTATCTGTGGATTTAGTTCTGAGATCAGTGTTCTTCATGATGTATGGTTTCATGAACTGTTCTTGATCAAAAGCAATTATACGATGAACTGCTTTCAACTTCAAACCATGTCTTAAATAAAATTGTAGAAGTCTGTAATGGCAGACATAATTTTTTTTTTGCCCCGAAGATTAGGCACAAGTTTAGGTGGCTCTCTTGGATTCATCTTTAGACTTTCTGCAGCTAATGGATAGTCATTATGCAGGTCATGGAGTTCATGAGTATATTCTAAGTCAACTTTAGAATAAACCCATGCTGTTGATCTGGCGTTAAACTGCTCAACCACTTTAATGCCTTTTGAATATTTTTGGATCGCCGCCTGTGTACATTTTAAAGTTGCGTAATGGAAGCGATTGCGCCATAGCCCAACCATACAGATTGTTTGCATCTAAATACATGAGATAGTTAGACCTTTTACTTGGATCATAATCATCTAGGTATTTGTTGTTTGCTTTACAGTAATGATGCGACGCCATACTAATTCCTCCACGCAATCCGTTTTCAATCATCTGAATCATTGGTAAATCTGACAATAAATCAATATGTACTCCAGTAAACTTTAAGAAAGCGTCCCAGCTCATCCCAGGCGCAGAAATGTAATGCGCGGGATCCAGGCTATAATGTTTCATGCAGGTCTTCCTATAATTTTCAAAGACGTCCGCCAACAAACATGTATCGGCCATCAAGTAGGAGTCATGATAGTCTCCCATCGTTTTACACTCTAACTTTTGCCACGCATCTTGAGCATGCTGGTAATCAGAATCACTGATGTCCTTTCCTCTAAGACTAGAAAAGAACGCGCCTTTAGGGGAAGTGTATCTTCATCAAACCTTTCCCAACTGTTCATGTACTCATAAGGGTAAACACCCTTTCTAACAAGCGTTGGGTCAAAATATTCTTCCGTTATTGGGCAAGACAAGGACATAGCTAGTGACTCTAATGAACCCATCATGTGCTGCATAGAGTCATAAAAAGACATGTTATTTAAAGTGAAACACATGTACTTTTCTGACGACTGTGCAATGCATGACACCCTGAAGGCATTGCCCACTGCTTTCATTATAAGATGAGAGTCGTAACCTCGCAAGTTATGAAAGAATACAGGCACTTCCATGTCTTTGGTTCAAACTTTAGTTGAAGATTGCAGTTGTTGTGCGCTGCTCCTCTGAACTTTCCACTAATGTGATCATGGTCTCTTACCTTCGGATTCGCTGCGCCTGATGAGAGGCCTAAACCGCAAATCCAACAATGTGTGGCTGAGTCATACTGTTGTTGGTCTTCAGGCGTCATCATGATTTCAGATAAATTCAGATTATTAGAACAATCATTACGCACTTGCTGCATGCGCTGTAAAAATCTTCTAGCCGCATTTGGCCCTCTGTATAATTCTGGCGTTGAATGAGCGCCATCCGACCTAACAATAATGAAGGCAAATGAACAAATCTGATGATTACTCATTAAGACTGTTTTTCGAAGTTTTTGTGGCGCTGGCCCTTCATAAGGAACAATGAGTGATTCGAAGTCTGCGTAAACTACGTATGGAGAATTTTGCATCCGTTTCCAGTTCTTAAAACTAACTTTACTGCCTTCTGGGGCGTAATTAGTTCTGTATTACAGTCAACTGGGCCGATACAATGTTTCTTATGTTCGCTTGCGGCTTGAACAGATGGAACTCTTGTTAAACATTTTCTGCAGAATTCTTGTTTGTTAGTGTTTTTTGAAGTATGCGCCAATAATCTACTCATTGTTCGTATCAATATGTAATGCGGTAGCCCCGCTGGTGAAAACATCAGTAGTAAGTCAACATGATTTTTGCTTGGATCGCCTATTGTTGGACTGTTCTTGGACACTTTAATAGGTTGTAGATGTGTTTCCTCATCCTATGTGTAGACATTAACAGTTATTGGTTTGTTTTGTTCTTCAAACTGATC
This sequence comes from Conus ventricosus, assembly GCA_018398815.1. NCBI lineage: Eukaryota > Metazoa > Mollusca > Gastropoda > Neogastropoda > Conidae > Conus > Conus ventricosus. The sequence goes on from CM031626.1 coordinate 14,787,187, forward strand.
AATTTGGTCTATACCAACAGGAAAGGATATTCCACAAAAGTTAAGATCATTGATGTAAGGGTGATAGTTAGACACTCTCTCTGCGTTTTTGCGGATATAATGCAGCCTTGCGAGAACACACCACATAAAACATTTGTTGTCTGTATTCTTTATGTTTAGAACTGCTCTTTTGCAACTAATGCTGGAGGTAGTGGAATGTAAGCCTTACCAACAATCGGCGCATACTTAGCCTGTTTTAATCTAATCTCTAAGACTTCGCCCTCTGACCAACCAGAGCCTCTCATTTTGGCTTCTTCAGCGGCCACATCAAACTGTGTAAGCAGCTGGTCTGCCCAACCAGGTGTTAAGTCATTAGAGGAAAGAATAGTCTGCTGTTTAGTTGAGACCCAGACTTCTAGGTTTTCTTCATTTATTGTTATATAGTCGATTAAAACAGCTAACATTACTTTAACTGGCGGGTCTATTGTTAGTTTACCTGAAACTTGAGAAATAGCATGAGCAACACTTGCCTGTACGTTTGCTGGATCAATGACTTCTAAATCAATATCATTCAGTGCTCTTGATAAATCTTCTTGCATTGCTTCAAACAATTCGTCTGGACCTTCATATATCTTATCCATGCTGAGTTTCTTTTCTAACTCAAAATATTTATTTAAATCAAAAAATAATTAATCAATATCAACAGTCTTTTTGCGCTTGGACTCATAAACTAAAGTATAAACACCCTTTGGCGTTGTTAATGTGAGCTGTTTAGAACAGAGTTTAATGTTTCGTTTACTTTTTTTAAGCATTCCTTTTTTATCTGCTCGGGGTCTGGCTGTTGAGAAAAACTTGTCCTCGCCTTTCTTTGAAGATCAAACTTTTGTCTTTTGTAGTCATCAAAATCGGCCTGTAAACGATTAAATTCTTCATCCGTGATGTTTGAGTCAGCTAGTGCTTTATTTATAATCAGCTTAAAGGAACTAAGTTTAGCTGTTATTAGTTGAACCATAGCTGTGTGCTTTTGGAGTTTAGTTTTTATTTTTTTGCCAGCAGCACCTACAGCTAATGAGCACAGGCCGAGAGCTAAAGACAAACCGCCTAGAGGTAAAGCTGCGGGTACGCCTATGCCCGTTGCTAAGAGACCAACACTTGTCCCTGCCGATACAGCACTTATAGTCGATGCTCCAGTATTAACATAGGTAACAGCATTAAAGGCAGCAGAATACCTTCGTTTGGTTTTGCTGTATTTTGAAAGGTCCTGCTCTAGTTTTTGTTGCATTTGTGTAATGTTGGTTAATCTGAAGGTTTTTATGCCGGGGGTTCTACTATCTCTTCTCTTGGCGACTCCGGTGCTGTAGGCACATTTGAATAAACTTGAACAGACATGCTTTTTTAAAATAAAAATAATTTAGTATTCTGTATGGCCTAATCTTTTCTTTTCAATATTCAGCTGTGCATCAATTAATAAAAACAAATGTACATTAAGCGGTTTATCGGCTTCTTTTTCTTTCTCAATTTGAATGTTTACGTCTTTAACCGTTCTCCCACTTCCATGCAACTCATTATCCTCTGTTGACCTTAGGTCAATCCATAAACCGTATTTTGATGTTAAATAATCATCAAGCCTAACACTGTGAAGGTGTAGATCTTTAGACGCAAGGTCTGCTGTTGGACTTCGGCCCCTCCCACCCCCAAACAATTTTCTTATTTCGTCAAAATGATGATAAGGTCTAATCCCGCTAGCGTAGATTTGGTTAGGACTACCATCAATTGTACATTGCACTTTCGTTATTTTTGGGATTAAAAAACTTTTTACTGGGCTCTTGCGAAATGGTTCCTTCATCTTCACACACAGCATAAAAAATACCTTTAAGCGATTTACTGTGACGCCCTAAGATAAAATTCCATATAGCTCCTGCCCTGCTTTTAGGAATGTTTGGAAGGATGACCCACGTTTTCGTAATATATTACTAATTGTGACACATTTTTGGTGCTCAATCACCCTGCTAATTTATCTTTGCCAACAACGGTCAAACTCTAACGAGATGGTCATAAATGCTGTACTTTGCATCGGCGTCTGTGATCTGATAACACGTTTGTATTCATTAAAAGTTTATTCGTATGACAATATGAAGGTTTTTGATCTAAACCTAGTTTAATTAAAATACTACCATCTCATTAAATATTGCTTAGATCTTCGGACGAAGTCGCGATGGTCGACTATCGATTTGTATCGATTCTTATAAAAAGAACAACCCCAGCCCCCCTCTCCTGCCACTTCCTCTTCCGGGTGTTCCATCTACGTCAACTTTTATTTTCCAGCTATATGCCCTTAAGATACCTACCTGCTATTACGGAAAAACAGTGCGGGGACGGCTGGGAGGGTTTAACGGTTTAATGAGATGGTAAGTATTTAATATAAACTAGGTTTAGATCAAAACCTCAATTAATAATTTTCATACAACCATCTCATTAAATATTGCTGAATAACAGCAAGGAAGGGGGGACTGTGTTGTCCAAATTGAATCAATAATCATTGCCTGAACCTCCAGATTATACTTCCAAAACAGGGATTGGGGTAAGTACTCTCTAGAAAATCATTTGTGGAGACTTACCCCAGTTCCCCTGCATTCTGCCCTTCTTTAGTTATGTCTCGCCGGACGCTTGCTTGCCCGCACCCATTGCAGGTATCTCAGCTTGCCATCTTCGACCTCTGGGCGATAGCCCTCAGGTAGTGGTCTTACAAGACTGAAGTGAATTGCCAATACGGCCGCTTGCATGACGTGTGCCAGAAGATGTTTGGTCCGATGCCATAGTTGTCGCCCAGGCTCTTAATCTCATGTCCTAGCCTCAGTTTTTTCTTGACTCGCACGAGACTTTGACCCATCCTTCCCAGGTTGAGAGCTACATACGCTTGTTTTGATTGTAGTCGTTAACCATCTGGAGAACGTGCGCTGGAGATACCGATTGTAAGAGGTGTTTGAATCGAGAGAAACAGTGCCCTTTGTGAACCGACCGAAATTTGGCTTGACCTAGCTCGTATTCTTAGCGCTTTCACTGGCAAAACGCCACATCCATCCCTTCTGGATCTATGTCCCTTAGAGAGGTTTAACCTGGTGGAAGCGGAAGTCCTCCCGGATTCTGGTTTTTGGCCAAAACTCTGCAAAACTGGACGCGGATTGAGCCATTGGTTGCAGTGCTACCCCCGTTCTAAGGCCAGACTAGGTTAGTGATTTTCTGACACTCTCTGCCCGTCGCCAGTGCCACCAGAAATGCCGTTTTATATTGAGTCTTTTGAGAGGAAGTATTTATTATCTTGAATTTCTTTCCCTTGAGGTATTCCAGAACCACTGCTACGTCCCATTGGGGTAAGAACTTGTGACCTTCTGGGTTGGTTCGCTGCTCCCCTGATAAGAATTCCCCTTCACTCGCTTTGTACTTGCGGTCCATCTCCTTTTTTGACGCTCTCTTAAAACCGAGGCAATGGCTGCTCTTCTAGTTTTGAAGAGACAGCCGAAAGGTTCTTGAGTGAAATTTCTTTCTGCAAATGGTTTACAATGTGCGTGCACATGGTTTGCAGAGGGGCTCTGACCTTGTTTGTAATGCACCATGTTCTCCATCTTTCCCAATGGTGGGTAGAACTCTCCTGGTGAGGGCTATGACTAACTTCTATCACTGATACGCCTTCCCCATCTCCTTTTGAGCAAGTACTGCGCATAAAGCTCCCATGCGTGCCAATTGAGTGTTTGCTGCCTTGCCGTGTGTTTATCACCCACCTTGGTTGCCTGATTCTTGTTTTGTAGTCTCAGGTCCCATTGGTTTTGTTCGTGACAGCATGAGGAGCGTGGGAACCACTCTTATCGTCGGCCAAAGGGGTTACCAAGATGAGGTTTGCTCCCTCCCTCCCTCTTTGCTTTCTCTATCACTTGGGATGAGATTGACAGGCGGGTAATGCGTACTAACAGGCCCTTCAGTTGCTCTCCCATCGCGTCCACTTTCCATCCACTGTGGTCTGGGACTGGCAGATGAGGTGGGGACCTCGCATTTGAAATTTCGTCGCAAAGAGGTCTACATGTGGGGTCTGCCCCACTTTTCCCCAACCACCTCAGTTTCTTTCCTCCTTTGACTATAGTCCACTCTGTAGGGATGATCTAGTCCCGGCGGCTCGAAGGTCCGCCATTATGTTGCACTGGCCCGCTATGTGTTTCGCCGACAGAATTTCCACCCCTTGGCCTGCGTCCACATAACAACAACTCCGCTCTGATTGAGAGATTGGGGCATGATGCCTCCCTGTTTTTTATGAGAGACAACCACTGTGTTGTTTTGTCTGACCTGAACTAAAATCTCTCCTGGCGGGATCCAGACCATAGCTCTGGAGGATAGCTACCCGCCTCTAATTTCCAGTCTGTTGATATGGGTACGCCCTTGGCATCTTCCTGTCCCATGTTCCCACTACTGTGAGTTCGTTTCATGTGGCCTCCCAACCGTGTTCCGACGCCTCCTGTGTACAAACTGTGCCAGAGCGGAGGCAGAGTATTGGAGACGATGCCTTCAGCCAATTCTGGTCGACCACTGTTGGATTGTGTCCTTGAACCAGGTTGTATACTGATTATGCTGGTTCCAACGATCCCTGACCTGGGAGAAATCGGCGCTGCTACTTCCCGTTGCAGGGGCCTTCTGTGAAGTTTCCCCAATGGTACAGGGGGCTTAAGAACTCCATCCGGCCTAGTACTGCAAAGAGATTTCTGACTGAGACTGACTGGAGTGGTAGTAACTTGGTTAGTTTGTGTCAGAAGGGCCTCCAACCATGGCCTTGATGGTTGGACCGTGTAAGCGATGGTGTCGAAATCCATCCCCAGATATGTAAACTTCCTGGAGGAGTGAGTTCTGACTTGTCACCCGATCACAAAGCATAGGTCTTCTGTAACTTGCGTAAGACCGTCCATTTGGTTAGAGGCACTCTGTCTCCTTCCCGCCAGAAGTAGCCAATCGTCCAAATAGGTATGTAGCCTGACTTGCGTTTGTGCGTAATTGGCTACAACCTCCTTCACCACGCTGGTGAAGAAGAAAGTTGATAAGGCTTCAATCCGAATGGGAGTACCCCGTACAGTAACATTTCCCCCTCCATCGAATCTCAGCCAGTTCCTGTTCCCTTTCTGCCAACCATTTTTTTTATTTGGAAGTAGGCACCCTGTGGGTCTAAATGAATGGCCCAAAATTTTTTTCGTGTGGCTGTATGGATCACCTTATGTTGTCCTGGGATCCATCTTGTATTTCACCTTCTTGAGGAAAGCTGTTGAAGGGGAGACAAGTCCAGAATGGACGGTATCCTCCTGAAGGCTTGGAAATGCGAATAGCCTGCTGTAGAAGCCGGGTGATGACATGTCTTCACCTCTTCTATAGCCCCTTTCTTCATCATTTCCCCTACTTGCTCCGTCCTAAGGAAGGTCCTGTTTGTTCCCCTCGACTTTGGACGCGGGAAAGAATAGGGCTCTTTTGCAGTGTCGGCTTTTCCTTTTTCCCAAAGGAGGCGAAACCCCTTCCTGCACGATGTTTAAAGACCCAGGCTGACGCTCCCATTTTCTTCCACTCCTTGTACTGAGCACATAGGGGTCTTGATGAAGCAGGAGTAGTGTTCGTCAGTCACCTCCTCCCCCCCCCCCCCCCCCCCCCCCCGCCCGTTGCCCTTGTGAAAATTTTCCTTTGGTTGAGGGTTAAGAGGAGCTGGTGCTTTGTTGCAACTCTTGGGCCTGTAGGTGTTGGGTTGTGGTTGGAACTAGGCGCACTGCTCCGAAAGAGGTACTGGGGCGATTTTTGAATTCCCGTACCCCTTTGCTGGCTGATGTAGTTGACGACCCCGAGGAGCTTGCCTTTTTCTTTCGTGTGGGCGGACCTGGGAGGGAGCGATCTTGGCCTCTGATTCCATGTCCCCGTTTTGCTTTCCCTCCATTGAGATTCATTCAACAGTCCCTTAGAAAACACTCGATTTTAGCATGTTGTGCCTGATTTCCATAGGAATGTTAGTGATTCAAGGCGTCCTCCTCTCATCTCCATTATACTGGCTGCATGAAGGGACCTGTGGACGGCGCCGCCGTCTCCGCCGCCTGGGTGAATGCTTTTCATGCATTGTGTCAAAACTCTGCGCTTGCCTCCTTCTTCACTGTCTGTCTGTCACCTTGTTCGGGCAGTGGTGTTGGAGAGAACAACTACCTTGAATCATTTGCTCTATATGAGTCAAGCACTCTGTAGCGAATAGTGGCGTCTTTGCTGGACCCATTTCTCTTGAAAGTTCTGGAGGTTTCTCGTGTCCGGATCTCTCTTCACAAAGTTTTGTCTCAGAATCTCTCGGGCAACGAAGAGGGGGCGCCATCCATCCCACCAGGAAAGGTGAGTATTTGTCCCCATGCGGGGAATAATTTCACTCCTTTAGGGGCCTAGACTGATTGCATTTGTCCCTTAACATAACAGTCCGAATGTCTTTTTGATGCAGTCGTCAATTGGTTTCACACCTCTTGAACTCTTTCTGGCTGGAGAAACCCTTTCCCTCCCACACCCGTCCCATTCATCCTTAGCTTCTCTCCTTTGATTCTTGATGTCAGACCTCTGGGCACATTTCACCCGCCTTTTCTATGAATGTGAAGCCATAATTCCTTATAGTCTCCGAAAGACACTTTTTTCTGCCGAGGATTTTCCTGGTCCATCATTTCTCCCTCCCGCCTCTAAGAGCTCCTAGCCCCTATCATCAAATTGTGACACACACTCCTCGTCTTCTTCCGACCTATAGGGTTGTTTCTGGTCCCAAGGTAGACATCCCTCATCCGTAGGAAATCACCATATCCATCTGGATGGGCACTTGCGGAAGACTGAGTTAGGCTTCCCTGTTAAGCCTGTCTGATTCTTCCCCTTCTCTCCGAACCGATAATGGGTCGGCGAACAGTGACTCTGAACTTTGCTCTACCCTGTGTCCCTTCCTCGACTCTCCTCGTTACTATTGGACTGAGGTCGTTTTAGGGATTTCGAGTGGTTGTTGTTTCTCTCTGGACAGGCTACATAGCCACTCGTGAATTATCACCTCTGTGTTGTGTCCCGTGGACACTGGCTCAGATCTGGGGCACTGGTTCACTTCGCTGCATGTTCGGGAAATCCTGTGAACCGGTCGTGTAGGCCACGTGTCCTTCGTTGCTCCTGGTGCCACCAGCCTTTCGAAGAGTTCGCTTGATCTTCCCATGCACTACCCCTGTGGTACGAAGGTCACGGGCGCTGGCTGGATTCTCAGTAAATCTTCCAAGGATACAGGTCTGATCACTCCGTGCGTAAGTCCTTGGTTCCCCTCAGTGCCTGCTCATAATTGAAGAGTCCGGACGTGGTTTCCTGCCTGTCGTACGGGAGGTTTATCCCAGAACTGGACTGCCATTGTAGTTGTGGAGGAAAGCCTCATGTTCCGCTCTTGAGCGTGCTTGTGACTCCACTTCGTTGACTACTCTCAAGTAGTGAGCCATTGGAGAGTGCACGCGCCCTTTTCCCAGTGCGTCCGCACTAATGGTGCGTTGTCACTGGGATCGTATCTGCTGAGAGCCATGGTAACGCTGACCTCTTCTCAGTGCGCCCGACTATGGTCACGTGTTTAGTGCGCTAGTAACCTGTCCAAGTGCGTTTCGCACTGGTAACTTGCACTAGGGCTTTCTGTCAGCGTTGGACGTACGCACTCTGTCCTTCGTTGACGCGTGGCGCTCCCGACCGTAGAGACCCTGACAAGTGCTGTCACTGCTGCGTCCCCTGGGTGCTCTTAGGCACCGGTGTCAACTGGAAGGGCTGTTTCACCAGAGGATCTCGCTGAGCCCGTACGTCAGTATGACCAACACTCGAAGTTTGGCTATTGTCTGGAATGTCCTCATCAGACCTGTCGCCATTGAGTGTATCCGCCTTTACCTGATTTGGTGACGATGGCGCGTGCTTCTTTGTATAGGTGTTTGGGTCATGTTCTCCTTGTCCCCCTGCAGGATAACTCAGCACTTTATTCTTGGACACAGGTTATGTGCACCGTTCGTGGGGGCACGTGTCGGTTCGTCCATTTTCGTTGCTGATTGTTCTTCTTCTTGCCTTTAGATTGTGGGCTGATCGTGGACGAACTAGACCCCTCAACCCAGTAGAGACTGAAAGTGGTCCGTGATTTCCACTGCTACTACTGGTTCCTTCTGCCATTATTGTAGTTTCAACCCAATAAACGGACACTATAACAACAAAAATGAGAAACAACCAAGACTCTAGAAGTAGGCCTACTGAGGATTTTTGAAAAGGACTAACTTGTGACACATCTCTTTTGTGACACTAGCTCTACTGGGCTCACTAGAATACAGCGAAAGAGAGAGCGAACCGGTAGGTCGGTTTCACACTGTCACAGAGTCGCTGGATCAACCCTCAAAACTACACCAGTAAGGTCCCACAGTTGTCTCTGACGATTGTCCAAACAGATCTGTGGGTATCATTTCCCCCTAAATTTCTCCCCCCACCCCCCCTTCTTCACACTCAAGAATTATAATGAACGATCCTCACACCTGAGTGCTTGGCAAGACCTCGTGTTCCGCTGGAAAAATGAAGTTGAAGGCTTATGATTAGTACCACCGCGTGTAGAAACAGCTTCCGTACGGTAGCGGCCGAAAATAAAAGTGACGCTAGACGGAACACCGGAAGAGACGTGCGCAGAGAGGGGGACTGGGTTTTCTTTTATAAGAATCGATACAAATTGGAACGATAGGCGAGACCATCGCGACTTCCGTCCCGAAGATCTAAGCAATATTAATGAGATGGTTTGTATGAAATATAACTGTCTTTATAATCTCCTTGTAAGTATGAGCCTGCGATTTTAACAACCCAAAAGTTCTAGGAATGGAAAAAGCGATTTCCATATAACCATACGCAAATTTAGAGCTAACGCCTTTTTGCTGCTTTTAATCATCTGGGGCGAGTTTGGCGTCTATCTAATTTTTAGGTGCTTTTTCATTGCCGATTCCTTGAAACGCAGATCTTCCCTTTCATTCGCGTTAGCCATAGATCAGAATAGGTAACAAATATGTCTGCATTGTTTAAAGAAAATACTTCTTGCCCCTCAAGATTTACAGAAATTTTCTTAACGATTGCCCCCCCAAATTCGGACACTGATCTCTTTGGGTTCTGTTGTTGAAGCGAGTTCTATTTAAAAGTATGCCGTGCAGAGCTGGCACAATCAAATCATCCCCTCTAGGTCAGAAATCTAACAGTAAATTTGATCTGCATCAATAGTAGATGGATTATTTTGGAACTGTAATATTCACGTTTATTTCCCTTCACACGCCTGGGTTTTTTCAGACTTCCTATTCGTGCAAGAATCGACCATATAACTTGTGCCATTTGTTTAAAAAAACTAAATAAAAAGTTAATTATTTAAAAACATGGCGGAATTGGAAGTGAAGAAGATCATGATATTATGATCGAGAGACGCCGACATGGGATAAGACTCCTTGGACACAGCTCGCTTCGATGTTCTCAATGCGGATGAATTAAGGGGCCGCAAAGGCTTGAATTACAAAAGTAGGTCAGATCATTATATCCAAATTTTAGACTAAACCTCCCGAAACTAATACCCTGATGATTTTGAAGTAAAAGATGACCATATGTATGTAAAAAACAAGCAAGGACAACCTTTCCAGCTGACACATAAACAGACGTATCAAATTTTGTGGCAGGGTACAATCAAAAAACACCCTTCCAGGTGGGAAGTTCGAAATTGCCTTGTTGCCTTTCTAAACCAATTAGATAGGGAGGGCAGTTGCTAAACTTCAAAACACACTACAAGAAACTCCCAACAATAACCAATGCAAAACCATGGAACTTGAAGATTTACATCAAACAGCAGTCAAGTAGAGAAATCACAGTAGGAGCAGAACTCACTGAAGAAGAAGAAACAGCATTAAAAACTATACACGAACCACGGCCTACCTGAGAGAGACACTTATTACCCTTGATCGTACGTTGAAGAACCGTTAGAGGTGAAGTAGAAACAATTTAGCAAAACTGGGTGTACTAGATGAATATAAAAAGAGAAAAAGAAAAACTCGTTGAGGCTGTGTGACGCCAACTTAGGCGTGTGTAAAATGAAAGAATAACCCAAAAACTAAAAGATCTTGAACAACAAAGATCAGCAAGACTAGAAGCATTGTCTACTAACCAAAACAATTACGAACTCAAGTGAGCAGTATAAAGAAACTATTCTAGAATTTTATATGAAGACACGACGCTAGCAGAACGAATACGAACACTGTTTAGAGAGCAGCAGAGCACTTTTCAAGCGTTAGGACAGCCTTAGGATTTGCAATAAGTACACTGTTGATGCTTATTACAGCGGTGGGTGAAGGGCAAAGTTCGTGCCTCCACCACATCGGCCATCGCCTGACTAAATCATGGGTAAAAAAACCGCTTGATCATCTTGCGAGTTTATAAAAAAAAATTAGCTGGTAAAGCTATAGAACTCTTTTACCTGGTATATTAGAGTATTGTTAGCTGGCTTTTGTCGACTGCAAGCAAAGTAGTTGGCTTTTGGCCGTAGCACTTAGGGCATTAGTTCTCTTAATAGTTGGATTACTATTCAGTAAGATAAAGACCAAGTAATCCTAGGACAGTTATCCAACAACTAGCGCTGTCTTTTCATATTCATGTCATCGCGAACAAAGTCCACGTCTTCAAACAGTCTTGGGGCTTTGGGCCTCAGGGATTGTTGACTTAATCTTGGGGTTTTTTTTATTGTTTGTACTAGTCTGGCCCAGAATGTATGTCGTTTTTCCCACCTTCTGTTCATTGCCGCCACAATGATTTCATTGTTGTAGTTTATTATTGTTCCTACCATGGAGTCTAAGGGCAGAAGTTAGCATGTATAACCAGTGCCAACAGCAAGTCTAACTTTCGATCTTGCGGATTGAAAAACATTTGGTACCTTTTAATACTTGAATCTAAATCAATTGTAAATTAATGGCGTCCTCTAAATTGCTAAGTATTGTTTTATTTGGTGCACCAAAGCCATAGAAGAAGTAGTTATGCCTCGACCTTGTCTGCGCTTGCGAACCTACAACACCCAACGATGTATGAATAGAGTCGATTTATTCTACTATTGTCCCGCTTGAGTTTAGCCCTCAGATGTGTCTAAGATAAAGTGTCCATGCTGTTTTATGCTCTTGCTCTATGGACCCGAGTGAACGCCGGTGCCTGAAGAGAAAGATGTGTAAGAGGATTCCAGTCATAGTTATAACTTTCTGTTCACGCCCCAAAAATAAGGGTGCCTAATCCATGAATTTAAGATCTGACTTTGTCTAAAGTCTGTCTTAACATTAATATTGAATTCGTTACAAATCTTCAAAAGCCTGCATGTCTATTTGGTTGCTGAATGGATTAAACGGTTTGTCATTTGGTTAAGGCGCTCGCAGTTCAGTCAAAATACGTCTTGAAGGTGGTAATAAAAATGAAATCTTACACTGACCTCACCAAAGGATCAGGATGATTTAAATATCAGCAACGACACTCACACCCAGTTGATGCACAAAACACAGCAAAGTTTAACTGGGTTCTGATAAAACTGCATCGGATGACTGAAAACCACACTTTCGGCAATGTATCTTTTTTAAATAGGAGGGTTTAAGATACCTGCTTAATGGAGTACCATCCTTACTGAAAAGCACAGTCTGGGTCACAGAATGTCGAGGGGGTCATTTGTTATATTTTTTAAGAGTGTAGTGCGGCCCAACAGAATATTTTGCATAAGTTTTATAATTGAAAAACGCGCTCATTTTTATTTCGTTAAAAAAATTTTGTAACAAGCACAACTCAGACAGTTCCTCGTCCCTTTAGAACATGCTATTGAAAACGATTGCGGAACCAAAAGGTCGCACGTCATGAAATTATGTTACAAAGTCATATGGTTTAAATATAAGTGAAAAATCCAAGGAGAATAATAAGATTAAAAAAGTTAATAATAAAGGACAATTAGTTACCAGTTAACCATACCTGATGTTATAACGGGTTTTGCTCACTAAAAGAGCAATGAGTAACTTTGACATTACTCTCAAACTTAACAAGGCAAATCTGAAAACCAAATTTTAACATTTCAAACCTGAAAAAGAAAGTAGTACATTACTTTTTGATGTAAAACCTAGCTAAAATATTAGGCTTTAACAACTGCCAATCAAGCCCGTTCATAGTTTTAGAGTTGCACCAGACAAAAACTACTTATGAGGGGGAAATTCCGCTCGGATCTTGCATTACATTCATTACTCTATGTTCATTTAGAAAGCTGAGCACGGATGAAAACTTATATGATGGAAGCCCTCAACTGTTCTAAGAGCTCTTCCATCAGGAAAAGCAGCATATTGCGATTATGGAAATTATACAATTTTCCCTAATGTACAGTTAAAAGAATTATTTGTGGGAGGGTCGATCATTTAATATAAAAATCCACAGACAAAAACAGGGTAAGTCGTAAAATGTATAACCTGCACATTGTATTAAAAAATAAAATAATACGCTACTAAAAAATGTCGCGTGGGCCAGAGAACAGGAGTTACATTAGCTGCCTGTAAGGTGTATAACTTTAGAATTAAAAGACCTTGCAGACGTTGCCGGACTTTGAACAGAACGGTGAGATAGGGCCCTTTGTATGTTTTTGAGTACAACTAAAGATTGGTGATTATAAACGCAAAGAGGGTGGGCGACAGCAAAAAGTTGCCTAAACTAGAACAGCGCGCAATCTAGAAGTAAATAATGTTGTCCAGTATGAATAGAAAAAAGTTTCGAAAACCTGACCTCAAATGGCACTTGGAACCAAATTTAGAATGGGAAATAAAATTTAATTCATAAGCCCATTTACAGTTTTGGCCGTCAAAAAAGTTTTCAGAAAAGCATTCACTCTGGGCCCTTTACATGTAAGACTTATGGCCAGATGACAATAGTCGGAAAGAGATTAAAATAACGCGCGTAGGGAAAAAACAGTACATCCTCCACAGAAGAGAAACGGTTTTTTAATAAAAGGATGCTTCTACAAAATTACAGTTTATTCCGCAAATGAAAATTAGGAGATGCTTCACAAAAAATGGGGGCTGTTTAAAAAAATTTGAAATTTCTGTCTTAAATATGTGAAAAGGGATGGGGTTGTGGCGTTTAGTGAACGGGTCCCTTCTAAAAGGAATTCTAAATTAGCTGGCAAAACTTAACGGTTGAAAAACTTAAAGTTACTGTCGTCTTCTCACAATGGTGAGGATATTAAGGTCATAACAACAACCAACAAAATCAATATTAGTCTAAAATAGAAACAATCTACAGAACTGAATTTGGATAATCTTACACATTTAGATCTTATAGGGATTTTATTTTACTGAACAAGTTTAACAGAGAGCATAATAAAAACAATAACTGGATTTGATTAAGTTCTGTTATAAAACTAAAAGCATTTAAACTTTATGACAAAAACCCCTCATTGTTCATTAATTTGTGGACAAACTGCTTGTGAAATAACAATATTTGTCCCTTGACCTATTACAAACAGTTTATCGTTATAATTTTGATCATATTGGTGATTTTCCTGCCCAACACTTAAATGGAACAAAGCAGTATCAAATGAATAGAAGGTTTATATGGACGATGATAACATATTTTTAGTTAATCCCAGCAATAAACTAAGTGAATGTTTAGAACGATTTTTTATATTGTTTTTGAGGGACGCAGACGCTATTTATTATAGATGACTGTTCACAGAAAGAGACATAGTTAAAAAAAAGAAAAACTTTGTCAAAACTAGCCTTTAGGTGGAAGACCATCTGGATAAGTGTGTGGATTTTATGCCAAAAATTTTAAAAATAACCAGTTTTTAAAAGACTTTAGAGAGAACAGTTAAAGACTGTAGTTTTTTTTCACACTGAAAGACAGAGATGCATTTGATTGAATGTTTTGGCGTGAAAATGATGTTATTGAAAATGATCAGGAAAAACATAGGATTAAGCAAAAACTCAAATCTGAAAAGTTATTATATTAGTATTAAAAACGGATAATCCTACACAGTATGTTTTGTTTGTAGGGTCGTTATTTTTTTTTGGTTATTGAAAGAGAATGTGGTGATGGTTTATCATTTTTAATGCATGTTTAAAGCCTACTTGTCAGAGAACAGAGAAAAGTCCTGTTCTAAGGTCGCCCGCCTGAAACTAGTTTAAACTAGTTTTAGGCGGGTGAGTTAGAACAAACATTTCCTCGAGTTTCTCTTGCGCTTAATTCACTGAGTCCCCAAATATTTTGCAAGATTTGAAATGAATCCCATACAAACCCAGGACTGCGCAGCTTGTAACAAAACTGTCTAAGAGGCAAGTGTTGGCCATGCTTCAAACCATCATTCTCAATATGTCAAACAGCCATTCTGAAATGATAACAGTCCATAACACGGCCCATTCTGAAATGATACAGTCTTAAAACAGCCATTCTGAAAATGATACAGTCATAAAACAGCCAGGCAATCAAACATCCTTTGTGATGGCCACTGTTTGACAAATAGCCAGCCGCCTCCCCACGCCTCCAATTCTTCTCCTCCTTCCCTCCCACATCTGCACCACCACATGCTGCCGTGACGTTTCCTGTAGAATCTATGAGACCCTGGGCAAAACCTTGCATGAGCAAATACATAAGGAGTTACAGTCTGTGTCTGCTGTCTTGTGCTGTGATCTGAACACCCAGAAGCCTGTTCCTTGAGAACCACAAAATAGATTCTGTCAGACACAATCACTGAGCCTTGTGTGCCTGTCCTTGTTACCCACCGAAATCATTCTGCCAGCAATCAATGAGCCCCTTGTGTGCCTGCCTTGATGACAACAGAAATATTTCTGTCCAGACAATCACTGAGCCTTGTGTGCCTGTCCTTTATACCACAGAAATCTTCTGGCAGACATTCACTGAGGCCTTGTGTGCCTGTCCTTATAAAACCACAGAAATCATTCTGTCAGACATCACTGAGCCTGTGTGCCTGGTCCTTTATACCACAGAAAGTCATTCTGTCAGACAATCACTGAGCCTTTGGGTCCTGTCATTTATACCAAAGAAATCATTCTGTCAGACAATCACTTGAGCCTTGTGTGCCTGTCTTTATACCACAGAAATCATTCTGGTCAGACAATCACTGAGCCTTGTGTGCCTCTTTCAACGCCAAAGGCGGACGTTAAATGTCGACGTTTGTTAAAAAATCAAGCAGAGAGCAAAGGGGGAAGAAGCTGGATTAAAGACATTATCATCGACGTTTACTTTTAGAAAGCATTTGTTTAGTATTTTTACGATTCCAAAGAATAAATCAATCGAAAGTATGTGAAAGTAACGCATGCAACACAAGCAAACACACCACATGCATGCGTGAAAAGTACACACACACCTCACACACACACACACACATCAACACCACACACAACCACACACACACACACACACACACAGACTACAAGACTGAATATGCGGGAAAATGTCAAAAGCTGATAAGGCATAACAAGCACTGACACCAGCTATGGGCAGTAAACACAGACAGGCAGTCCATCAACCGATACTGTTGAACTGTGGAACGCCCCCAACTGTGAACGGCCCAAATTGTGCAGCCCAAACTAACACCCCACCAACTGTGAACGCCCCAAATGGTCGCAGCCCAACTGTTGCAGACGTCGTCCCCCTACCAGATTTTTGTCACCTTTGCGAGGGCTCTGACAGAATAATGTACTGGGCTGTTTTGCTCTGCACTGATCTACCCTGGGCCTTTACAACTGCTCTGGAAGGCGGGTGGTTTACCTCAGTGAGCCTGTGTTGCACACAACAAGCCTACCGTCTGCACATCGGACAACTTGCACTGGCACGCGATCGCCGTGACACGTGTAGGATTTGGTGTTCACTGAATTTACGGTGTCACAATGCTATTTTTGAAACGTGATTAAAGGCCGTCTAGGTGTAACCCTTTATGTTTCGTTTCTGATTTAGTAACAGGTTTTGCTGGTATCAGTCATGTTCAAATATATATCCTGATTATTGATTTGTAAGTATTTACCTGGGTTCAGATTTCTTCGAAACGCTCTTGTATCGACTGTTTTAACGCATTGAAAGGTCCACATGAGTACTGCTTTATGCCCCACAAACAAACCAAAGAACAAATACAACCAAAAATAAAACAAAAGATGAAAAAGAAATATCGAACTGTGAGTCATTAAGACGTCCACTGTAAATTAGAAATCAGTGCAGCTATATTTCTCTAGCCCACGTGGAACTTCCTAGACTAAAGGCAACTGGTCACCAACCAATGGCGACAAATCTCAAACTGGGCGACGAATTTGGCCAGAGAAAAGGCCAACTTTGTCGCTGGTGACAAATTTGCTTTTGGTGACATTTTGGGAATGACGCCAGCCCGGATAGTTTCTGCTGACGGTTTGAGCTGGCGACAATTTGGGGCGTAAGGGCGCAGAATATGACCTGACCCGATCTCACTGTGACTACATAACCTATCAGTTAGTCCAAACATGCAAACAATCCACCTGCATCTAGTTGGTCTTTCCTAACTACATGTACATCAGCCTACACAGAGAAGAGAGAGAGAGAGAGAGAGAGAGTGGAGAGAGTGAGAAGAGAGAGAGAGAGAGAGAGAGAGAGAGAGAGAGAGAAAGAGGAGAGAGAGAGAGAACAGAAAGACAGACAGACACACAGACAGACAGACAACAGACAGACAGAGAGAACTCACAGGACATTAAATTATAAAAAACGTTTTTTTACAATACTGACAGATGACAACAAGGAAAATTTCACTCAGTCGGTCATACTAAATACGTTTTTACAGCTACGTAATTTTGATGATGATGAGATGATGATGAAGTGATGATGATGATGATGATGATTATGATTAATCCGACGATGATGTGGGGGTGTAGGATCATACTTAATACATCTAATAATTGGTAGCCAGACATGACCAACCTTCCTGTTTTACTTCTGTAAGACCGGGCTGATTCTTCAGGATGAAGTAAACACAGAAAGGCAAAATGGGGTGTTGAAAACCGACAAGAACATGATAGGAATCCATCACACTCTGTAAATAAAGCATGCATGAATATTGCTGACACGCAAAACATTTCCGGATATCTTAAACATGAAACGGTGGATAACACCCTGGCAAACAATGACACAGACATCGTGGAGTAGGGCATGTTAGGGATAGATTCCACATACAACAGTAACTGTTGCGGATTAGGGCATGTTGGTATAGATTCACATACAACAGTACTTCGTGGAGTATGGCTGTTGAGATAGATTCACATACAACAGTACTGTCGTGGAGTAGGGCATGTTTGGGATAGATTCACATATGTCGTGGGTTAGGGCATGTGGGATAGATTCACATCCAATCAGGTACCGGTCGTGGGTCAGGGTTTGTTAAGGGACTGGGTTAGGGCGACAGCACTGGAAACGCTGGTGCGTTCTGGTGTAAGAGCGACATATTGGAAACGCGGTGTTTCTGGTGAAGTACAGCCATTGTTTTCTATGCTAGTGGCTAACTTTCCCCGATCCAAACGGCACACCAATAAACAGCCATTGTTTTTCTATGCTAGCTGCTAACTTTCTCCCCATCCCAAACGTCACAACCATAAACAGCCTTTTTTCCTATGCTAGTTGCTTACTTTCCCCCATCTAAAATGGCTCACGATAAAAGCCCATTGTTTCTATGCTTATTTACGAACTTTCCCCTCCCCCATACTCCCAAAACGGCACACCATAACAGCCAATTTTCTATGACTAGATGCTAACCTTTCCCCTAAAGGGGGGGGTGGGGAAAAGGGGGGGGGGGGGGGGGGGGGGACAGTCCCAGAACGGCTCACGATAAACAAGCCAACTGTTTTTCTTCTATGCAGTTACTCAACTAACTTTTTTTCAAACTTTCCTCCCCATCCCCCCCATCCCAAATCGGCACAACTCATAAACACGCAATTTTTCTATGCTCGGATGCTAACTTTCTCCCCATCCCCAAAACGGCTCACGATAAGGGCAGCCACTGTTTTCCCTCCCTATGCTAGTTACTAACTTTCCCTCCCGTTTCCCCCATCCCAAACGGGAGGCAACACCAAAACAGCCCTTGTTTTTATCGTTCATATGCTAATGCCTATTAACTTTCCTTCCCCCCACCCTAACAATACACTTTAAAACAGCCCTTGTTTTCTTGCAGATGCTAGATTTTTCCCCATCCCCAAACGGCTCCCGATAAACAAGCGCAGAAACCTACAGTTTCACGTCTCTTTACCTTCCCCATCGACAGACAGAAATCTGAACGATTGTGCATTTGCATTGTTGGGCGCGGGGGCCCCGAGTACAGGCGGAAGCAAAGGACACCACACTGATAAGCCCACGGTAACAGCCCATTGCAAAAGTAAAAACCACATTGCCCAGCCCACACCAACAGACCATTGCAAAGGAAACCACACTGCCAAAGGCCCACAGTACAACCCAGTGCAAAAGGACTCCACACTGAGAAAACCCACAGTAAACCCAGTGCAAGAGCTTAAACCACACTGCAAAGGGCCGCAACGTACCGCCCAGTGCAAAAGGAAACCAACATTGCAAAGCCACAGATACGCCCTGTGCCAAAAGGCCACCACAAACTGCAAAGAGGGTGGGGGGGGGCCGCGGCAGAGTAGCGGAGAGCGGGCGGAGAAAATGGGGGATTAGGGTGGTTTGGGGGTGGTAGAGATATGTTGTTTTAATATGGTATTTTATTTAACTAGAATGGGTTTCATCACTGAGAGACCACAGGACAGCCCACTGCAAACGGAAACCATGCAGGAGAAGCCCACAAACAAGCCCAGTGCAAAGGAAACCACACTGAGAAGGGCCCACAGTAACAGCCCACGCAAAGGAAACCACACTGAGAAGGGAGGGCCCACAGTACAGGCCCAGTGCCAAGGAAACCAAAATGAGAGAAGGCCCACCATACAGCCCAGTGCCATGGAAACCACACTGAGAAACCACAGTACAACCCAGTGCAAAGGAAACCACAATGAGAAGTCCCACCGTAACAACCCCAGTGCAAAGGCAACCACACTGAAGAAGCCCACATTACAGACCCAGTGCAAGGAAACAACCAATACTGGATCAGCCCACAGTAACAGCCAGAGCAAAGTAACCTACACTGAGAAGCCCACATTACAGCCCAGTGCAAAGGAAACACACTGAGAGGCCCACAGTACAACAATCCCAGTGCAAAAAGGAAACCACCACGGCGAAGGCCTCAAGGTACAGTCAGTATGAAAGGGAAGACATACAGCATAATCACCGGTACAGCGTAGTTCAGGGGTACCCGACATTCTAATGGCCGCATAATATAGCACAGTTTCCAAGGCACACCTACTTGCTGGGCCCAACAATATACACAGCCAAGCCACCCACATTGAGAGGGCCCATACAATATAAGCACAGCTCAAGGCACACCACATTGTAGGGCCAACAATATAGCACGGCCCAAGGGGTACACCACACTGGAGGCCAACCATATGCACGGCGCCAAGGGCACCCACCACAATGGAGGCCAACAATAATAGCACAAGCAGCAAGGCACACCACAATTGGACGGCCAACAATCTCAGCACAGGCTCCAGGCAACACCAAAATTGGAAGGGCCAACAATATATCACAGCACAAGGCACCACGCACATTGTAGGGCCAACAATATAGCACAGCTTAAAGGCACAACTCACTTTGTAGGGCCAACAATATAGCACAGCTCAAGGCACAAACCACAATGGAGGGCCAACAATGAAGCACGTCCCTATGGCACACGCACACTGGAGGGCCAACAATATAGCACGGCCCAAGGGCTACACCCACACTGGAGGGCCAACCATAGATAAGCACGCGGTCCCCGGCGACACCAGGGCACTGGAGGGCCAACAATAATAGCAACAGCTCAGAGGGCCACACCCCACTGGAGGGCCCAACAATATAGCACGGCCCCAAGGGCACAACAACATTGGCGGGCCGAACCAATAGCTCGGCCCAAGGGCACAACCACATTGTGAGGGCCAACAATATAGCACAGCTCAAGGTCAGCACCCCCACATAGGAGGGCCAACAATATTAGCACACTCCAGAGGCACAGCCACATTAAGTGGCCAACCCAATAGCCGCCCGAAGGGCTCACACACTAGAGGGCCAACAATATAGCTCGGCCCAAGGGCACAGATGACCACAACTGGAGGTGTCCAACAATCTACACAGCACAAATGCACACACGACATTGGAGGCCGAACAATAATAGCACAACTCAAAGGCACACCACATTGGAGGGCCAACAATCTAGAGCTCGGCACCAAGGGCCCACAAAACCCCACTGGGGCCAAACACATAGCTACGCCCAAGGGCACACCCACACTGGCGGGCCCACCATATACGCCCAGCGCCGACACACCACATTGGAGGGCCAACCATATAGCCCGGCCCGAAGGGCACACACCCCACTGGAGGGCCAACAATAATAGCACGGCCCAAGGGCACACACCCACATTGGAGGGGCCACCAATAATAGCATGGGCCCCGCAAGGGCACAACCCCCACAGGAGGGCCAACAGAAGACAGAGCTGGGATGGGATAGAGCAGGGAGAGAAGGTCAGGCGGGAGAAGGGGGAAGTCTTTTTCTGTTGTGTGAGCAGCACACCGCTTTTTCAAAAAAGCCTCACATCATAGATTCTGTTCAAAAAAGAAAAAAAAAAATTTGAGCAGAACGCAGATCTTGACTCATCTTTGATGTAGGCAAAAGCAGCATTTCGAGCACAGAAGGGGCACTGACTGACACACCCAGCTCTCAGGGCTTAGCCTACAGATCGTCTTTCACCCGACTCTCCGAGGGCTAGCCTACAGATCATCTTTCAACACCCGACTCGCAGGCTTACCAACAGGAGCAGTCTTTCACTGCTGACGCACCAGGGCTAGCCGAACGATCTATAGGTCTTTCTAACACACCTGACCTCTCAGGGCTAGCCTTCAGATCAGTCATCGGACAAAATACGAGGAGGAGGAAGGAAAGGGTCTGACCGAAACGTGCAAATTTCTATTGAGTTTGACCATGACAAACAACAACAACAAACAAGCAAGACTGACGCGGAAGAACGGTAACCCCGGAAGAAACTGGGTAACCCAGAAGAACGGATGTACCGCTAATTACGTGTTTGAAACGAGTGTGATCAGCAGGGGAGGACTGAAGTCTGGGGGATCCTTCTCTGACCGTTAAGGTCTGTTTCCCATGACCTGGGGGGAGGGGGGGGGGGGGGGGGGGGGGGGGGGGGGGCGGGGGGGGGGGGGGGGGGGGGGGGGGGGGGGGGGGGGGGGGGGGGGGGGGGGGGGGGGGGGGGGGGGGGGGGGGGGGGGGGGGGGGGGGGGGGGGGGGGGGGGGGGGGGGGGGGGGGGGGGGGGGGGGGGGGGGGGGGGGGGGGGGCTGCTGTGTCAACAAATCCCCCAAACCCCCTTTTCACAGAAAGTGGATATTTAGTTCCACTCCATGCTTCACCAAGACGGGGTTTTGTATCTGCGCCATACGTGTGGATTTTCAATCCCCACTCTACACTTTCACCAAACGGGGCTATTGTATCCGCTGGCCACATTGTGGATTTTTTTTAAAACCCACTCCACCTTCA
The DNA here is from genome assembly GCA_018398815.1 of Conus ventricosus. Taxonomy (NCBI): domain Eukaryota; kingdom Metazoa; phylum Mollusca; class Gastropoda; order Neogastropoda; family Conidae; genus Conus; species Conus ventricosus. Next base: position 14,808,867 of record CM031626.1, read on the forward strand.
CCAAAGCGGGGCTATTGACCACTTGACCCGCTGGCCACAGTGGGGAAATTTTTTCAGTCCCCTCCCCCTCCACCAAGACGGGGCTTTGTTCCCGCTGGCCGCGTGAGCTATTTAAATCCCCCATCCAGGGCTTCACCAAAGGGGCTATTTATACCGCGCCCACAGAGACGCAGGCAGCACAAAATGTTTTATTCTCTCAGAAGTCGATGACAGACGAACCGACAGCGTCGTTTCGGGCATGTTAAGCACAGAATAATGGGGGGATGCTGTTGAAATCCAAGCAAAAGGCCAAAATCAATGTGGGGGGAAAAAGGGGGAGCGAAGAGAAGCCGAATTCATTGAAACTACCCCCCCCCCCCCCCCCCCCCCCCCCCCCCCCCCCCCCCCCCCCCCCCCCCCCCCCCCCCCCCCCCCCCCGGCCCCCCCAAAACCCGGTTTTACCAATTAAAATTAAACCTTCCCGGTTGTTTCAAACACCCACAGAAAAAGGAGGAAAAAAAGGAAAAAAGGGGGGGGGAGGAGGGGGGGGGGGGGAGAGGAGGAAAGGAGGGGGCGGGAGGGTTAAGGGGAAAGGGGAGGGGGGGGGGTTAAATTAAGACAAAACGATTTTTGCCATCTGCGCATGATTGAAAACAAGAAAAAAAGACAAAAAACAGCATAACAAAAAAAGGATAAACCCTAACTTTTAATGGCGGCATGACTGTCATTCCATATTTTCTTGGGGGGTTTTTTCTCATTACCAGGTCTAGAGGAAACGTTGCCATATTTTTTACAACCCCCGGGACAATCATATGGTGAACTGACTAAAAGGGAAAAGACAATACTCTGTTAAGTCTCTGCCCCTGAAAAGTGGTGTCCCCCCTCCAGGGAAGCACACACTGGTATCGTCCCCCTTGCTGAGATGGCCCCAGAAGAGCCCCGGCCCCCTTGGCCTCCCGGCGGATAAACTGTCCTTTGTACACGTACTGTCTTGTTTTTCAGGGACATACAGGGATGCTTAAAAGTTTTGAGGTTGTTTTGCCGTCGCAGACGTAGGGGCCACACTGACAGTATTTACAGTGAACACGTGTTTCATGGTATTTAGGGTTCATCACATCATCAATATGAGGGGAGGAAGGGAGAGGGAAGGAAGAGGGAAAAGGGAGAGGGAGGGAGGGGAGGAGAAATTGGGGGGTGGGGGCCGAGTGGGCCAGGGGCTTTTTTTTAAAATGCGT
>CM031626.1:14811080-14834046 GCA_018398815.1 Conus ventricosus
GGGGAAGCCTTGCTATAAATAGCGTTCATGTGTGAACGTCCTGTTTTAGCAGCAGTAGGGCTGCGGTAAAATCAGCCTTGCTGACTGCTACTATAAATAGCCGTTCATGTGTGAACGTCCTATTTTAGCAGCAAGGGGCTGTTACTATAACTGGCCTTTTTTAGCAGCATGAGTCTAACAGGATGTAGTGGTGCTTGTAATTAGGACAGACGTGCATCCATGCCCGTTTGACATAGATATAAAGTCGCAAGCCCTCTAACTGTGTCAAACGTGCATGGATGCCTGTTTGGTTAGTTAAGAGTAGTGAAACTACCAAGCCACCTAACTGTGTCAAACGTGCATGGATGCCTGTTTGGTCTGGTTAGCCAAACCAACTAACCGCAGTTATTACTGTGCTGGTGATAACAGATGTTAAGTGCCTTACCAGTTCCACTTGACATTTTAACGCCTTCTTACCTTTACCCACTCCAAGTCATCCTCAAGTTCTTACTTAAGTCATCCTTAAGTCATCCACAAGTTCTTACTCAAGTCATCCTCAAGTCACTTCTAAGTTTTTACTCAAGTTTGTTCTCAAGTCATCCTTAAGTCATCACAAGTTCTTACTCAAGTCATTCCCAAGTCACCCAAGTCACTTCTAAGTTCTTAACTGAAGTCGTCCTCAAGTCATCCTCAAGTTCTTACTCAAGTTACCTCAAGATCGTAATTAAGTCATCCTCTAAGTACAACTAAGTTCTTATTCAAGTTATCTTATCAAAAAAAAATACAATCTATGTTTTTATCTTAAATAGTAAATGTCTAATATAGTACACACACGCTCAAAAAACGCGTCATCGTTGAGGATGTCTTGCTCAGCGTTCTCTGCGCGAAATCGGTCAGCATAGATCTTAATGAAGTTCTTACATCCAGCAACACATTGATTACAATTCTGGTCTATGTAATGTCTTTTATAGACTCCATGTCTTTATTTATTGACTCCATCATTTTAAACAAATAATTAATCCGTCATGCTCTATTTTTATCAAAAAAATTTTAAAATTAAGTTCTTAAAATATTATTCCATTTGGAAATGGATCAAAATGATCTTTTGTTGTTGGCGGTTTTGGCGTGCAGTTGTCTTTTTCTGTATTTAGCGGTTCAGATTTTTTGATTGCTTTTGTTTCTGTTGCCATTGTGTATATATTTTATAACCGTAATAACCGCCCCAGCAGCAGCAGGGCGCAAAAATGGCAACAGTTTTAAGTTCAATATTCCATGAGACTTTGGGGCCCTTGAATCACATGGAGTTTTTTTAGCGGGCATTGAATCAACTTGTTCTGGCGTTGGCGGTGTTATGTTTTCATGATGAGTTATATTCTGTGATTGTAACATTAATTTTTTTTGTCTGTTCCACTCTGCTAATTTTTTTCCTGCTTTAACACGCCCAGGATGAGGATGCTTTTCACTGGTCTCCACCTGATTCGTGTTTTTGATTCTGCTGATTTTCTGGCTTGGTACTTTCTCCATTGATTCAGCGTTTTCTGATTCTGCTGATTTTCTGGCTCGGTCATTTTGAAGGGAAATAAAATCTATATGATTAAAAGTAATTAATCCCATGATTAATGGCGATAACAATGTTCCAAATCTGTAATACAGATCACATCCTAGAGACTCTAATGACTTTGTTAAAACTGGATCCTGCGTTAAATCATACATAAAGTTTGTTCAGAATCATGGGCGCAAATTTACTTACTAGTTTAGTGTACAAACTAAGAACCGTTTGCCCTACACTTTTTACCATTCTTGATCCAAGTTGCGCTTCATACCTGTTATGATACTTTATAATGTCTTGTGGCGACATCTGTTGAATCTGTTCTATGCTGAATTCATTCCAAGGAACTGTTTTGTTTTTCACATGCTGCCAAAGAATACAGTCTTTCTTTTTTTGGCATAATAGCTTGCTCATCAACCTGGTCATTTGTAATCATAAGTTCAGGAAGGTTTAATAGATCATCGGTTGTTCATGTTTTTATTAATTATAATTATTTATTTTTTAAAATGAGCGCTGAAAAAACTGTTGCCAACCTTGTATACCATTCTGCTGTTATTGGGGGCCTAAGTATAGGATACACAATGCTTGGTAAAAGCTTGTTAAGAATTAAACCAGCAGATCTTGGCAAACTAGACTTTGAGGATTCAGCAAAGTGATTGCTATCATTGCAGCTTCGTTTGCCACGAAAGATTTTCTAGTTAAGCAGGAATAATTCCAGGACAGTATAAATATGTAAATAAAAAATACATTTATAAAAAATGGCTTCACTCGTAATGATGATAGGCGGCGCAGTAGTGAATGCGCTTGCTTTTAGCGGAAGTAATTACGCGTTTAGTAACTACGGGATGACGGTGAGAGAAAAGGACATAACAAAGCTATGGAGCAACTAGCCGCAGCACAAGATCACTATGAAAAGCAGAGAATTGAGCAGTTAGATTTTATTATAACCACACTGAAAAAACAAGGACATGCAGCTTACACATTTAAAGACGTTGATCAGGCAATAAAAGAATATTATCTTGTAACAGGCAAACCAATCGAGACATTGCCCCCACCAAAATTCAGTGACTTTTATCAACCCTCAGAAAAACAAAAGATGCAAGAAATCGCGTTTGTTATCTTTGGAATGACCATCGTGTATTTTGTTGCACATAATATTGGCTGAATAAAAATGAACAAAATCTATTATTCGCCAAAAGGATATTGGAAGGGAATCACAGCAATAAAAAAGCTAAGCCAAGCAGCGGGAGTCAGTGAACAAACAGCAAAGGAATGGTTATCTAAACAAGCGATTTGGCAAATTTATTTACCTGCACCTAGACGAATACAGAGACCACACTTGTCAATACAACTCCAAACGACACCCATCAAATGGATCTTCTATATTTACCCTCTGATACGATTAGCCGCAAAGATTTAAGTACGCACTTACAGTCATTGACATAGCTTCAAGATACAAAGATGCGGAACCATTAACACAAAAGAGTGCTTCTGCTGTTGCTGTCGCTATACAACTGATATACCAACGATGTCCTTTAACTTACCCTCGCATGATTCAAGTCGATGATGGGAAAGAATTTAAAGGCCAAGTGAATCAATTATTGTTAAAACATAGAGTTACCATTAAAAGAGGCATTCCGGGAGTTCACAGATCACAGGCTTTAGTTGAAAACTTTAACAAACAGTTAGCCGAAAGACTTTTTTCCTACCAGTATCACAGAGAGCTATTGACAATTCTCGTAAACACAGAATGGGTTAGAAGACTGCCCTCAGTTTTGCGCGCAATGAATAATGAAGAATTTAAAGGGCTAAAACCAGTACAAGCAATCAAAAGAAAAACAATAAATGTTGCTGAAGGAGAGTCTTCATCCAGCAAACTATTACCATTTGGTTTGAAAGTAAGGTACCTTTATTTGGCGGGTAGAGCAGAAGGGGACACTCGCATCAGGCAACCGATCCCAGATTTGAGTGTTGTTCCATAGAATAAAAAGAATTGTAAAAATGATTCCGCTCCCGTGTATTATTTTACGAGAAACCTGACACAACAAAAACAACCAGCTCCTCAAAGATCTTTGGTGAAGGAAGAACTGCAGATAATCCCGCCAGACACAGTTCCAGTTGCTTTAGTTAATTACGTAAAAATATATTTTGAGTTTAAAATGGAAGCCAGAAGGAAGTGCAGACCCGAAACAAGAATGGTAAAAGGAAGAGACCTGAAAATGATACGGAATCATTTCATGCGCCGTAAAGCTATTAAGGAACATTTTTCAGAGATTAATCATGCCTGCTAAACATCCAGATCACCTTCAACTCAAAACCCCCAAATTGGGAAAAAGAAAAATACTGAAATAATAAAAAAAAATGCGAATGCATCAAGCAAAATGAGAAAAGATATAAGATGAATTGATGAAGCTTTGATTGATCTATAATAAAAGCTGATGAAAAATATAAACCCCCTGTTTTATGCCGTTCTCCATGTCCATTGCATATGAAAACACTGGATTAACAATCACACGTTTTTGTGTTTGTTCAATCTATTGACTTCTTTGTTACAAACCGTTGTGTTATCACATGTAGATTAATCGCAGTTTTAACGTTGTCATGATGAAAATCTTATAGTCCAAACAATGCTCTTAGTTAGTTTGACATGTGATATTTGACTGTACACCACGCGAGATATTCCTTTTGCTTTCTTAATGGTTTCTCCTGGCACAAATACTGTAACATTTCGATCCTTAAACCAATAAACACTCCTTAAACAACCTTGTCTCAGATAATTCATCCTTCATCTTTCCCTAAAACTTCTTGTAGTATTGAATTGCAAAGGCGAATCTTTAGATTATCGGATGTATCATACATCCCCGCATGTCCCTTTAAGGGCCACTTCGATTTCATGGTCTTTATAGATGTCTTCAGAGGGATATCTATAACAAAACTATCTGTATCCTGTGTAAAGTACTCTGGACTCTGGATACAAGGGTTTAAAGTAGTCATAAAAGAAACTCAACATTAAAAGCATTTTGATAAGTCTAAAACGGTAAACCCAAAAAGACAGGTTTGTCCAATTTGACTTTCTTTTTTTTTCATCATTTTGCCAAAGCTGTTCATGAAATCTTCTGAAGTCCTGATAATTAGGTTTTGAGTCAGCTTAATTGCTACGTCTCCTTTGTGACTAATCTAACATCTTTGGCGCTTTGTGCGGGATTCTCCATAGTCTTTCCGAAACAGCTGTGTTTCATCAGCTGACAAAGTCGTTTTCTGAAGCATCTGTTGGATTTAGTTCTGAGATCATTGTTCTTTCATGATGATATGGTTTCATGACTGTCTTTGATCGAAAGCAATATACGAATGAACCAGCTGTCAACTTCAAACCATGTCTTAATAACATTGAGAAGTCTGTATGACGCGACCATAATTTTTTTTTATTGCCTCGAAGATTAAAGGCACAAGTATAGGCGGCTCTCCTTGATTCGTCTTTAACTTTCTCTGCTAATGGATAGTCCATTATGCAGGTCATGGAGTTCATGAGAATATCTAGTCAACTTCTAGAAATGTATCCTACGCTGTTGATCCGACGGTCAAACTCCCCAACCACTTTAATGCCTTGAGAATGTTTTTTTTTCGGATGTCTTCTGTGTACATTTAAAGTTGCGTAATGGAAGTGATGCGCATAGCCCATCCATACAGATTGTTTGCATCTAAATTCATCAGATGAGAAAGACACCTTTTACTTGAGTCAATAATCGTCCAAGTATTTGTTGTTTGCTTTATAACAGTAAAGACGACGCCATACTAATTCCGCCACAGCAATTCCGTTTTTCAATCAGCTGAATCAGTGGAAATCTGACAACAAATCAATCTAGTAACTCAGTAAACTTTAAGAAAGACATCCCAACTCATCCCGGGCGCAAGAAATGTAATGCGCAGGATCCAAGCTGTAATGTTTCATGCAGGCTTTCCTATAATTTTCAAAGACGACCGCCACAAACATACATCGGCCATTAAGTAGGATCATGATAGTCTCCCATCGTTTTACAATCTAAACTTTCTGCCCACGCCACTTGAGCATGCCTGGTAATCAAATCACTGATGTCCTTTCTCTAAAGACTAGAAACGACCGTCGCCTTTAAGAGGAATGTATCTCCATCAAATCCTTTTAGCCCCAACTGTTACAGTATTCATAAGGTAAACACCCCTTTCTAACTAGCTGGGTCAAAATATTCTTCGATATTGGGCAGGAACTTTAAGGACATAGCCAGTGACTCATTAACGAACCCATCATGTGCTGCATAGAGTCATAAAACGACATGTTATTTAAATGAAACACATGTACTTTTCTGATACAGGGTGCCAAATGCATGTTACCCTGAAGGCGTCGTTTACTGCTTTCCATTATAAGGTGAGAGTCGTAACCTCGCAAGTTAGAAAGAATACAGGCAGCATTCCATGTCTTTGGCTTCAAACTTAGTAGAAGATAGCATTTGTATATGCGCCCGCTCCTCTAACTTCCCACCTAATGTGATCCTGTCTCTTACTGTCGATTGAGTTTCCTTCACTGAGTTCTAAACCACAAATCCAACAATGAAGTGGCTTGAGTCAGACTGTTTTCTTGGTCTTCGGCGTCATTTGATTTCAGATAAGTTTAGATTATTAGAACATCCATTACCGCACTTGCGCATGCGCTGTAAAAAAATCTTCTGCCGCTATTTGTCCTCTGTAAAATGCTGGCGTTGAATGAGCGCCATCCGACCTACAATAATGAAAGCAAATGAACAAATCTGATGATTACTCATTAAGACTGTTATTTCGAAGGTTTTTGTGCGCTGGCCCTTCATAAGGACAATGAGTGATACAAAGTCTGCGTAAACTACGTATGAGAATTTTGCAGACGTTTTCCAGTTTCTAAAAACTATCGTTACTGCCTTTCTGGGGCGTATTAAGTGTCTGTATACAGTCAACTGGGCCGATACAGTGGTTTCTTTATATCCTTGCGGCTTGAAGCAGATGGAATTCTTGTTAAACATTTTCTGCAAGAATCTTGTTTATGTAATGCTTTGAATATGCCGCAATAATCCTACTCATTGTTCGTATCAATGGAAATGCGGTACCCCGCGGTGAAAACATTCAGTAGTAAAATCAACATGATTTTTGCTGGAATCGACTAGATTGTTGGGCTGTTCTTGGACACTTTAATGGGTAGTAGATTTGTTTACGCTCATGCCCATGGGTAACATTAACGAGTTATTGGTTTGTTTTGTGCTGCAAAAACTGATCAAATGGAGATCCACGCTAACAGGAAAGGACACCCCTCTAAAGTTAAGATCAGTGATTGTAAGTGTGATAGTTAGACACACTCTCTGCGGTTGGGGGGGGGGCGGAGTATGCAGCCTTGCGAGAACCACACCAACATAAAACATTTGTTGTCTGTATTCTTTATGTTTAGAACTGCTCGTTTTGCTTACTTAATGCTGGAGTATTGGAATGTAAGACTGCCTACTATCGGCGCATACTTAGACTGTTTAATCTGATCTCTAAGACTTCGCCCTCTGACCAACCAAGCCTTCTCATTTATGGCTTCTTCACACCACATCAAACTGTGTAACATTTGTCTGCCCAACCGGTGTAAGTCATTAGAGGAAAGATAGTCTGCTGGTTTAGTCGAAGACCCAGACTTGCTAGTTTTCTTCATTTTTGTTACATAAGTCGAGTAAAACACTAACTTACTTTAACTGGTGGGTCTAATTGTTTATTAACCCGAACTTGAGAAATAGCATGAGCAATCACTTGCCCGTACGCTTGCTGGTTCAATGACTTCTACATCAATATCATTCAGTGCTCTTGATAAATTTTCTTGCTTGCTCAAAAAAATTCGTCTGTCCTTCCCCATTAATAATTTATCCATGCTGAGTTTTCTTTTCTAACTCAAAACATTTATTTGAATTTAAAAAAAATAATTAAGCAATATCAACGGTCTTTTGTGCTTTCGACTCATTAAACTAAAAGTATAACACCCTTTGGGCGTTGTTAATGTGAGCTGTTTAGGAACAGAGTTTAATGTTTCGTTTACTTTATTTTAAACATTCCTTTTTTATGCTGCTCGGGTCTGGCTGTTGAGAAAAACTTGTCCTCGCATTCTTTGAAGAATCAACTTTGTGTCTTTGTAGAGTCATCAAAATCGGCCAGTAAACATTAAAATCTTCATGTCCGTGATGTTATGAGTTCAGCAGTGCTTTATTTATTATCAGCTTGAAGGAACTAAGTTTAGCTGTTATCAGTTGAACTATACTGTGTTGCTTTTGAGAGTTTAGTTTTATTTTTTTGGCTATGCTAGCACCTACACTAATTGGAACACCCGCCAAGAGCTAAAGAACAAACCGCCTAGGAGGTATAGCTAACGGTAGCACCAAAACCTGTTTTGCTAATAGACCTCCACTTGTCCCCTGCCGATAGTGCACTCAAAGTCGAAGCTCCATGTATTAACATATGTAACCGCATTAAAGACAGCAGAATACCTTCGTTGGTTTGCTTTTTGTTAAATTTTGAAAGTCTGCCTCTAGTACTAGTTGCATTTTGTAATGTGTAAGTTAATCTATAGGTTTTTTATGCCGGGGCCTATCTCTTGCTCCTGGCAAGCTCTGGCCGCTGTAGGTACTTTTGGATAACGCTAGACATACAAGCTTTTTTTAAAAATGCAAACAATAATTTAGTAATGTATATTTTCTAATCTGTTATCTTGAATATTCAGCTCGCATCATAGATAAAACAAATACACATTAAGTGGTTTATTCGGCTTCCTTCTTCTTTATCAATTTGAATGTTTATTATGTCTCTAACAGTTCTACATTCTCCCGCTTCCATGTAACTTTATTATCCTCTGTTGACCTTAGTCAGATCCATAAACCGGATTTCGTTGTTAATAATGATCAAGTCTAACGCTAGTGAAGATGTAGATCTTTAGACACAAGGTCAACTGTTGATTTCTACAACCTCCCACCCCCCGCCCTCCCCACACAGTTTTCTTATTCATCAAAATGCTGTTAAGGTTTAAGCCCAGCTAGCGTAGAATTGGTTAGGACTACCTCATTGTAAATTGCACTTTTGTTATTTTAGATAATAAAATTTTCATTTGTCTTTTGAATGGTCCTTCAATCTTCACACAGCACTAAAAATACCTTTAAGCGAATCTTGCTGTGGCACTAAAACAGAAATATCCAATATAGTTCGCCCTGCTTTTAGATATTTAGAATGATGAAATCACTCTTTCGTAATAATATTGCTAAGTTTGAACTGATCATTGTTGCTGGATCATCCTCGCAAAGTCAGGGTTGCTACATACGTCAAACTCTAACGAATGTCAAATGCCTGTACTTTGCTTCGGTGTCTGTAATAAAATAACATATGTGTGGTCATTAAAAGTTAGTGTCATATGACAAAACTGTCTTTAATGCCCTTGAAAGATGGGGGCATGCGCTTTAACAACTCATAATCTGGGGTGATGAAAAAGCGATTTCCATACGCATAACTTACGGCTCCAAACCTTTTTGCCGTCTTAGCGTTTGCGGCGCCTATTCTATGTTTTTAGTGCTACTTCATTTTTCGATTCCTGTGAAACGCAAGATCCAGCCCTTACATTCGCGGTTAGCCTTAGAAACGTTATTGGCTAAAAATATGTTCTGCATTTTATGTAAAGAAAATATTTCTTGCCCCTCAAGTTTTATAGAAAATATTTCTTCACGATTGCCCCGCCCCAGATTCTGTAAACCCGTCCTTTTGGGTCTGTTGTTGAAGCGAGTTCAATTTTGAAAGTAAAGACGGTGCGAGAGCTGGCACAATCACTGCCATCCGCTTCTAGTCCGGAAATTTTTGACAGTAAGAATTTGATCCGCATCAATCGTTAGATGGATTATTTGAACAGTAAATTATACCGCTTATTTTCCTTCACGCCCAAGGGCTCTTTCAGTCTTTCTATGCGGTCAAGAATCGAGCCATATACTTGTGACATATTTTATAAAACAAAATCAAAAGTAAATTTATTTAAAAACATGGCAGGCATTGAAGGTGAAGAAGCTTATGGAAGTTTTTTGATCTTGGAGACGACAATGAGTGAAACGGCTCTTTGATACAGCATCGGGCTCAACGACCTCACTGTGCATGAATTAAACATTAATAAGGTGACGCAGGTTACAAAAAGTTCTAGGTCTAGAACAATCCCGATTTTTCCTATTGATTTTGATGTAATAAAAAAGGAGCCATTTGTTGTGTAAAACGATCAAGGAACAACTTGTTCGGCTTACAGATAAAAGATAAACCCATCAAAGTTTGTAGGCATAATACAATTTGACAAAGACTTAAGTGGCCGATCAAAATCGCCTTGGCATTGTTAGACCGAAATTAAGAGCGGAGGCAGTTGCTAAACTTCAAAACATACAACAAGAACTCCCAACAATAGCCAAAATACAAAACAGGAACTTCAAGATTAAGTCAAACAGCAGACAAAGAAATGCAAGCAGAAACAGTTTTTTTTCAGCAAAACAGCATTAAAAACTAATTACAACGACCCGCCGCTACCCAGCGAGAAATACCGTGGCCCTTTGAGCATGCTTTGACAAGAAGCCCCAGATGCGAATTAACAAACAATAGTTTCAGCAAAACTGGGTGAAATAGATGAGCATATAAAAAGAGAAAAAGCAAAACCTCGTGAGGCTGATGACGCCAAACTTAGGAGGCATGCTATTAAGAAAGAATATACCCAAAGACTAAAGATCATTGAACAAGAGAGAGTCAAAGACAAAACGTTGTCTACTATCCGAGAAACTTACGAACTCAATGAGCAGAATAAAGAGAAACTATCCAAAGAATTTTATATGAAGACGACAACACTAGCCTAAAGAATAAGAATAACTGTTTTAGAGAGCAAGGCGTCACATTAGCAAGCGTTATAACGGCCTTTGGATTTGCAATAAGACAAACTGGTGATGGCTATTAACAGGCGGGGCCGTGGTCAAATCCCAGTGCCGCCACCACCATCGCCTCCACCTTAAACTCATGGTAAAAAAACAGCTGATCATCTTGCGAGTTATTAAATAAATTAGCTGGTAAGCTATAGACCCTTACCTGGTATATTAGGAAGGATTGTTAGCTGCTTAGTCTACTGCAGCAAAGTAAGTTGGCTTTAAGTCTGAGCACTATATGGTTCATCTTTTAGTTCTCTTAAAAGTTGGGTTACTCTTTAAGTAAAATTAAAGAAGGATATCACAAGGCCAGTTAAAAAACCCAAAACAAGTGCTGTCTTTCATAAGCAATGGTCATTATTTATGATGACTTCGTGACTTCTTGGTCATCAACGACCTTCGGGCTTTGGCCTCGGGATTGGAATGACTTATCTTGGGTGTTTTTGTTTACTGCTTGCAATAATTTTTACTGCTCAGAATTTATTTCGTTTTTCCGACTTCTGTTCATTGCTGCCACAAGTATTTCCATGTTGGTATTTTATTATTGTTCCTCACCTGGTGTCTGAGGTCCAGAAGGTAGCATGTATAAACAGTGCCAACAGCAAAGTCTACTATTCGATCTTCGAATTGTAAAGCCTTTTGGGTAAAAACCTTTTATGCTTGAAGTAAATCAACTGTTGAATTAATGCGTCCCTCTAAATTTGCTAAGTATTGTTTTTTTGGGTGGGCGTCAAGCCAGTAGAAGGATCGGTTATGCTTGACCTTGTCTGGTGCTTGCGAACCTAGCAAACACCACACTGTAAGTACGAATAATTCGATTATTTCGGCTCTATTTCCCGCTTTAGACAGACCCTTATAAGAGTCTAAGATAAATGTGTCCATGCTGTTTTAATGCTTCTTGCTCTATGGGACCCGAGGTGAATAACAGTTTGTGCCTGAAGAGAAAGATGTGTAAGGAGGAATCCAGTCGTATATTTTATACTTCTGTCACGCCCCAAAAATAAGGGGTGCCTAAGCCATTAATTAAGATGCAACTTTTGTCTAAAGACTGTTCTTGAAGTAATATTGAATTGTCGTTACAAATCCCTTTCAAGCCTTCATGTCTATTCTGTTGCTAGAATGGTTTTAAACGGTTTGTCATTTGGTAATGGAGCTTGCAGTATTCAGTGCAAAAAACGTCTGAAGTTGTAATAAAATTGAAATTCTCTACACTGACCTCACCATGGAACAGATGATTAAATGAACAGCATACGACACTCCCACACCAGTTTTGATGCGCAAACCCAGCAAAGTTTAATAACTGGTTTTCGATAAAACAGCATCGGATGACTAAACCACACTTTCGGGATGTAGTCTTTTTTAATAGGAGGTTAAAAGACATTGGCCAATGGAGTACTCACCTTTACTTGAAAAGCGTCAGACTGAGTCACAGAAATTTCAGCAGAGTATCGGATGCTCATATTTTTAAGATTGTAGTGTGGCCCAGCAGAATATTTTGCATCAGTAATTTTTGAATTCAACTCATTTTTCATTTGTTTTAAAAATGTTGTAACAATAACAACCCAAACCGCCATTCGTTTTTTAGAACATGCTCTTGATAACAAATGGCGGTAATGCAGAACGGGTGCGCTTTCCATGAAATATTTTACTCAGTCGTATGGTTTTAATATAAGTGAATCCAGGAGAATAATACGATTCTAAAAATTAACAAAACAGGGGCCAAAGTTAGCCAGTTACAATCCTGATGGTTTTATTACAGTTTTGCTCACTAAAAGAAGCAATGAGCAACTTTGACATTACTCTCAAACTTAACAATGCGAATCTGAAAACAATGTATGACCTTCAAACCTGAAGAAGAAGAAGTAGGTTGACCACCATTTTGATGGAGAGCTAGCTAAAATGTTAGTTTTTACCACTGCCGAATCAAGCGTTCATAGTTTGAAGTTTACCCAAACAAACTACTTTATTTGAGGAGAAAATCCGCTCATCTTGCATTACATTCATTACTCTATGTTCATTTGGATTAGCTTAAGCACTGATGAAAACTTTATGATGGACAGGCCCTCAACTGTTTTAAGAGCTCTTCCATCAGGGAAGCTGCATATTGCGATTATGAAATTAATACAATTCCCTAATTTTACATTTTAAAAGATAGTTTGTGGGAGGGTTGGAATCATTTAATATAAAAAATGCAGACAAAACAGGTAAAATCGTGAAATGAGATAACCTGCACAATGGTTTTGGAAAAAAAAAAATAAGCTGTACAAAAATCGCGTGGGCCATGAAGAACCCAGGAGTTACATTAGCGCCTGTGAGGTGGGTATAACTAGGATTACAAGACCTTGTTAGACGTATACAGACTTTGAACAATGGGAGATAGCGTTGTAGGGTTTGAGTACACTAAAGATGCGTGAATTATAACGCAAAAGAGGTTTGTCGACAGCAAAAGTTTCCCTAAACTAGAACAACTGCGCAATCTAGAAGCAAATAATGTTTGGTCAGTATGAAATATAAAATAGTTCGAAAACCTGACCCTCAAATGGCACTTGGAACCAAATTTAAGAATGGTAAATAAAATTTGAATTCATAAGCCCCTTACATTTTTTGGCCGTCAAAAAAGTTCAGAAAAGCATTTCAGCTCTGGCCCTTTACACGTAAGTCTTATGCCGGACGACAATAGACGGAAAGAGATTTGAAATAACGCCGTTATGGGAAAAAACAGTACCATCCTTCACAGAAGAGAAACGTTTTAAAGGAGCTCTACAAAATTACAGTTCTTTCCAAGCCAGAAAATTAGAGACACGTTTCACAATATATTTGAAATTTTCTGTACTTTAAAGATGAGGGGAGGGATGGTTGTGGCGTCAGTGACGACCCCTTTTAAAAGGAATTCTAATTACTGGCAAAACTTAGACTTAAACGTCTTAATCGATACCGATCGTCGTTCCTTCCACAATGGTGAAGATATAGTTATAACAACCCCCCCCCCAAGCAACACAAATCACTGTATGACTTAAATGAAACAACTTACTGAACTGAATTGATTAATCTTTACACAGTTAGGCCTTGTAAGGGTTTTATTAAACTGACAAGTTTTGACAAGAGAGCATGAAAAAAATACAATAACAGAGACTTAGATTAAAATCTGTTATAAAACTATGGAGCATTAAACTTTATGAGCAAAAACCCCTCATTGTTCATTAATTTGTGCAGACTGGTGTGGGAAAAACAATATTTTATCCTTGACATATTACAAACAGTTTATTCGCTATAATTTTGATCATAATGTGATTTTTCTGTCCAACGCTTAAAATGGAACAAAGCATATCATATAGAAGGTTTATATGGACAGATGATGAACATATATTTAGTTGATCCAAGCAATAAACTGAGTGAGTGTTTAGAATTACTTTTTATAGACTGTTTGAAAGGAACGCAGAAACGCTATTATTATAGAATGACTGTTCAGCAGAAAGAGACAGTTAAAAAAAGAAACGCTTTGTCGAAAACTAGCCTTGTCAGTGGAAGACCATGCTGGAAGTTAGTGTGTGGATTTTTATGGTCAGAAATATAATACGGTTTTTAAAAGACGTTAGAGAACAGTTAAAGACTGTAGTTTCTTTTCAACATGAAAGACAGAGATGCATTTGATGAATTGTTTTGCGTGCAAATGGATGTTATTGAGAATGAACAAGAAAAACACAGGATAAACAAAAACTGAAAGCTGAAAAGTTTAGTAAATTTATATGAAAAACGGATACCCAATCACAGTATGTATGTGTTTTGTAGGGTCGTTATTATTTTTGTTATTAAAGTCATGCCTTAGTAAGAAATCGGTATGAGGCCGCTTTTGGAGTCAGCCCGTACGCGGAGGGTCCTCCAGACCGCCAAGGCCGGTGAGAGCGGGTGAGCCAAAAGCGGCCTAATCCCGTTCACCTAACATGTTAGTGCGAGTGTTTGAGAGTGTGTTGAGCGCAATGAGTTGAACCCAAGATTGCGCTTTATAAAATCTATACATTATTATTATTATAATTTGTGCTAGCAGGAGTTTCCCTCCCCTGATGGTTTTACCAGTTGGAGCTAGCAGGAAGTTTCCCCCCCTCCCCCCGCTGATAACCTGCTGTGCTAGAAGGAGTTCCCCTCCCCTGTGTTTACCTGTTGGTGCTAGCTCGGAGATCCCCGCCCCCCCCCCGCTGGTTTAACCTGTTGGCGCTAGCAGGAGTTCCCTCCCCATGCTGGTTTACTCCCTGTTGGTGCTAGCAGGATTTCCCCCGCCCCCCCGCCCCCCCCCCTGCTGGTTTACCTGTTGGTGCCTAGCAGGAGTCCCCCCCCCTGCTGGTTTACCTGTGGTGCTAGCAGGAGTTCCCTCCCCTGCTGTTTACCTGTTGGTGCTAGCAGGAGTTCCCTCCCACTGCTGGTTACCTGTTGGTGCTAGCAGGTTTTCGCCTCCCCTGCTGGTTTACCTTGTTGGTGCAAGCAGGAGTTCCCCTCCCCCCCCCCCCTCCCCTGCTGTTTACCTTACCTGTTGGTGCTAGCAGGAGTTTCCCCTCGCCCCCCCCCCCCCCCTCCTCTGCCTGTTACCTGTTGTGTCTAGCAGGAGTTCCCTCCCCCTGCTGGGATAACCCTGTTGGTGCTAGCAGAAGTTCCTGCTGATTTACCAGAAGTTGCCTGTTACCATGGTTTTACTGAGAATGTCACACGTCTGTTTACAGGGAGTTGTGTGTTCGTTTAGCCTGAGCCTAACCTGTCGGTTTATCTCTAGTATTCTGGTTGTGTCTTGGGAGTCACTTGTTTGTTTATCATAATAGACCTTTTGATTTTACTGGAGTTACTTGTTCCGTTTACCACAGTTTACCCTGTTAGTTTTCTGGCATTTTACAAGTATGGTTTTTTTTTTTTTTTTTTTTTTTCAGAATTAACCTATCTGTTTTACCTAGGAGTTGCTTGTATCGTGTACACTCAGTTTACCTACTGGTTTACCTTTAATTACATATTTGCTATTTTGGAGTTTTCTTGTTTGTATTTATCGAAGTCACCTTTTGGTTTCACTGTAAGGAATTGTCTGGGTTTTTTTTTTTTTCCCGGTTTTTCCCTGAGATACAGGCTGGTTGTCCTGAGATACAGGCCAGCGTCCTGAGATACAGCCGGTTGTTCCTGAGACACAGGCCGTTGTCCTGAAGCACAGGCCGGTTGTCCTGAGACACAGACAGGTTTGTCCCGAGATATCTGTCGGGTGTCCTGAGATACAGGCCGTTTGTCCTGAGACACAGGCAGGTTTCCCTGAGACACAGGCCGGTTGTCCTGAGACACAGGCCGGTTGCCCTGAGATATCTCCAGTTGTCTCTGAGATACAGGCCGGTTTGTCCTGAACACAGGCCGGGGATACAGCCGGTTTGTCCTGAGATCACAGGCCGGTTGTACATTTAGATACAGGCCGGTTTTGGTCCTGAGACACAGGTGCGGTTGTCCTGAGAACACAGGCCGGTTGTCCTTAGACGACAGCTGGTTGTCCTGATACAGCCGTTTTGGTCCTGAGACCACAGGCCGTTGTTCCTGAGACACAGGCCGTTTCATGAGATACAGGCCGGATACAGGCCGGTTATCTTAGATACAGGTCGTTGTCCTGAGATACAAGCCGGATAACAGACCGTCTGTCTGAGATACAGGTCGTTGTCCTGAGATACAGGTCCGGTTGTCCTGAGGCCGGTTGTCCTGAGATAAAGACTGGTTGACCGAGACACAGGCCGGTTTTCCTGAGATACAGACCGTTGCCTGAATACAGGCCGGTTGTCCTGAATACAGGCCGTTGTCCCTGAGACATACAGCAGGGGATACAGACCTTATCCTGAGATACAAACCAGGTTGTCCTGAGATACAGGCCGTGTGTCCGAGATTAACAGGCAGGTTGTCCGAGATGCAGGCGGTTGCCCTGAGATACAGGCCTTGTCCTGAGATACAGGCCGGATTGTCCCTGAGAATACGAGGCCCGGTTGTCCCTGAGATACAGGCTGGTTGTCCTGAATACAGGCCGGTTGTCCTGAGATAACCTGATTTGATCACTGAGAGTAACTTTGGTTTGCTTGTCGCGTGTTAACGTGGTTTATTTGCCGAAAGTTACATCATTCGTTTACAAGAGTTTACCTCCTGCTTGATTTTACATGCTTGCATGCTGGTTTTATACTATTGGTTTACAGATCATTTTCTGTTTGCTTACAGAAAGCAACCCCTTTTTGTTTACCGCGAATTTCACTGGGAAGTATCTGTTGATTTACTGAGTTACCTGTTGAGTTCACCAGAAAGTCCCGTTACCTGTTGGTTCATCACCAGAAAGTCCCAGTTAGTTTATCAGATAGGCAGTGGTGGTGGGGGGGGGGGGAGTTTTAATTTTTTTTCAATTAATATACTGGGCGTTAACTTACGGGTTTCAAAGTGATTTATCTTTGGTTTACATGGGGTTGCTTTATATTGAGATTTATTAAGATCTTCATATAGATTGGTTTACCCAGGAAGATAAGTGTGGTCACTGGAAAATCGTCTATTGGGAGTTACCGTCCTGGTTTACAGTGTGGTTGCCTTTGGGTTTTCCAGGACTTGTTTTTCTCTCTCTCTCTCTCTCTCATCTCTCTCAAGTGTCCCGTTTCCCCGTCTCTCTCCTTCGCGTCACTCCTCTCTCACCTCCGTGGAATCTCTCTCTCCTCTCACTCTCTCTGTGAGTAAGTATGAAACTAAGAAACTACCTGCTCCCACCACAAGACATAGTGACAGCGGTCACAGTGACCTACTTTTCCGTGGATACAATGGCATGACAGCCAATGAAAATAAATCACCGCCACAATGACTACACACACTGGTCCTTTTCGGCAGGCTGATCTACGCCCTAGTGTTTATTCATCGCATAAGCATGTTTATGAGATACTATTTACGTCTGAATTACTGCACTAGAGGCCCCGAGTTTTAAACCTGAACTCCTGACATGATTGGATCTTACGACGGCCTCCATTCTACTCTTTCCTCGCATGCATCAAAAATTCTGTAAGCTGTTGTACAATCGTCACCACAGTCAACTTGTAAAAACTTTGTTTTCCAATGCTCCCAGAGACAATCCAAGTGAACTACTGATTTACATGTTATTTACCATGTCTGATGTCAAGTGAACAGATGTGTGATGATTGCCAGCCAGAACGGCATCCCTCATTGGCCAAGGGACGTTTCCTGATGCTTCGATTTGACTAATTATTTACTCACCTGGATCAGGGAATTTATATGCCACACACATCAACAGATTCATCCCAAAACCAGTTGTTAAATGGTTGTGTTAGAATTTTGTCAGTTTGTTCAGTTTTGTAAAACTTACATTTTTCGGATAAAAGTCTGATTAACCTGCACCTAAACTGTTAACTGCACATAAACTGTTGCCATGTTGCTCTCGCCTGCATGGACCTGCTTCAAAAGATTCTGTCTCCTGTTGGTTAAAAGATGTGCTACAAGCACCTGGTGTTGGAAGTTTCACATCTCACAGTTTTAGAGGTGCATTATCGTCAGGTGTGTCTGGCCGTGGTGTTTCACTGAAGGCATTGTGAGGACAGCAGGATGGTCCAATGCTGCCACTTTTCATGAATAGTACAACACATCTCTGGCCAAGGACAGTGGAAAACAAGTGCCAACCAGTGAGGTGCAACAAACTATTTTAAATTTTACCGTCAGTCTGTAAACATTCCGTTTGTGGACTGTTAAGCTTTATCCGGTTGTTTGTTCAGAGCTACAAGACTAAGTACCTGTCACTGGATGGATGTACTCACTGAGTACCTGTCACTGGATGGATGTACTCATTAAGTACCTGTCACTGGATGGATGTACTTACTGAGTACCTGTCACTGGATGGATGTACCACTGAGAAACCTGTCACTGGATGGATGTACTTATTAAGTACCTGTCACTGGATGGATGTACTCATTGAGTACCTGTCACTGGATGGATGTACTCATATGAGTACCTGTCACTGGATGGATGTACTCACTGAGCATGATCTTGCCATGTCATTGTTTAAAAAGACTGGATTACTGGATATTATATATTGGTACTGATTCAAATTTGTTGGTTTACTCCATTGTGCGGGGTTTTTACGGCGCTGTTTCTGTCTTCATTTTAAGGAGGGTGGTTTGTAATCAAACATCTACAACAGTTTAGGATCATGATTCTGTTCACTAGAATGAGGTTCTGTTGTCTTGGGAAACGAAAAATTGCAGAATTACTTTTACATAGTAAACATCAAGTAACGCATGGTGAAAAACTATTTTCACCAGTTTGGATTTTGATTTCATGAATGTTTTGTACAAAATGTTACGTTTGAAATACTTTACATGTTAAATATCAAGACGAATTCAGTGCAAGTCCAAACAACCAAGTTTGCGAAAACTGCGAGAAACAGAATTGTAAACTTAAGTACCTTGGGAAGTCGAAGTGGAGGTTTGTGTAGAATTCCATGATGCAGTTTACCAGAACGGAGGGATAGGTGCCCTCTCTGATTATTGTTCTTAATTCCCATATAAACAAAACTCAGAAGTTAAAATTTGAAACATTTCTAAATTAGATGCATTTTGTAATGTTCTTGGTTGTTTTACTTTCAATCATAAATCTTAGATACGATAGTCTTCTGGTTTTAAGACAACTTAATATGGTGCATTGTTTACATAATATGATAAAACATGTAAAATAGGGCGATCTCGACGCATGCACATCTCCCGCCTCTGCCTCAGTTCTGGCAAAACTTCATCATAGAGTTTTACAGAAACTGCGACTTCCCAAGGTAAGTATTCGTTTAAGTTCCTTATTATAAAGTTTTAAAATGGGAGACTTGGGGAGATAGAATGCAAGGAAGACACAATATCATAATGCAACCATTAAGGCTTCTCGTGTGTGTGTGTGTGTGTGTGTGTGTGTGTGTGTGTGTGTGTGTGGTGTGTGTGTGTGTGTGTGTGGTGTGTGTGTGTGTGTGTGTGAGAGAGAGAAGAGAGAGAGAGAGGGGAGAGAGAGAGAGAAGAGAGAGAGAGAGAGAGAGGAAGAGAGAGATGCGTGCGCGCACACACACACACACACACACACACGCGCGCGCGCACACACACACACATACACACATAAATAACATATGCAAGAAAAGATTGTTCAAAAATGTATTTAATAAAGCTTACATAGAAATGCGAAGCAGAATTACATTCCCATTGCAGTGAGCAAAGCTAAAAAGCACACATTCTTTCCACACCATAACAGAGCAACCACAATGCAAATAGAGTATGTAATGTGTCACAGCATCAAACGGTAACACTCACACTGTTTAGAATGGCACAAACGCTGGTTCATGTGAAGATGTCTGACTTGGTGTGGGTGTTAAAGCTTGGATTGGAAGCCTCAGCAGCTGCACAATGTGTGGCACTATCTGACTTTTTTCTCCATAATTCAGCAATGTTACTCCGGCAAGAAAGCGGACGGGAAGAGGGAGGAATAAACATTCCCATAATTAACGCAAAGAACAAAGACTACCTTATAAAAACTAAGCGGCCAAACAAATAAAACCATCACTAACAATATGAACAATGGAAAATTCCGAAAATATTTCCCGTCCTGACCGTTTCCAAAAAAAAATGTAAATGCCAAAGAAAGACTTTTTGGTTTAATGAACAACGCCTCACCGAACATCATCTGGATGCCAGGAAACCAGTCCCTGTGTGCCAGCTATCATGGTCATATTGTCCCTGCTGAACATCATCTGAATGCCAGGAAACCAGTCCCTGTTTGCCAGCTATCATGGGTCATAAAGAACATCATCTGAATGCCAGGAAACCAGTCCCTGTGTGCCAGCTATCATGGGTCATATTGTCCCTGCTGAACATCATCTGAATGCCAGGAAACCAGTCCCTGTTTGCCAGCTATCATGGGTCATAAAGAACATCATCCGAATGCCAGGAAACCAGTCCCTGTTTGCCAGCTATCATGGGTCATATTGTCCCTGCTGAACATCATCTTGCTAGGACGCCATGTTGGTCTATTGTTTGACCACTGTCTTGGATGATATGATCAGTGCTGATTTCATTATCCAACACGCCATCCTGATTTATAGCTTGACCAAAATCCACGGATGAAATTACCGGTGCTGATATCTTATTGGACGCCACCTTTGTTTACTGTTTGATCAAAATCATTGATGAAATTACCAGTGCTGATATTTTGCAAGGATGCCATCTTGGTTTCTTGTTTGACCACAATCATGGATAAAATTACCAGTGCTGATACCGTTATACAGGTCGCCATCTTGGTGTATTGTTTGACCACAATCATGGATAAAATTACCAGTGCTGATACCGTTATACAGGTCGCCATCTTGGTGTATTGTTTGACCACAATCATGGATAAAATTACCAGTGCTGATACCGTTATACAGGTCGCCATCTTGGTTTCTTGTTTGACCACAATCATGGATAAAATTACCAGTGCTGATACCGTTATACAGGTCGCCATCTTGGTGTATTGTTTGACCACAATCATGGATAAAATTACCAGTGCTGATACCGTTATACAGGTCGCCATCTTTGGTGTAATGTTTGACCACAATCATGGATAAAATTACCAGTGCTGATACCGTTATACAGGTCGCCATCTTGGTGTATTTTTTGACCACAATCATGGATAAAATTACCAGTGCTGATACCGTTATACAGGTCGCCATCTTGGTGTATTGTTTGACCACAATCATGGATAAAATTACCAGTGCTGATACCGTTTATACAGGTCGCCATCTTGATTTATTGTTGACCACAATCGTGGATAGAAACTATCCGTGAAGGACGCCATCTTGTTTGAATGTTTGATCACTATCATCGATTCAATGATCAAACCTGAACGCCATTTTTCATAGTTTGAAACCCCTAAACCCGAGAGGCAACCGAAGATAACCAATACAAGGAGTTCGGAGTAACATTGCAGTTACACTCATATGGAGACTCCCCACGCACATTGCGACAATTCATTGTGATATGCGCGCTTGTATGTGTGTGTGTGTGTGTGTGTGCGTGTGTGCGTGCGTGCGTGCGTGCGAGAGAGAGAGAGAGAGAGAGAGAGAGAGAGAGAGAGTGTGTGTGGTGTGTGTGTGTGTGTGTGTGTGTGTGTGGGTTGTGTGTGTGTGTTTTGTGTGTGTGTGTGTGTGTGTGTGTGTGTGTGTGTGAAGTGGTCTGACATACCAACATGCGTCTTTACCATTCAGTCGAGGTGGAAGGAGCAGGGACATGAGAAAGCTACACAAATTAGTTCTGTATAATATAAGACCAAAAAAAGAAAAAAAAGAAAAAGACGAATTTATTAAAGAAATACACACGGGTATCCCGTCCAGCAACTTCAATTTTCTGAATTAAAATATTATTCAATCTAATAAATCACAAAGAAAACTGCAATTACAACAGAGTTACATTATTACAAATTATTTCCTTAATACAAATTTTAATTAAGACTGCAGATACAAAAAAAAAAAAAAGGAAAAAAAAGGAAGAATAGTTCATTCCTTACAAACAAAACCTACAAATAAAGACAAATAAAATGGATAATAGTATAGAACAAATAAACAGAACATAAACCAAACATAATGATACAGCAGCCGCACTAACGTCATCAGTTTTGCAGTTGACATACTACGATAATAAACAAACAAGGCATGGTGCATTTTTACCAATGCCAAAGAACACTAGCTTAAGACAGTTAAATTCCGATTGGAGTTGAACACATAATCATCATGTTTTTGCATCGTGTTGTTCTTTTCTATACCTATCATACAATACTTTTAGGGGGACCACCAATGTGGGAAACAACGTGCCATTTTACAGTTGTCAATATGTTTGGCAAGTACACTATCAGGTCAAATATTCTTTTTCTTTAATATCCATCTCTACCAAAAGCGAAAGATTATGACAAATGTGGATATGGAAAACATTTTCGCGTTTTTCATTCACGTTGTTTCTAAAATGGTCAAAAAATGTTGTACAAGTGTACAATTCCATTCAAATCGCTCAGTTGAATCCTTTGCATCATCACACCATACACATCTTGTCGTGTCAGTCACACCATGACACTTGGGACAACTTCTGTCGCTAGGACCTAGTGAACGATTCTTATCTATGACCATTTCAATCTGATATCACTTTCAAAGAATATCAATGTTTATTTTCCCCCCAGACAACTCGAAACAGCGCTTTCATCGCAAATCGTCCTGTATGAACAACTTAAAGTACGTTTTAGCTCCCTTATGTACACTCGTAACAATTCTTATGCCTTCCTAAAGCGCTAGAGAACAGAGAAATGTTTGTTCTAACTCACCCGCCTAAAACTGTTAAAACTAGTTTCAGGCGGGCGACCTTAGAACAGACATTTCTCTGTCTTGACAAGTAAGGCTTAACAATGAATTAAAAAGATAATCCATCACACATTCTCTTTCAATAACCAAAAA
>CM031626.1:14835046-14895046 GCA_018398815.1 Conus ventricosus
GTGTGTGTGTGTGTGTGTTGTGTGTGTGGTGCGTGCGTGCGTGTGCGTGCGTGCGTCGTGCGTGCGTGCGTGGGGTGCGTGTGCGTGCGTGCGTGGTGCGTGCGTGTTTGTGTGTGTGTGTGTGTAAGTAAGTAAGTAAGTAAGTAACTAAGAAACTACCTGCTCCACCACAAGACATAATGACAGCGACACAGTGACCTACTTACCGGATACAATGGCGTAACAGCCATTGAAAATGAATCACCGCCACAATGACGACACACACTGTGTCCTTTTCGCAGGCTGATCTACGACCCTGTGTTTATCAATCGTATAAGCATGTTTTATGAGATACTATTACGTCTGAATTACTGCACTAGAGTCCCGAGTTAAACCTGACCTCTGACATGATTTGATCTGTACGACGGCATCATTCTACTATTTTCTCGCTTGCATCAAAATTCTGTAAGCTGTTGTACAATCGTCACTATAGTCAACTTGCAAAACTTTTGTTTTCAATGCTCCCAGAGACAAATCCAAGTGAACTACTGATTTAATGTTATTACCATTGTCTGATGTCAGACGTTTGATGATTGCCAGCAAGAACGGCATCCCTCATTGGCCAAGGGACGTTTCCTGATGCTTCGATTTGACTATATATTTACTCACCTGGATCAGGGAATTTATATGCCACACACATCAACAGATTCATCCCAAAACCAGTTGTTAAAGGGTTGTGTTAGAATTTTTTCAGGTTTGTTCAGTTTTGTAAAACTTACATTTTTCGGATAAAAGTCTGATTAACCTGCACCTTAAAAAGCACTTTAAATATGTAACTAACTTTTGATCCATGAATTGAATTTACAATCGTTAAAAAGCTGAACTATCAGTGAAAATCAGAACAGTCGCTTCTGTACCTGGTGGCTAGGGATCCATCAGTAATTCTAGTCAGACCGTGGGACGGTGGTCTGAAAGAGAGAAACTGGCACAGGGATCCATCAGTAATTCTAGTCAGACTGTGGGACGATGGTCTGAAAGAGAGAAACTGGCACACATCAGGGGGAGGTGTCTCATTCTCAAGAATGTAATGATGCGACAACACGAATTTGGCAACGGGGCAAATCAAATGCAGTCTGGATAATCATTGCTCAGATTCATGGAAAACTCAATGTTGACGCCGACGCATTGTCAAGAAAATTTAACGTTGATGCAGAATGACAGACGAGCTCAGATATTTTCCACAAAGTGGTTGAGGGTGTTTGATATTCCGGGTATCGATCTGCATCAGCAGAAATACAGACCAGTGACAATGTATAGGTACTGGCATATCCAAAGGAAGTCAGAATTTTTTTTTAAACCAAGTTTTTGAGCTGAAATCACCTCAGCCATGTAATCCGCAAACGTGGGACGTGGACTATTTATTTTGTTATGTAAGAAAACAAGAAACCCATGGAAATTGTTTATGAAAGAATTCACATGAAAGTCATGTGCTCTCTTGATGACTACAGCAGTTCAGGCGGTACAGACCCTCCATCTATTTGGATTAGACAGTATGCACGTTCATGAAAAACAAAGTTGCATGTTGAAAGATAAACTGAAGCATACCTAGACCAGGACATTTTCATGAAGACAAACTGTTTGTCGTTGCATGCCTTGAGGAATACATTAAGAGAACAACCTCTCTACACACTGAACGCGCTGATAAACTGTTTCCAAATGAAAGAGCCTCTCTACACACTGAACGCGCTGATAAACTGTTTCCACAATGAAAGAGCCTCTACACAATGAACGCACTGATAAACTGTTTCCACAATGAAAGAGCCTCTCTACACACTGAACGCGCTGATAAACTGTTTCCACAATGAACGAGCCTCTCTACACACTGAACGCACTGATAAACTGTTGCCACAATGAAAGAGCTCTCTACACACTGACCGCGCTGATAAACTGTTGCACAATGAAAGAGCCTCTCTACACACTGAACGCGATGATAAACTGTTGCCACAATGAAAGAGCCTCTCTACACACTGAACGCGCTGATAAACTGTTGCCACAACGAAAGAGCCTCTACACACTGAACGCGCTGATAAACTGTTGCCACAATGAAAGAGCCTCTCTACACACTGGACGCGCTGATAAACTGTTGCCACAATGAAAGAGCCTCTCTACACACTGAACGCGATGATAAACTGTTGCCACAATGAAAGAGCCTCTCTACACACTGAACGCGCTGATAAACTATTGCCACAATGAAAGAGCCTCTCTACACACTGAACGCGCTGATAAACTGTTGCCACAATGAAAGAGCCTCTCTACACACTGAACGCGATGATAAACTGTTGCCACAATGAAAGAGCCTCTCTACACACTGACCACACTGATAAACTGTTGCCACAATGAAAGAGCCTCTCTACACACTGACCACGATGATAAACTGTTGCCACAATGAAAGAGCCTCTACACACTGAACGCGGTGATAAACTGTTGCCACAATGAAAGAGCCTCTACACACTGAACGCGGTGATAAACTGTTGCCACAATGAAAGAGCCTCTACACACTGACCACGCTGATAAACTGTTGCCACGTTGCTCTCGCCTGCATGGACCTGCTTCAAAAGATTGTCTCCTGTTGGTTAAAAGATGTGCTGCAAGCACCTGGTGTTGGAAGTTTCACATCTCACAGTTTTAGAGGTGCATTATCGTCAGGTGTGTCTGGCCGTGGTGTTTCACTGGAGTGCATTGTGAGGACAGCAGGGTGGTCCATGCTGCCACTTTTCATGGACAGTACAACACATCTCTGGCCATGGACAGTGGAAAACAAGTGCCAAACAGTGAAGTGCAACAACAAACTATTTTGAATTTTACCGTCAGTCTGTAAAAATTCGTTTGTGGACTGTTAAGCTTTATCCAGTTGTTTGTTCAGAGCTACAAGACCAAGTACCTGTCACTGGATGGATGTACTCACTGAGTACCTGTCACTGGATGGATGTACTCATTGAGTACCTGTCACTGGATGGATGTACTCATTGAGTACCTGTCACTGGATGGATGTACTCATTAAGTACCTGTCATTGGATGGATGTACTCATTGAGTACCTGTCACTGGATGGATGTACTCATTGAGTACCTGTCACTGGATGGATGTACTCACTGAGTACCTGTCACTGGATGGATGTACTCATTGAGTACCTGTCACTGGATGGATGTACTCATCGAGTACTGTCACTGGATGGATGTACTCATTGAGTACCTGTCATTGGATGGATGTACTCATTGAGTACTGTCACTGGATGGATGTACTCACTGAGTACCTGTCACTGGATGGATATACTCACTGAGCATGATCTTGCCATGTCATTGTTTAAAAAGACTGGATTACTGGATATTATATATTGGTACTGATTCAAATTTGTTGGTTTACTCCATTATGCTCGTGTTTTACGGCGCTGTTTCTGATCTTCATTTTAAGGAGGGTGGTTTGTAATCAAACATCTACAACAGTTTAGGATCGTGATTCTGTTCATGAGAATGAGGTTCTGTTGTCTTGGGAAACGAAAAATTGCAGAATTACTTTTACACAGTAAACATCAAGTAACGCATGGTGAAAAACTATTTTCCCCAGCTTGGATTTTGATTTCATGAATGTTTTGTACAAAATGGTACGTTTAAAATACTTTTACATGTTAATATCAAGATGAATTCAGTGCAAGTTTAAACAACCAAGTTTGCGAAAACTGCGAGAAACAGAATTGTAAACTTACGTACCTTGGGGAAATCGAAGTGGAGGTTTGTGTAGAACTCCATGATGCAGTTTACCAGAACGGAGGGATAGGTGCCCTCTCTGATTATTGTTCTAGAGAACTATAAAACATGGGTTCAAGCTCACCCGCTCTCAACCGGCCTTAACCGGTTGAGAGCGGCTGACCTTGAACCCGTGTTTTATAGTTCTCTAACTAGTAAACCCTACAAACATGCATACTGTGTAGGATTATCCGTTTTCATACTAATTTACTAAACTTTTTAGATTTTAGTTTTTGCTTAATTCTGTGTTTTCCTGATCATTTTCAATAAAAAAAAAAAATGCAAAACTCTTCGCATCTAGCCACATTACTGATCACCCATGGGTCTAACTTGAGACCCTATGGCGCCCTAGGGCCCGCAGGCATATTATTAGGGGGCTAAACTTAGATTTTTGGATTACTGGCACGCGTCGCTGCCCTGGCTAGGTAATTTTGTGTAATTTGACACGGGCTGATTTGCGTTGGGCGGTTGCCTACTAGTAAAGTGACAAATGCGCCGCCCCAGCCCTACAATTTTGTAAGCCAATAATTGAAGGGTTTGCACGAAGGAAAGCAACCCTTTAGAATAAGAGGAGTTGTCTTCCAAAAAAAGAATGTAACAATGGATTGTGTTTTTATTTTACGTTTTATCAAGTTGCCATGGGTTCTTATTCAAGTTGCTATCAAGTTGTTCTAAGTTCTTAGTCAAGTTTTTAATCAAGTCACCTCTAGTTCTTAATTAAGTTCTTAATTAGGTTCTTACTTAAGTCACACTAAGTTTTTAATAAGTTCTTGATCAAGTCGCCTCAAGTTCTTAACTTAAGTCACTTCTAAGTTTATAACTAAGTTATCCCCTAAGTACAACCAAGTTCTTATTCAAGTCAACTTATAATTATTTATTAAGTTCTTAAAGTATTATTGCATCTGAAATGGATCAAAATGATCTTTTGTTGTTGGCGGTTCTGGCATGCTGTTGTGTTCGGATTTTGTATTTAGTGGTTGAGATTGTTTGGACTTTTTTGGTTTTTGTTGTCTTTGTTTATATATTTTATAACCGTAATAACCGCCCCAACAGCAATGCCGCCAAAAATGACAATTGTTTTAAGAAAATATGAAGACTTTGGCGGTGTAGGCAACCCTGTTGTTGTAGGCCTCGAATCAACTTGTTCTGGCGTTTTTATATCTGGCATTGAAACAACTGGCTGCGGCTCAGGCACTTTTTCATTATGAGCTATATTCTGTGATTGTAACTGTAATTTTTGTTGTTTGTTCCACTCTGCTAATTTTTTTCCTGCTTTAACGCGTCCAGGATGAGGGGGTTTACTGACCACTGTCACCTGATTCAATGTTTTCTGATTCTGATTCTGCTGATTTTCTGGCTCGGTCATTTTGAAGGGAAATAAAATCTATATGATTAAAAGTAATTAATCCCATGATTAGCGGCGACAACAATGTTCCAAATCTGTAATATAGATCACATCCTAGAGACTCTAATGACTTTGTTAAAACTGGATCCTGCGTTAAATCATACATAAAGTCTTGTTCAGAATCGATGGGGGCAAATCTACTAACTAGTTTAGTGTACAAACTAAGAACCGTTTGCCGACACTTTTTACCATTCTTGATCCTAGTTGCGCTTCATACCTGTTATGATACTTTATAATGTCTTGTGGCGACATCTGTTGAATCTGTTCTATGCTGAATTCATTGCCGAGGAACTGTTTTGTTTTTCCGCATGCTGCCAAAGAATACAACCTCTCCTTTTGGGGCATAACAGCTTGGTTATCAACTTGTTCATTTGTAAGTTCAGGAAGGTTTAGGCTGCCCTGTAGCTGTAGTAGATCATCGCTGTTCATGTTTTTTATTAATTATAATTATTTTATTTTTTAAAAATGAGCACCGAAAAAACTGTTACCAATCTTGTATACCATTCTGCTGTTATTGGAGGCCTAAGTATAGGATACACAATGCTTGGTAAAAGCTTGTTAAAAATAAAACCAGCAGATGTTGGCAAGCTAGACTTTGAGGATTCAGCAAAGCTAATTGCTATCATTGCAGCTTCGTTTGCTACGAAAGATTTTCTAGTTAAGCAAGGAATAATTCCAGACGTATAAATATGTAAAATAAAAAATCCCATTTATAAAAATTGCTTCATTCGTAATGATGTTGGGAGGCGCTGTAGTAAAATGCGCTGCTTTTAGCGGAAGTAATTACGCATTTAGTAAACTACGGGATGGGGGCGAAAGAAAAGACATAACAAAGCTGGGAGCAACTAGCAGCGCACAAGAAAAACTATGAAAATCGGGAGAATTGAGCAGTTAGATTTTATTAATAACAAACTGAAAAAACGGGGCCCATGCGGCTTACACATTTAAAGATTTTGATCAGCAATAAAAGAATATTATCTTTTTAAGGAAAACCAATCGAGACATTGCACCACCAAAATTCGTGACTTTTATAACCATCAGAAAAACAAAAGATGCAAGAAATCGTGTTATATTGTCTTTGGCATGACTGTCGTGTATTTTGTTGAAATAATATTGGCTGAATAAAAATGAACAAAAATTATTATTCACCAAAAGGATATTGGAAGGAATCACAGAAATAAAAAAGCTAACCCAAGCAGCGGGAGGTCAGTGAACAAACAGCAAAAGAATGGTTATCTAAACAAGCGATTTGGCAATTTTATTTACCTGCACCT
This sequence comes from Conus ventricosus, assembly GCA_018398815.1. Classification (NCBI taxonomy): domain Eukaryota; kingdom Metazoa; phylum Mollusca; class Gastropoda; order Neogastropoda; family Conidae; genus Conus; species Conus ventricosus. The sequence goes on from CM031626.1 coordinate 14,841,506, forward strand.
AGACGAATACAGACCACACTTTGTGAATACAATCCCGAACGACACCCATCAAATGGACCTTCTATATTTCCCCCAATGATACGATTAGACGAAAAAGATTTTAAGTACGCACTCACAGTCATTGACAGCTTCAAGATACAAAAGATGCGGGAACCATTAACACAAAGAGGCTTCTGCTGTTGCTGTCCTATACAACTAATATATCAACGGGGGCCCCTTAACTTATCCTCGCATGATTCAAGTCGATGATGGAAAAAAATTTAAAGGCCGAGTAAATCAATTATTTTTTAAACATAGAGTTACCATTAAAAGAGGCATTCCAGGAGTTCACAGATCGCAGGCTTTGTTGAAAACTTTAACAAACAGTTATCTGAAGACTTTTTTCCTACCAGTATCACAGAGAGCTGATTGACAATTCTCGCAAACAGAATGGGTTAGAAGATGCCCTCAGTTTTGCGCGCAATGAATAATAAAGAATTTAAAATTAAACAGGGCTAAAACCGTAACAAGCAATCAAAAAACAAACAATAGATGTTGTTGAAGGAGAGTCTTCATCCGGAAAAACTATTACCGTTTGGTTTAAAGTAAGGTCCCTTTATTTCCCAGGGGAAGCAGAAGGGGACACTCGCATCAGGGCAACAGATCAGTTTTGGAGTGTTGACCCATATGAAATAAAAGAATTGTTAATAATGAATCCCCCCGTGTATTATTTACGAGAAACTGACACAACAAAACAACCAGCCCCTCAAAGATCTTTTGGAAGGAAGAACTGCAGATAACCCCACCAAACACAGTTCCAGTTGCTTAATTAATTTTTTTTTTAAACAAAAATATATTTGAGTCTAAAATGGAAGCTCAGAAGGAAGCACAAAAAAGAAACAAGAATGATAAGGAAGAGAACTTAGAATTAATACGGAATCTATGATGCGTGTTCTGCTATTAAGGAATTAATGCGAGAATCAAATGATACGTATTCTGCTGTTAAAGAAGCAATTACGAGGATTCATCGACACATGGCACTGCATCCAGATCACTTACAGCCCAAAATCCCAAATTTTGACTATCAAAAATGGGGAAAAAAGAATATCTTGAAAAATAAAAAAAATTCGAGCACGTCAAGCAAACATGGAAAAAATTTGGAAAGAATTGGAAGATGATATGATTGATTTTCTAGATAAATTTAAGGAAAAATATATACCCGAGGGGGAAGAAGAAATATAATTATGCGGTTTTCCCGTGCCCGATTGCATATGAAACTCTGGATTAACAATACTCGTTTAGTGTTTGTTCTGTCTAATGACTTTTTTTTTACAACAGTTGTGCTGATCTCATGTAGTTAGATCGTAGTTTTACGTTGTCATGATGAAAAGTCTTATTGTCAAAACAATGCTTCTTTGTAGTTTTTATGTGATATGTTTGACTGCACAAAACTGCGAGATATTCCTTTTGCTTTCTTATGGTTTTCTCCTGGCTCGAAATACTGTACATTTTCGACCTTTAAACCCAACAAAAATCCTTAATCACCCTCCAGATAAATTTATCCCTTTATCTTTCCTAAACCTTCTTATTAACGGGTGAAAGTAAAGATGAATCTTTAGGGTAATAGATGTGTCGTACCATCCCGCATGGGCCCCTTTTGCTACTTTATTTCCATGTCTTTATAGATGTCTTCAGTAGGGATATCTATAACAAAAAAAATATTTAGATTGTGTAAAGTACTCTGGACTCGGGATACGAGGGTTTTTTTAAAATAGCCATAAAGAAATTCTAACATCAAAAGCTTTGATAATTCTAAAACAGTTAAACCCAATAAATACAGGTTTGTCCCAAATTTTACTTTCTTTTTCTTCCATCATTATGCCAAAAAGCTGATCATGAAATCTTCTAAAGTCCTGATAAATTTGGTTTTGAAGTCAGCTTAATTGCTTCGTTCTCTTGGTGACCAATTTGACATCTTTACGTTTTTGTGGATTTTCCATAGTCTTTCCGAAACAGCTGTTTTTCATTTAGCTTGAAAAAGTCTTTTTCTGAAGCATCTGTGGATTTAGTTCTAAGATCAGTGTTCTTCATGATGTTTGGTTTCATGAACTGTTCTTGATCAAAAGCAATTACACGATGAACTGCTGTCAACTTCAAACCATGTCTTAAATAAAATTGTAGAAGTCTGTAATGACAGACATAATTTTTTTTACCTCGAAGATTAGGCACAAGTTTAGGCGGCTCTCTTGGATTCATCTTTAGACTTTCTGCAGCTAATGGGTAGTCATTATGTAGGTCATGGAGTTCATGAGGATATTCTAAGTCAACTTCCAGAATAAGACCTCTTTTACGATCAGCTGTAAGAGTATGCAGTTGTTCTACAAATTCTTGAATGTTTTTAATACCGCCAGTGTACATTTTAAAGTTACGTAATGGAAGTGATTGCGCCATAGCCAACCATACAGATTGTTTGCATCTAAATACATGAGATAGTTAGACCTTTTACTTGGATCATAATCATCTAGGTATTTGTTGTTTGCTTTACAGTAATGGTGTGACGCCATACTAATTCCTCCACGCAATCCGTTTTCAATCATCTGATCATTGGTAAATCTGACAATAAATCAATCTTTACTCCAGTAAACTTTAAGAAAGCATCCAGCTCATCCGGGCGCAGAAATATAATGCGCGGGATCCAGGCCGTAATGTTTCATGCAGGTCTTTCTGTAATTTTCAAAAATGTCCGCCAACAAACATGTATCAGCCATCAAGTAGGAATCATGATAGTCTCCCATCGTTTTACAATCTAACTTCTGCCACGCATCTTGAGCATGCTGGTAATCAGAATCACTGATGTCCTTTCCTCTAAGACTAGAAAAGAACGCGTCTTTAGGCGGAAGTGTATCTTCGTCAAACCTTTCCCAACTGTTCATGTACTCATAAGGGGTAAACGCCCTTTCTAACAAGAGTTGGGTCAAAATATTCTTCTGTTATTGGGCAGGACTTTAAGGACATAGCCAGCGCCTCTAATGATCCCATCAGGTGTTGCATAGAGTCATAAAAAGACATGTTATTTAAAGTGAAACACATGTACTTTTCTGATGATGTGCAAGCATGTTATCTGAAGGCGTCGTCTACTGCTTTCATTATAAGATGAGAGTCGTAACCTCGCAAGTTATGAAAGAAGATGGGAAGCTTCCATGTCTTTGGTTCAACCTTTAGTTGAAGATTGCATTTACTGTGCGCTGCTCCTCTGAACTTTCCGCTAATGTGATCATGGTCTCTTACTGTTGGATTCTCTGCGTCTGTTGAGAGGCCTAAACCACAAATCCGACAATGTGTGGCTGAGTCATACTGTTGTTGGTCTTCAGGCGTCATTATGATTTCAGATAAGTTTAGATTATTAGAACAGGCGTTACGCACGTGCTGCATGCGTTCTAAGAAGTATTCTGCAGCATTAGGCCCTCTATATAATTCTGGCTTTGAATGAACGCCATCCGACCTGACAATAATGAAGGCAAATGAACAGATCTGATGATTACTCATTAAGACTGTTTTGGAAGTTTCTGTGGGGTTGGCCCTCATAGGGAACATAAGCGACTCGAAGTCTGCATAAACTACGTATGGACTTGTTTGCAGCCGTTTCCAGTTCTTAAAACTAACTTTAGACCCTGGTGGTGGTGTAATTAGTTCTGTATTACAGTCTACAGAACTTTTACAATGTTTTGTATGTTCAAGCGCGGCCGGAACAGATGGAATTCTTGTTAAACATTTTTACAAAATTCTTTTTTTATTTTTTTGCTTTGAAGTATGCGCTAATAATCTACTCATTGTGCGTTTTCAATGTGTAATGCGGCAGCCCTGTTGGTGAAGACATTAGGAGTAAGTCCACGGGACTTTTGGCTAGATCACCTATTGTTGGGCCGTCTTTAGCACTCTAATAGGCACCAAATTTGTTTCCTCGCCCATGCGTATACATTAACAGTTATTGGTTTGTTTTGTTCTTCAAACTGATCAATTTGGTCTACACTAACAGGAAAGGATATCCACTAAAGTTAAGATCATTGATGTAAGGGGTTCATGTTAGATACTCTCTCTGCTTTTTTGCGGACGTAATGCAGCTTGAAAGAAACAAAACCACATAAAAAAATTTGTTGTCCGAATTTTTATGTTTAGAACTGCTCTTTTTGCGACTAATGCTGGAGGTAGTGGAATGTAACCCTTTGCCTACAATCGGCTCATACTTAGCCTGTTTTAATCTGATCTCTAAGACTTCGCCCTCTGACCAACCAGAGCCTCTCATTTTGGCTTCTTCAGCGGCCACATCAAACTGGGGGAAAGCAGTTGGTCTGCCCAACCAGGTGTTAAGTCATTATGAGAAAGAATAACCTGTTGTTTAGTTGAGACCCAGACTTCTAGATTTTCTTCTTTATTGTTATATAGTCGATTAAAACAGCTAACTTTTACTTTAACTGGCGGGTCTTTGTTAGTTTACCTGGAACTTAAGAAATAGCATGAACAAACACTTGCTTACGTTTGTTGGATCAATGACTTCTAAATTAATATCATTTAAAGTTTTTGACAACGCTCTCCTCGAGCATTCCTTCAAAACAATTCGCCTGGTCCTTCATATATCTTATCCATGTTGAGTTTTCTTTTCTAACTCAAAATATTTATTTAAATTAATAAAAAAATACTTAATCAGAATCAATATCAACGGTCTTTTTGTGCTTGGACTCATAAACTAAAGTAAAAACCCCTTTGATGTTTTTTAATGTGAGCTGTTTAGAACAGGGGTTTATGTCTCATTTATTTTTTTTTAAACATTCCTTTTTATCTGCTCGGTGTCTGGCTGTTGAGAAAAACTTGCCCTTGCCTTTTTTTGAAGATCAAATTTTTGTCTTTTTAGTCATCAAAATCGACCTGTAAACGACTAAAATTCTTCATCCGTGATGTTTGAGTCAACTTGTGTTTTTTTTATTGTCAGTTTGAACGAATAAGTTTAGCTGTTATTAGTTGAAACCAAATAGCTGTGTGCTTTTGGAGTTTAGTTTTAATTTTTTGCTGGGCAGCACTTACAGCTAATGAACACGGCCAAGAGCTAAAGACAAACCGCCTAAGGTAAAGCTGCGGGTGCACCAACACCTTTTTGCAAAGGGCCTACACTTTTTTCCTGCTGATGAGCACTTACAGTTGATGTTCCAGTATTAACATATGTAGCAGATTACAGGCAGCAGAATACCTTCGTTTGGTTTTGCTGTATTTTGAAAGGTCCTGCTCTAGTTTTTGTTGCATTTGTGTAATGTTTGTTAATCTGAAGGTTTTTATGTCGGGGGTTTCTACTACCCCTTCTTTTGGCGACTCTGGCGCTGTAGGTGCTTTTGGATAAACGTGAACAGACATGTCTTTTTTAAAATAAAAATAATTTTGTAATGTATATCTTTTAATCTGTTATCTTGAATATTCAGCTGCGCATCATATATTAAAAAAAAATTTATACATTAAGCGGTTTATCGTCTTTCTTTTTCTTTGTCAATTTGAATGTTTATTAGTCTCTAACAGTTCCCCCACTTCCATGTAACTGATTATCCTCTGTTGCCTTAGGTCATCCAAAAAACCGTATTTCGTTGTTAAATAATCATCGAGTCTAACACTGTGAAGATGGAGGTCTTTAGACACAAGGTCTACTGTTGGACTTCTATGCCTCCCGCCTCCGAAAATTTTCTTATTTCATCAAATGCTGATAAGGTTTAAGCCCGCTAGCGTAGATTTGGTTAGGACTACCCTCAATTGTACATTGCACTTTCGTTATTTAGGATTAAGAAACTTTTCAGTTTGTCTTTTGAAGGGGTTTCTTCATCTTCGCACAGTATTAAAATACCTTTAGGCGATCTTGCTGAGACGCTAAAACTAAAATTCCATTTTAGCGTCTGCCTGCTTTTAGGATGTGTAGAATTGGTGAATCACTCTTTCGTAATTAAATTGCAAATTTTTGACTGATATTGTTGCTCAATCAGCCTTGCAAAGTGAGGGTTGTTAACAATGTCAAACTCTAGCGAGATGTCAGAAATGCTGTATTTTTGCTTCGGTGTCTGTAGATTTGTAACACGTTTGTATTCATTAAAAGTTAGTTCATATGACAATCTGTCTTTTGATGCCCCTGAAAGTATGGCGCATGCGCAACTTAACAACTCAAACCCAAGGGGATGGAAAAGCGATTTCCATACGCATAACTTACAGCTAAAAAACTTTTTGCCTTCTTTAGCATCTTTAGCGCCTATTCTTGTTTTAGTGCTTCATTATTTTCGATTCCTTGAAACGCAAGTCATTCTTTCATTCTCGGCTACCCATAGATCAGAATAGGTAAATTATGTCTGCATTGTGTAAAGAAATTATTTTTTCCCCCTCAAGTTTTATAGAAATTTTCTTAACGATTCCCCGTCCAAATTCTGCACAACTGTCCTGTTTGCATCTGTTAAATCGAGTTCTATTTTAAAAGAAAGTCGCGCAGAGCCTGGCACAATCATTTCATCTGCTCCTAGGTCTGGAAATTTGACAGTAAGAATTTGATCTGCATCAATAGTAGATGGATTATTTGGAAAAAAATTTTCCCGTTTATTTCCCTTCACGCCAAAGGGCTCTTTCAGTCTTCTATGCGGGTCAAGAATTGAACCATATGTTTGCGACATTTTTATAAAACAAAAAAAAAAGTTAATTATTTAAAAAATGGCAGGAATTGAAGGTGAAGAAGATTATGATGTTTTTTGATCCTGGAGACGACATGAGTGAAACGGCTCCTTTGATGCAGCGTTCGCTCAATGGCCTCAATGCGGCGTGAATTTTACAGAACATCCCCTCAAGGGCCCTCAATGTGGCATGAATTAACAGAACCTAAGGTCAGATCATTTTACCAAAGTTTAGGCCTAGAACCTCCCGAATTTATGCTCCTGATGATTTGAAGTAAAAGGCGGTCATTTGTATGTGAACAACGATCGAGGACAACGTGTTCCCCTTTCAGATAAAAAGAGACCCATCAAAGTTTGTAAGCATAAGTACAATTAAACAAAGACTTAAAGTGGGCGAACGAAATCGCCTTGGCCTTGTTAAACCCAAATTAAGGGCCCGGGGGCAGTTTCTAAACTTTCAAACACACTACTAGATCTCCCAACAGATAGCCAAATACAAAACATGGAACTTAAAGATTTAAGTCCGACAGCAGACAAATAATAAATGCAATAGAAGCAGAAACCAGTTTATCAGAAGAAACAGCTTAAAAACTATACACGACCCGCCGATACCCAAGCAAGACCTATGGCCATTAGTCATTCTTTGAGAGCCACCAGAGACAAAATTTAAAAAAATTATTTAGCAAAAGTGGATGAAATAGAGAGCATATAAAAAGAGAAGAAGAAAAACTCGCTGGGCTGATGACGCCAACTTAGGGCGTGAGGTTAAAGAAGAAATAAACCAAAAAAATAAAAGAACTTAAAATACAAAAAACGGCAATACTAAAAGTGGTGTCTACTTACCAAGAACAAATACGATCTCAAGCGGCCAGAATAAGAGAAACTATCGAAAAATTTTATATGAAGAACACAACACTAGCAGAACGAATACGAACACTGTTTAGAGGCAAGGAGTCACATTAGTAAGCGTTATAACAGCCTTAGGAATTTGCATAAGTACACTGGTGATGGCTATTACAGGTGGCGGTGGTGCTGGGCTAGTGCCCCCGCCGCCATCGCCTCCATCGCCGCCTGATAAATATGGGTAAAAAAACAGCTTGATCATCTTGCGGGTTATTAATAAAATTAGCCGGGAAAGCCCTGGATGCTTTACCAGGTATTTAGGGGGTGTTGTTAGCTGGCTTTTGTCTACTGCAGGGGAAAGTAGTTGGGGTTTATGGCCGAGCACTTATGGGCATAGTTCTCTTAATAGTCGGGTTTTAATATTTAGTAAAATAAAGACCCAAATAATCCTAGGCCCGTTAATACAAAAAAACAAGTGCTGTCTTTTCATATTCATGGTCATTATTTTTTTTGACTTCAACGGTTTTTGGCTTTGGGACCGCGGGGATTGGATGATTTTTCTTGGGGGTTTATCTTGTTTGTTTACTGCTTGCAATATTACTGGCTCAGAATTTATTTCGTTTTTCCGACTTTCTGTTCATTGCCTGCCACAAGGATTTCATTATTGTAGTTTATTATTGTACCCATCTGGGTCTGAGGTCAGAAAGGGAGCATGTATAAACCAGTGCCACCCGCAAAGTCTACTTTCGAATTGCAAATTGTAAAACATTTTGGTATCTTTTAATGCTTGAGGTAAATCAACTGTAGAATTAATGGCGTCCTCTAAATTTGCTAAGTATTGTTTTGTGCATCAAAACCAGTAGAGGATCATTATGCTCGATCTCGTTTGTGCTTGCGAACCTAGCAAACCCCCAACGTAAGTACGAAAAGAGTCGGGTTTATTCGTTCTATTCCCCCTTTAGGGTTTGGCCCTTTAGAAGTGTCTAAGATAAATGTTGTCCATGCTGTTTTTTTGCTCTTGCTCTATGGACCCCAAAGGGGAACACCTGTGCCTGAAGAGAAAGATGGTAAGGAGGATCCCAGTCATAGTTATACTTTCTGTGCACGCCCAAAAATAAGGGGTGCCTTGACCATAATTAAGATCCGACTTTTGTCTAAAGTTGTCTTTGGGCCCTTTAAAATTTGAATTCGTTACAGATCCTTTCAAAAGTCTATTCTGTTGCTGAATGGATTAAACGGTTTGTCATTTGGTAATGGCGCTTGCAGTTCAGTCAATTTCGTCTGAAGGTGTAATAGAAATGAAATCTATACACTGACCTCACCAAAGGATCGGGATGTTTAAGTGTCGCATACGCCACTCCACACCCAGTTGATGCACAAAACACGCAAAGTTTAACTGGTTTGATAAAAATGCATCGGATGACTAAACCACACTTCGCGATGTAGTCTTTTTTAATAGGAGGGTTAAGATAGCTCTTCAATTGAGTACTAACCTTTACTTGAAAGGCATTAGACTGAGTCACAGAAAAGTCAAGGGGGTCAGTTGTTATATTTTTAAGATTGTAGTGCGGCCCAACAGAAATTTTGCGCCAGTATATTTGAATGCACTCATTTTATTTCGTTTAAAAAATGTTGTAACAATAACAACTCAAAAACCGTTTCCCTTCGTTTTTAGAACATGCTATTGATAACGATTGCAGAACCAGAACGGTCGCGCTCCCTGAAATATTCTACAAAGTCGTATGGTTTATATAAGCAAAGCCAAGGAGAATAACAAGATTCTAAAAAATTACCAATCGGGACCAAAAATTAGCCAGTTAACAATACTGATGGTTATTACGGGTTTTGCTCACTAAAAGAAGCAATGAGTAACTTTGACATTACTCTCAACTTAACAATGCAAATCTAAAAACAATGTTAACATTCAGCCTGAAGAAGTATCTCTTACTTTTTTTATAGAGAGCTAGCTAAAATGTTAGGGTTTACAACTGACAATCTAAACCCACTCATAGTTTTAGTGCTGCGCCAGATGAAACTAGTTTGAGCGGGAAAGTCCGCTCGATCTTGCATTACATTCATTACTCTATGTTCTTTAGATGAGCTAAGCACTGATGAAAACTTATATGATGGAAGGCCCTCAACTGTTTTAAGAGCTCTTCCATCAGGGAAAGCTGCATATTGCGATTATGAAATTATACAATTCCCTAATTTACAGTTTAAAAGATTAGTTTGTGGGAGGGTCGGATCATTTAATATAAAAATCGCAGACAAAGCAGGAAAAGTTGTGAAATGTGACAACCTGCACATTGTTTTGGAAATAAAATAATTAGTTGTTCTAAAAAATGTCGCGCGGGCCAGAAGAATCAGGAGTTACATTAGCGCCTGTGAGGTGTATAACCCTAGAATTAAAAGACCTTGCAGACGTTACGGACTTTGAACAGAACGGTGAGATAGGCGCTTTGTATGGTTTTGAGTACACTAAAGATGGTGATTATAAACGTAAAGAGGTTGGCGACAACAAAAAGTTTCCTAAACTAGAACAACTGCGTAATGTAGAAGCAAATAATGCTGGCCAGTATGAATATAAAATAGTTCGAAAACCTGACAGCAAATGGCACTTAGAACCATACTTAGAATGGGATATAAAATTTGAATTCATAAGCCCATTTACATTTTTTAGCTGTCAAAAAAGTTTCAGAAAAGCACTCAACTCTGGCCCTTTACATGTAAGTCTTATGCCAGAGGACAATAGTCGAAAAGAGATTGAAATAAAGCCGTATGAGAATAAACAGTACATCCTCCACAGAAGAGAATCAGTTTTGAAAGATGCTTCTACAAAATTACAGTTCATTCCGCAAATGAAATTAGGAGACACGTTCACAATAATATTTGAAATTTCTGTCTTAAAAGATAAGAAGAGGGATGGGTTGTGGGCGTTAGTGACGTCCTTCTAAAAGGAATTCTAATTACCTGGCAAAACTTAGACGTTGACAGTCTTAAAGTTACTGTCGTCATTCTTCACAATGGTGAGGATATTAAGGTCATAACAACAAGCAAAAAAATCAATATTAGTCTAAATAGAAACAATCTTACAGAACTGAATTGGATTAATCTTACACATTTAGACCTTATAGGATTTTATTATACTGAACAAGTTTTGACAGAGAGCATGATAAAAACAATAACTGGATTAGATTAAATTCTGTTATAAAACTATGGAGCAGTTAAACTTTATGACAAAAAAGCCTCATTGTTCATTGATTTGTGGGCAAACTGGTTGCGGAAAAACAATATTTGTCCTAGACCTATTACAAACAGTTTATCGCTATAATTTTGATCATATTGTGATTTTCTGTCCAACACTTAAATGGAACAAAGCATATCATGATAGAAGGTTTATATGGACAGATGATGACATATATTTAGTTGATCCTAGCAATAAACTGAGTGAGTGTTTAGAACAGTTTTATAGACTCTTTGAAGGAACGCAGACACTATTTATTATAGATGACTGTTCGGCAGAAAGAGACATAGTTAAAAAAAGAAATACTTTGTCAAAACTGGCTTTCAGTGGAAGACATGCTGGAATAAGTGTGTGGATTTTATGTCAAAAATATAACTCAGTTTTAAAAGACTTTAGAGAACAGTTAAAGACTGTAGTTTTATTTCACATGAAAGACAAAGACTCATTTGATGAATGTTTGCGCGAAAATGATGTTATTGAAAATGATCAGGAAAAACACAGGATTAAGCAAAAACTGAAATCTAAAAAGTTTAGTAAATTAGTATTGAAAACGGATAATCCTACACAGTATGCATGTTTGTAGGGTTTACTAGTTAGAGAACTATAAAACACACACACACACACACACACACACACACACACACACACACACACACACACACACACACGCACGCACGCACGCACGCACGCGTACATTGAGACACACACAGACACAGAAAACACACACACACACACACGCAAGCCGACAGCATTCCATTTGTCACTTTACTGGTAGGTGCCCAGCCAACGCAAATCAGCCCGTGTCAAATTACACAAAATTACATAGCCAGGGCAGCAACGCGTGCCAGTGATCATGCCAGCCTTCCTGATTTTCCCGATTGCCTTTCAAATTGGGAAAATCCGAAACCCCAAAGTTAGCGGAGTGGATCAAACGCGAACGTCCCTAAGAATATGCCTGCGGAGTTTCCCCAATTAAATTTAGCCCTCCCCGCCCTCAAGTAATATTTTCACATTTTATGTATTAAAAGAAGCATTTTTATATTCAATCTAATAAAGTATTTTAAATAAATTTTATTAAAAAGTAGTGACTAAAAAGTAAGGTAAGATGCACTTTGTTAATTAGCTTTTAATTTTGTTTTACAAAAATAAAAAACAACTTTACACTAGGCAACTAGACACCATAGAATTGTAAAGCTTTCTGTGTGCCGGGTATATATATAAATCTTAAAATAAATAACGTTGAGAATATGCCTGCGGTAGTTTTATATTCTTGTTTGTCATGGTACTGCAAAGTCTAAATTTGGCCCTATTCCCTGCCCTCAGTGATCTCTTCCCCTTTCGTGTGGTCACTGGCGTGGCTATAAACGCCCGTAAACCAATTTCACGTTTGTGTCTTTGGTCGCTGACGTGGTTATGAACGCCAGCAAGCCCAAATCTGGAAGAGTCACTAAAAGGGGGTGTGGGGACTGCCCCAAATTAGAAAAATAGCGAGCAGGCAACCAAGTATAAAAGTATACTACTGTTGGAGGCATATTCTCAAAACCCTTCACATCTGGCCACATTATCTGTGATCCTCTGGATCTGGCTTGGGGCCCTAGGGCGCCATAGGGTCTCAAGTTAGACCCATGGGTGATCAGTAATGTGGCTAGATGCGAAGAGTTTTGCATTTTTTTTTATTGAAAATGATCAGGAAAAAACACAGAATTAAGCAAAAACTAAAATCTAAAAAGTTTAGTAAATTAGTATTGAAAACGGATAATCCTACACAGTATGCATGTTTGTAGGGTTTACTAGTTAGAGAACTATAAAACACGGGTTCAAGGTCAGCCGCTCTCAACCGGTTAAGGCCGGTTGAGAGCGGGTGAGCTTGAACCGTGTTTTATAGTTCTCTGTTCTTAATTCCCATATAAACAAAAGTCGGAAATTAAAATGTGAAACATTTCTAAAATTAGATGCATTTTGTAATGTTCTTGGTTGTTTTACTTTCAATCATAAATCTTAGATACGATAGTCTTCTGGTTTTAAGACAACTTAATATGGTGTATTGTTTACATAATATAAGTATATGATAAAACATGTAAAATAGGGCGATAAAACATGTAAAATAGGGCGATAAAACATGTAAAATAGGGCGATAAAACATGTAAAATAGGGCGATCTCGACGCATGCGCATCTCCCGCCTCTGCCTCAGTTCTGGTAAACTTCATCATGGAGTTTTACAGAAACTGCGACTTCCCAAGGTAAGTATTCGTTTAAGTTCCTTATTATAAAGTTTTAAAATGGGAGACTTGGGGAGATAGAATGCAAGGAAGACACAATATCATAATGCAACCATTAAGGCTTCTCGTGTGTGTGTGCGTGCGTGTGTGTGTGTGTGTGTGTGTGTGTGTGTGTGTGTGTGTGTGTGTGTGTGTGAGAGAGAGAGAGAGAGAGAGAGAGAGAGAGAGAGAGAGAGAGAGAGGAGAGAGGAGAGAGAGAGGAGGAGAGAGAGAGAGAGAGTGAATGATGCGCGCGCACGCACACACACACACACACACACACACACACACACACACACACACACACACACACACACACACACACACACACACGCGCGCGCGCGCGCGCGCGCACATACACACATAAATAACATATGCAAGAAAAGATTGTTCAAAAATGTATTTAATAAAGCTTACATAGAAATGCGAAGCAGAATTACATTCCATTACAGTGAGCAAAGCTAAAAAGCACACATTCTTTCCACACCATAACAGAGCAACACAATGCAAAAAGAGGATGTAATGTGTCACAGCATCAAACGGTAACGCTCACACTGTTTAGAATGGCACAAACGCTGGTTCATGTGAAGATAAATAGAGTATGTAATGTGTCACAGCATCAAACGCTAACGCTCACACTGTTTAGAATGGCACAAACGCTGGTTCATGTGAAGATGTCTGACTTGGTGTGGGTGTTAAAGCTTGGATTGGAAGCCTCAGCAGCTGCACAATGTGTGGCACTATCTGACCTTTTTCTCCATAATTCAGCAATGTTACTCCGGCAAGAAAGCGGACGGGAAGAGGGAGGAATAAACATTCCCATAATTAACGCAAAGAACAAAGACTACCTTATAAAAACTAAGCGGCCAAACAACTAAAACCATCACGAACAATATGAACAATGGAAAATTCCGAAAATATTTCCCGTCCTGACCGTTTCCAAAAAAAAATGTAAATGCAAAAGAAAGACTTTTTGGTTTAATGAACAACGCCTCACCGAACATCTGAATGCCAGGAAACCAGTCCCTGTTTGCCAGCTATCATGGGTCATAAAGAACATCATCTGAATGCCAGGAAACCAGTCCATGTTTGCCAGCTATCATGGGTCATAAAGAACATCATCTGAATGCCAGGAAACCAGTCCCTGTTTGCCAGCTATCATGGGTCATAAAGAACATCATCTGAATGCCAGGAAACCAGTCCCTGTTTGCCAGCTATCATGGGTCATAAAGAACATCATCTGAATGCCAGGAAACCAGTCCCTGTTTGCCAGCTATCATGGGTCTAAGCATCATTGATGCAGAACAGTCCCTGTTGCAGCTCATGGGTATATGTCCTGTGACATCATCTTGCTAGGACGCCATGTTGGTCTATTGTTTGACCACTGTCTTGGATGATATGATCAGTGCTGATTTCATTATCCAACACGCCATCCTGGTTTATAGCTTGACCAAAATCCACGGATGAAATTACCGGTGCTGATATCTTATTGGACGCCACCTTTGTTTACTGTTTGATCAAAATCATTGATGAAATTACCACAGCTGATATTTTGCAAGGATGCCATCTTGGTTTCTTGTTTGGCCACAATCATGGATAAAATTACCAGTGCTGATACCGTTATACAGGTCGCCATCTTGGTTTATTGTTGACCACAATCATGGATAAAATTACCAGTGCTGATACCGTTATACAGGTCGCCATCTTGATTTATTGTTGACCACAATCATGGATACAAACTATCAGTGAAGGACGCCATCTTGTTTACATGTTTGATCACTATCACCGATTCAATAATCAAACCTGAACGCCATTTTTCATAGTTTGACCACTACCAGAGAGGCAACCGAAGATAACCAATACAAGGAGTTCGGAGTAACATTGCAGTTACACTCATATGGAGACTCACACGTACATTGCGACAATTTCATTGTGATATGCGCGCTTGTATGTGTGTGTGTGTGTGTGTGTGTGTGTGTGTGTGTGTGTGTGTGTGTGTGTGTGTGTGTGTGTGTGTGTGCGCGTGCGTGCGTGCGTGCGTGCACGTGCGTGAGAGAGAGAGAGAGAGAGAGAGAGAGAGAGAGAGAGAGAGAGAGAGAGAGAGAGAGAGAGAGAGAGTGTGTGTGTGTGTGTGTGTGTGTGTGTGTGTGTGTGTGTGTGTGTGTGTGTGTGTGTGTGAAGTGGTCTGACATACCAACATGCGTCTTTACCATTCAGTCAAGGTGGAAGGAGCAGGGACATGAGAAAGCTACACAAATTAGTTCTGTACAATTTAAGACCAAAAAAAGAAAAAAAAGAAAAAGACGAATTTATTAAAGAAATACACACGGGTATCCCGTCCAGCAACTTCAATTTTCTGAATTAAAATAATATTCAATCTAATAAATCAGAAAGAAAACTGCAATTACAACAGAGTTACATTATTACAAATTATTTCCTTAATACAAATTTTAATTAAGACTGCAGATACAAAAAAGAAGAAAAAAAAGGAAGAATAGTTCATTCCTTACAAACAAAACCTACAAATAAAGACAAATAAAAAGGATAATAGTACAGAACAAATAAACAGAACATAAACCAAACATAATGATACAGCAGCCGCACTAACGTCATCAGTTTTGCAGTTGACATACTACGATAATAAACAAACAAGGCATGGTGCATTTTATCAATGCCAAAGAACACTAGCTTAAGACAGTTAAATTCAGATTGGAGTTGAACACATTATCATCATACTACGATAATAAACAAACAAGGCATGGTGCATTTTATCAATGCCAAAGAACACTAGCTTAAGACAGTTAAATTCAGATTGGAGTTGAACACATTATCATCATACTACGATAATAAACAAACAAGGCATGGTGCATTTTATCAATGCCAAAGAACACTAGCTTAAGACAGTTAAATTCAGATTGGAGTTGAACACATTATCATCATACTACGATAATAAACAAACAAGGCATGGTGCATTTTACCAATGCCAAAGAACACTAGCTTAAGACAGTTAAATTCAGATTGGAGTTGTACACATTATCATCATACTACGATAATAAACAAACAAGGCATGGTGTATTTTATCAATGCCAAAGAACACTAGCTTAAGACAGTTAAATTCAGATTGGAGTTGAACACATTATCATCATACTACGATAATAAACAAACAAGGCATGGTGCATTTTACCAATGCCAAAGAACACTAGCTTAAGACAGTTAAATTCAGACTGGAGTTGAACACATTATTATCTTTTTTTTTTGCATCGTGTTGTTCTATTCTATACCTATCATACAATACTTTTAGGGGGAACCATCAATGTGGGAAACAACTTGCTATTTTACATTTGTCAACATGTCTGGCAAGTACTACTATCAGGTCAAATATTTCTTTTCTTTAATACCCATCTCTACCAAAAGCGAAAGATTATGACAAATGTGGATATGGAAAACATTTTCACATTTTTCATTCACAGTGTTTTCTAAAATGGTAAAAAAAATGTTGTACAAGTGTACAATTCCATTCAAATCGCTCAGTTGAATCCTATGCATCACCACACCATACACATCTTGTCATTTCAGTCACACCATGACACTTGGGACAATTTCTGTCGCCAGGATCTAGTGAACAATTCTTATCTATGACCATTTCAATCTGATATCACTTTCAAAGAAATATCAATGTTTATTTTTTCCCCCAGACAACTCGAAACAGCGCTTTCATCGCAAATCGTCCTGTATGAACAACTTAAAGTACGTTTTAGCTCCCTTATGTACACTCGTAACAATTCTTAATGCGCTTCCTAAAGCGCTTAATTCACAGGTCACAAATATTTTGCAAAGGATTTGAAAATGAATCCCATACAACCAGGACTGCGCAGCTTTGTACAAAACTGTATTGAGCAAGTGTTGGCCATGCGTCAGAACCAATCATTCTCAATATTGAAACAGCCATTCTGAAATGATACAGTCATAACACAGCCATTCTGAATGATACAGTCATAAAACAGCCACTCTGAAATGATACAGTCATGAAACAGCCAGGCACCAAACATCCTTTGTGACGGCCACTGTTTGACAAATAGCCAGCCGCCTCCCCACGCCTCATTCTTCTCTCCTTCCCTCCCACATCTGCCCACACATGCTGCAGTGACGTTTCCTGTGAATCGACCCTGGGCAAGAACTTGCATGAGCACATACACATGGCTGTGCAGTCCGTGTCTGCTCTCTGTGCTGTAACTGAACACCCAGAAGCCTGTCCTTGATACCACAGAAATCATTCTGTCAGACAATCACTGAGCCTTGTGTGCCTGTCCTTTATACCACAGAAATCATTCTGTCAGACAATCACTGAGCCTTGTGTGCCTGTCCTTGATACAACAGAAATCATTCTGTCAGACAATCACTGAGCCTTGTGTGCCTGTCCTTTATACCACAGAAATCATTCTGTCAATCACTGAGCCTTGTGTGCCTGTCCTTTATACCACAGAAATCATTCTGTCAGACAATCACTGAGCCTTGTGTGCCTGTCCTTGATACCACAGAAATCATTCTGTCAGACAATCACTGAGCCTTGTGTGCCTGTCCTTTATACCACAGAAATCATTCTGTCAGACAATCACTGAGCCTTGTGTGCCTGTCCTTTATACCACAGAAATCATTCTGTCAGACAATCACTGAGCCTTGTGTGCCTGTCCTTGATACCACAGAAATCATTCTGTCAGACAATCACTGAGACTTGTGTGCCTGTCCTTTATACCACAGAAATCATTCTGTCAGACAATCACTGAGCCTTGTGTGCCTCTTCAACGCCAAAGGCCGGACTTAAGCACGTTTGTTAAAAAATCAAGCAGGAGAGCTAAACATTAATGGGGAAAAAGCTGGATTAAAAGACATTATCAATCGATGTTACTTTTAGAAGCATTTGTTTAGTATTTACGATTCCAAGAAAATCAATCGAAAGTATGTGAAAGTACGCATGCACACAAGCAAACACACACATGCATGCGTGAAAAGTACACGCACACACACACACACACACACACACACACACACACACACACACACACACACACACACACACACACACACACCACACACACACCACACACACCATACTACAAGACTCTGAATATGCGGGAAAATGTCAAAGCTGATAAGCATACAAGCACTGACACAGCTAGGCAGGTAAACACAGACAGGCAGTCCAGTCAACCGATACTGTGAACTGTGAACGCCCCAACTGTGAACGCCCCAAATTGTCGGCAGCCCAAACTGTGAACACCCCAACTGTGAACGCCCCAAATGGTCGGCAGCCCAAACTGTTGCAGACGTCGTTCCCTACTAGATTTTGTCACCTTTGGCGAGGGCTCTGACAGAATAATTTACCGGGCTGGTTTTGCCTCTGCACTGATCAACCCTGGGCCTTTACACTGCGCTGGAAGGGTCGGGTGGTTTACCTCAGTGAGCCCTGTGTTGCACACCACAAGCCTGCCGTCTGTCACGTGGACACTTGCACTGGCACGCCATCGCCGTGACACGTGTAGGATTTGGTGTTCACTGATTTGCCGGTTCAATGCTATTTTTGAAACGTGTTGTAAGGCCGTCTAGGTGTAACCCGCTATGTTTTCGTTTCTGATTTCGTAACAGGTTTTGCTGGTATCAGTCATGTTCAAAATATATATCTGATAATGAGTTTGAAAGTATTTACCTGGTCAGATTTCTCGAAACGCTCTTTTATCGACTGTTATTAAACGCATTGAAATGTCCACAGTACTGCTTTATGCTGCCACAGACTGTTATCACACGCACTGAAATGTCCACAGTACTGCTTTATGCTGCCACAAACAAACCAAAGAACAAATACAACCAAAAATAAAACAAAAGAATGAAAAAGAAATATCAAATGTGCATTAAGACCGTCCACTGTAAATTAAGAAATCAGTTTAAGCCTATATTTCTCTAGCCCTATGTGTACTTCCTAGACTAAAGCAACTGGTCGCCAACAATGGCGACAAATCTCAAACTGGCGACAAATTTGGCCATGAGAAAAAGGCCAACTTTGTCGCTGGTGACTAATTTGCTTTTGGTGACAATTTTGGGAATGACGCCAGCCCGGATAGTTACTGCTGACGGTTTGAGCTGGCGACAATTTGGGGCGTAAGGGCGCAGATAGTGACCTGACCTGGATCTCTCTGTGACCTAATAACAGCTATCAGTTAGGTCCAAACATGCAAACAATCCACCTTGCATCTATTTGTCTTTCCTAACTACATGTAAATCAGCTACACAGAGAGAGAGAGAGAGAGAGAGAGAGAGAGAGAGAGAGAGAGAGAGAGAGAGAGAGAGAGAGAGAGAGAGAGAGAGAGAGAAGGAGAGAGAGAGACAGACAGACAGAGAGACAGACAGACAGACAGACAGACAGACACAGAGAGAGAGAACTCACAGTGACATTAAATGATAAAAACATGTTTACAATACTGACAGATTACAACAAGGAACATTTCACTCAGTCGGTCATACTAAATAAGTTTTTACAGCAACGTAATTTTGATGGATGATGATGATGATGATGATGATGATGATGATGATGATGATGATGATGATGATGATGATGATTATGATGATGACGATGATGATGGTGGTGGTGGAAGTGATGGAATTTATTACATCAATAATTGTAGCAGACATGACCAACCCTTCCTGTTTTACGTTACTGTAAGACCGGGCCTGATTCTTCAGGATGAAGTAAACACAGAAAGGCAAAATGTTGTTGAAAACCGACAAGGAACATGATAGGAATCCAACACACTGCCGTAGAATAAAGCATGCAGGAAAATGTAGCATTCTTATTGTTATAACGTCTTATGCTTTGTGCGTTCACATAGTATTTTGGTGGAGTTTCGGTTTTAGTTTGATATATATTTTGACCCGGAAGTGGTTGTAAAATTCAGTTGAGTTGACCCCATGGGCTGCAAAGCAGACAGTTGTTCATTAAACAAATGAAACTGTATCATACGAAGTTTGTGTCGCTTCATTGGGACCCCGACGTGAGTAGAAGCTCTTTATGAGTGACCAAGCTCTTCCATCTTCTTATGAAAAAAGAAGAAGACGCTACGACCACTCGTAGTATGGAGCCTACGTCAGAAGCTATCCAGCAACTTGCTGACGCCATTCGTCAACAAACGCTCGCTCATGCACCACAAGCAGTCCCTCCACCCCCTACAGTGGCCGCTGTTGCTTTCAAAGCCCCACCTTTTTGGACAACTAATGCCAGTGCATGGTTTTACGCCTGGAAGCTTCCTTTGCCACTCACACACCGCCCATTACAACTGACCTGACCAAATTCCATCATGTGGTTCAACTTTTAGACTCGGCTACTTCCAGGCGTGTCCAAGCAGTGATTGAACACCCCCCGGCTACTGAGAAATACAAGGCCCTCAAAGCAGCATTTTTAGATGCATACGAGGCAACACAGTTTCAAAAAGACACTGCACTGTTGAATATGCATGGTTTAGGGGATAGACGTCCTACAGAGCTACTTCAATACATGCGTTCACTCAACTCTAAACCCCCAGACCCTGTTTTGTGCCCTTTTTCTTAACCAGCTTCCTCCTGAAGTTGTCGTATATTAGCACAGACTCCTGAGGTTGATCTTGACACTCTTGCAAAAACTGCAGATCGTATTCTCGAAGTGGATTTGCCAGCACCAGCTTCTGTGGCAGCAACTTGTCAACAAGCTGCCCCTGCTCTCGGGGATAGAGACGAACAGCAAATGCAGTGGTGTCCATACACAAACATTCACAATTCATCTGCGCTGAGTTGAATGCCTTAAATCGAGATTTCAAACCAAAGAACCGGCACACAATCAATCAAACACAGATGACCACCCCTTCATTTACCCTGTGTAAATATCATTCAAGGTTTGGTGGCATGGCTAGCGCTGTGAGACCACGGTGAATGGTAGGCCTTGTGCTATGGCTCCATCACAAACTCAGAGGAAACCACAACTCCAGAACAGACATGAAGGCTCAACATCACGGACTTTTGCAGTCAGTTCAAACGCTGCTGATACCATAGACACTCGAGCCCACACAAGCAACACTGGTACCATTACAGTGGCTGATCTTCTTTCTGGACGGTCTTTCCTTGTCGACACTGGGCAGAAGAGTCTGTTTTTTCCAGCGACGCTACAGGATCGCAAAAAATCTCGTGGACCAGCCTCGTGGCTGCCAATGGTTCAGCTATCCCTACCTATGGAAAGCGAGACATTCTGCTAGGATTTGGCAAAGACGCCAACTTCACCCAAAGTTTTGGATCGCTGATGTCACTCAACCCATTCTTGGTGCAGATTTCTTCCACCTCTCATCAACTGGCAATAGACCTCACTAACAGAAGACTGGTCTCCCTTGATGGCAGATTTGTGATTCATGCTCAACTCACTCGCTCACAAACTCCACGCATACACAGAATCCACTCCAGGTACGAAGCAATTGTGGAGGAGTTTCCTGAACTGTTAGTTCCATCTTTCAAGGACAACAAACACGGTGTTGTTCATCACATTCCAACCAGGGGCCCCCCCAGTGCATGCACGAGCTCGTCGCCTTGATCAGGAAAAGTTCACCGCGGCTAAAGCAGAATTTGATGAGATGGAGCAACTCGGTATTGTTCGCCGCTCCCGTTCTCCTTGGTCTTCACCCTTACACATGGTCAAGAGAGTAGTGGTGGCTGGCGCCCTTGTGGTGACTATCGCAGGCTAAATGACATGACCAGAGATGACCGCTATCCCTTTGCCCCACATTCAAGACCTCAATGCACATCTTCATGGAAAAACAGTCCTTCTCCAAGATTGACTTGGTGCGTGGTTACAATCAGATACCTGTTGCCCCAGAAGATATACCCAAAACTGCAGTGATAACTCCTTTTGGCCTGTACGAGTTCGTGAAAATGCCTTTTGGCTTGAAGAATGCAGCCAAGCTTTCCAACGGCTCATGGATGGAATCCTGCAAGGCGTTGATTGCTGTTTTGTTTACCTGGATGATATCTTGGTGGCAAGTATAACTCCAGAGCAGCACGAGACAGACCTGCGCACTGTTTCAGTTTACTGACTCTGAACGGTCTGGTTGTCAACATCAAGAAAGGGCATCTTTGGTCACTCATCCTTGAATTTCCGGGGACATATGATCTCAGCAGCTGGAATTCAGCCTCTACCAGACAAAGTTCGTGCGATTGCAGATATGCCAACGCCCGCAGACAAGAAAGCACTTGAGCGATTTCTCGGGATGATGAATTTTTATCACAGATTTTCTGCCTGGAATCGCCAAACCCCTTTTTACCACTCACTGAGGCAACAAAAGGAAAATCTAAGAAACTCATCTGGACAGCTGAATGTCACTCGGCTTTTCAGGAGGCCAAGTCTGCTTTGATCCTCAGGCTGAGACGAAGCTTTCTGTGGATGCATCGGATTCTGCTATCGGAGCAGAGCTGTCACAACGACATGAGGACATTTGGAGACCCATCGCTTTCTTTTCCGGGAAACTGTCACCTACTCAGCGGCGCTACTCCCTTTTGATCGCGAGTTGCTGGCCATGCACAGCGCCATAAAACTTTTCCGCACTTTTGGAAGGCAACAAAATTCTCCGTATACACGGATCACAAGCCGCTGACTCATGCTCTCACTATGACACCGACAGATCTCCACGCCAAGAACGACAGCTTTCTTATATCGCTGAGTTTACTACAGACATCAGGTACATCAGTGGGTCGGAGAACATTGTACCTGATACTTTTCTCCAGGGCCCCTGTTGCAGACACAGCCCCGGCGAGATCAGACCCAGAGCCACTGATCGCTTGCACTTCACCAGTTCCTGCAGTAGATCTTGCACAGCTAGCTGCGGCCCAGGTCACTGACCCCAAGATCAACGACCTGCGTGCTAACCCTGGATCCCTCGAACTACAGGATGTCTCTCTGGATGGGTTCCAAATCCTGTGTGATTTTTTCCACCAGCCGCCCACGCCCGTGGTCCCACCTTCATGGACAAAGACGGTCTTTGACACTTTTCACAACTTTTGCCACCCTGGATCTAATCCTACCATCCGTGCCATTCCGCTCGTTACGTCTGGCCAGGCCTCAAAAAGGACGTGAGAAACATGGTACGCACCTGCCATTCATGCCAGGCAAGCAAAATTGACGTCACACCAAGGCTCCTTTGTCTCCCTTTGAACCTCCTGACAGACGTTTCGGCGACATACACGTTGACCTGGTCGGACCCCTCCCCCTTCAGAAGGCAACAGCTACCTGCTCACTATTGTGGACAGATTCATCCGATGGCCTGAGGTCATTCCCCTCCCCCAATGCCGAGGCCGTCACCTGCGCAAAAGCTCTGCTACGTTCTTGGATTGCACGTTTTGGAGTCCCAGACACCATCACCTCAGACCAAGGCCGCCAGTTTGTCAGCACGCTATGGCGTGAGCTTCACATGGTACTCGGCGTTCACCCCAGAAACACCACTGCTTATCACCCCCAGGCCAATGGAATGGTAGAAACGGTTTCACCGCAGTCTGAAAGCCGCTCTCAAGTCTCGCCTGAATGGATCACGCTGGATGGGGGAATTACCTGTGGTGTTACTAGGTATTCGGACAACATGGAAAGAAGATCTGGATGCGGCTCCAGCTCTTTTCACCTATGGCACAAATCTCAGAGTACCTGGTGATTTTCTCCCTTCCCCATCTGCAGATAAGCTGATTCCTACCAGCGCTTTTGTCCAGGAACTCCAAGAGAACTTACAGAAGCTGGCTCCTCCGCCTCCTGGACATCATGGTTCGCCGACTACGTACGTGCCCCGCAATTTACAGTTTGCTGACCAAGTGTACGTTCGCGTTGACTCTCACAGAGGCCTTTGGTAAGGCCCTATGATGGATCATTTCGTGTTCTTGCACGCTCGGACAAATACTTTGACATTTTGAAAAAATGGAAAATCAGCTCGAATTTTCCATTGACAGACTCAAACCAGCCTACTCATCGCATTCAGAAGTCCTGCCTCGACACCAGTTGCATCAAGACCTCCGCTGAAGACCGACAGTCCACGTTCTGAGTGTGATGCTCCTGTACAACCAGCAGGTGCCAAAGACACTGCAAGTGTTCCAGCCAAGGTTCAGCAAGACCAGTATCCTTTGCAATCTGACACTTATAACCAATCGTTACAAAGCGTTCTGGTAGACTGGTGCAGAAACCGACGAGATTTCGAACAGTCTAAACTGAGTCGGTTTTTGAAATGACTGATCCACTTACCTGAAAATGATAATCCTATTTTGGTTTTGGCATCCTGAAGTCATTCTTGGACATTCCTGATAACTGGGATTTTGCTTTCTTTTCTTTTCCTAAAGCATTGTGACGTTCTGGGGGAGCCTTGTAGCATTCTTATTGTTATAACGTCTTATGCTTTGTGCGTTCACATAGTATTTGTTGGTGGAGTTTCGGTTTTTAGTTTGATATATATTTTGACCCGGAAGTGGTTGTAAATTCAGTTGAGTTGACCCCATGGGCTGCAAAGCAGACAGTTGTTCATTAAACAAATGAAACTGTACATACGAAGTTTGTGTCGCTTCAATATATTGCTGGACACGGCAAAACATTCCGGATATCTTATACATGACACTTGGATAACACCTGCAAACAATGACACAGACATCGTGGAGTAGGGCATGTTGGATAGATTCACATACAACAGGTACTGTTGCGGATTAGGGCATGTTTAGATAGATTCACATACAACAGGTACTGTCGTGGAGTAGGGCATGTTGAGATAGATTCACATACAACAGGTACTGTCATGGAGTAGGCATGTTGGGATAGATTCACATACAACAGGTACTGTCGTGGAGTAGGGCATGTTGGGATAGATTCACATACAACAGGTACTGTCGTGGGTTAGGGCATGTTGGGATAGATTCACATACAACAGGTACCGTCGTGGGTTAGGGGTTGTAAGGGACAGGGGTTAGGGCGACACACTGGAAACGCTGGTGTTTCATGTGTAAGAGCCGACATATTGGAAACGCTGGTGTTTCTGGTGTAAGAGCGACATATTGGAAACGCTGGTGTTTCATGTGTAGAGCGACATATTGGAAACGCTGGTGTTTCTGGTGTAAGAGCGACATATTGGAAACGCTGTGTGTTTCTGGTGTAAGAGCGACATATTGGAAACGCTGGTGTTTCTGGTGTAAGAGCGACATATTGGAAACGCTGGTGTTTCTGGTGAAAGTGACAGCCATTGTTTTTCTATGCTAGCTGCTAACTTTCCCCATCCCAAACGGCTCACGATAAACAGCCATTGTTTTCTATGCTAGGTAGTAACTTTCCCCATCCCAAACGGCTCACGATAAACAGCCATTGTTTTCTATGCTAGCTGCTAACTTCCCCATCCCAAACGGCTCACCATAAACAGCCATTGTTTTCTATGCTAGCTTCTAACTTTCCCCATCCCAAACGGCTCACCATAAACAGCCATTGTTTTCTATGCTAGCTGCTAACTTTCCCCATCCCAAACGGCACACCATAAACAGTGCAGAGACATACAGTTCCACGTCTCTTTCTTTGACAGACAGAAATCTGAACGATTGTGCATTGCATTGTAGGGCCCCGAGTACAGGCCGGTGAAAAGGAAACCACATTGCAAAGTCCACAGTACAGCCCAGTGCAAAGGAAACCACACTGCAAAGCCCACAGTACACCCAGTGCAAAGGAAACCACATTGCAAAGCCCACAGTACAGTGCAGTGCAAAGGAAACCACACACAAAGCCCACAGTAACAGCATAGTGCAAAGAAAATCACATTGCAAAGCCACAGTACAGCGCAGTGCAAAGGAAACCACACCGCAAAGCCCACAGTACAGGCCGGTGCAAAGGAAACCACACTGCAAAGCCCGCAGTACAGCCCAGTGCAAAGGAAACCACATTGCAAAGCCCACAACACAGCCCAGTGCAAAGGAAACCACACTGCAAAGCCCACAGTACAGCGCAGTGCAAAGGAAACCACACCGCAAAGCCCACAGTACAGCATAGTGCAAAGAAACCACACTGCAAAGCCCAAAGTACAGCCCCGTGCAAAGGAAACCACATTGCAAAGCCCACAGTACGCCCAGTGCAAAGGAAACCACACCGCAACACCCACAGTATACCCAGTGCAAAGGAAACCACACTGAGAAGCCCCAGTACAGCCCAGTGCAAAGGAAACCACACTGAGAAGCCCACAGTAAAGCCCAATGCAAAGGAAACCACACCGCAAAGCCCACAGTACACCCAGTGCAAAGGAAACCACACTGCAAAGCCCACAGTAAACACCCAGTGCAAAGGAAATCACACTGCAAATCCCACAGTACAGCCAATGCAAAGGAAACCACACTGAGAAGCCCAAAGTACAGCCCAGTGCTAAGGAAACCACATTGCAAAGCCCACAGCACAGCACAGAAGCAAAGGAAACCACACTGAGAAGCCCACAGTACAGCCCAGTGCCAAGGAAACCACATTGCAAAGCCCACAGTACAGCCCAGTGCAAAGGAAACCACACTGGAAACCCACAGTACGCCCACTGCAAAGGAAACCACACAGAGAAGCCCACAGTACAGCCCACTGCAACGGAAACCACACTGAGAAGCCCACAGTACAGCCAGTGCAAGGGAAACCACACTGACAAGCCCACAGTACACCCAGTGCAAAGGAAACCACATTGCAAAATCCACAGTACAGCCCAGTGCAAAGGAAACCACACTGAGAAGCCCACAGTACAGCCCAGTGCAAAGGAAACCACACTGAGAAGCCCATAGTACACCCAGTGCAAAGGAAACCACACTGAGAAGCCCACAGTACACCCAGTACAAAGGAAACCACATGCAACGCCCCAGTACACCCGGTGCAAGGAAACCACATTGCAAAGCCCACAGTACAGCCAGTGCAAGGAAACCACACTGGAAACCCACAGTACAACCCAGTGCAAAGGAAACCACACTGACAAGCCCACAGTACACCCGTGCAAAGAAAACCACATTGCAAAGCCCACAGTACAGCCCAGTGCAAAGGAAACCACACTGAGAAGCCCACAGTACAGCCCAGTGCAAAGGAAACCACACTGAAAGCCCACAGTACAGCCCATGCAAAGGAAACCACACTGAGAAGCCCACAGTACAGCCAGTGCAAGACACTAAGCCCACGTAACCCAGTGCAAAGGAAACCACATGCAAAGCCCACAGTACACCCAGTGCAAAGGAAACCACACAGAAGCCACAGTACAGCCAGTGCAAGGAAAACAATGAGAAGCCCACAGTACACCCATGCAAAGGAAACCACACTGAGAGCCCACATAACCCAGTGCAAGAAACCACACGGCGCAACAAAGCACAGCTCAAGCATAACCACGTAGGGGAAAACATAGCAGCCAAGACACCACAAAGGAACCAGCGAATAGTCAGCCAGGGCACGGACCACATTGAGGCCCAATAACTAGTAGCACAGCACAAGGCACACCACATTGGAGGCCAACAATAAGCACAGCACGTGCAAGGAAACCACATTGGAGGCCAACAATATAGCACGTGCAAGGAACCACATTGGAGGGCCAACAATATAGCACGTGCAAGGAACCACATTGGAGGCCAACATAAGCCAGCTCAAGGCACACCACATTGGAGGGCCAACAATATACCCATTGGCCAAGGGACAACCACACTGAGGGCAACAATATAGCACGGCCCAAGGGCACACCACATGGAGGCCAACAATATAGCCGGGCCCAAGGGCACACCACACTGGAGGGCCAACAAATACACAGCTACAGGACCCACATTGGGCCCAATATAGCACGGCCAAGGCACACCACATTGGAGGCCAACAATATAGCACGGTGCAAGGGTATACCACATTGGAGGGCCAACAATATAGCACGGTGCAAGGGTATACCACTTTGGGAAAGGGCCAACAATATAGCACGGTGCAAGGGTATACCACATTGGAGGGCCAACAATATAGCACAGCTCAAGGCACACCACATTGGAGGGCCAACAATATAGCTTGGCCCAAGGGCACACCACACTGGAGGGTCAACAATATAGCACGGCCCAAGGGCACACCACATTGGAGGCCAACAATATAGCTCGGCCCAAGGGCACACCACACTGGAGGGCCAACAATATAGCTCGGCCCAAGGGCACACCACATTGAGGGCCAACAATATAGCTCGGCCCAAGGCACACCACATTGGAGGGCCAACAATATAGCTCGGCCCAAGGGCACACCACACTGGAGGGCCAACAGAAGACAGCGGGATGGGAGAGTGAAGGGAGAAAGGAGGCGGGAGAAGGGGAATGTCTTTTTCTTTGCGTGTAGCAGCACCATTTTCAAAAAAGCTTACACATAGTTCCTGTCAAAAAGAAAAAAAAATTGAGCAGAACGTAGATCTTTGACATCATCTTTGATGTAGGCAAACAGCATGTCGCACAGAAGGGGCACTGACTGACACACCCCGACTCTCAGGGCTAGCCTACAGATCATCTTTCACCCGACTCTCAGGCTAGCCTACAGATCAGTCTTTCACCCGACTCTCAGGGCTAGCCTACAGATCAGTCTTTACACCCGACTCTCAGGGGTAGCCTACAGATCAGTCTTTCACCCGACTCTCAGGGCTAGCCTACAGATCAGTCTTTCACCCCGACTCTCAGGGCTAGCCTACAGATCAGTCTTTCACCCGACTCTCAGGCTAGCCTACAGATCAGTCTTTCACCCGACTCTCAGGGCTAGCCTACAGATCAGTCTTTCACCCGACTCTCAGGGGTAGCCTACAGATCAGTCTTTCACCCGACTCTCAGGGCTAGCCTACAGATCAGTCTTTCACCCGACTCTCAGGCTAGCCTACAGATCAGTCTTTCACCCGACTCTCAGGGCTAGCCTACAGATCAGTCTTTCACCCGACTCTCAGGGCTAGCCTACAGATCAGTCTTCACCCGACTCTCAGGGCTAGCCTACAGATCAGTCTTTCACCCGACTCTCAGGGCTAGCCTACAGATCAGTCTTTCACCCGACTCTCAGGGCTAGCCTACAGATCAGTCTTCACCCGACTCTCAGGGCTAGCCTACAGATCAGTCTTTCACCCGACTCTCAGGGCTAAACCTACAGATCAGTCTTTCACCCGACTCTCAGGGCTAGCCTACAGATCAGTCTTTCACCCGACTCTCAGGGCTAGCCTACAGCTCAGTCTTTCATCCGACTCTCAGGCTAGCCTACAGATCAGTCTTCAGTCAAAATAGGAGGAGGAAGGAAAGGGTCTGACAGGAAACGTGCAATTTCTATTGAGTTGACATGACAAACAACAACAACAACAAGCAAGACTAACCCGGAAGAACGGGTAACCCGGAAGAACGGATGTACCGCGAAGTACGTGTTTGAACGTGTGATCAGCAGGGAGGTCTGAAGTCTGGGGGTCCTCTCTGACCTTAGTGTCAGTTTCCATGACGCTGCTGTCAACACACACACACACACACCACAGAGAAAAGAATGTACATTGTCAAATAAAAAAAATCAAAGAATGTCGTTTCTAAACGATTGTCACAAATTACAAACTCATCAATCCCTTCAAGAATTGTTTCATACACACGAGAGAAAACGAGAGAGAGGTAGAAAGAAGGAAAGAGAGAAGAGAGAGAGAGAGAGAGAGAGAGAGAGAGAGAGAGAGAGAGAGAGAGGGGGGGGGGAGATGTAACATGATAATGTGCAGTGAAATTCTTTAAGAAATAGAATTAATGCACATCTGCGAAACATGATTGCATAACAAGAAAACAGACGAAAAACAGCAATAACAAAAAGATGATAAACGTATCACTTTAATGGCGGACATGACTGTACATTCCATATTTCTCTTGGGCGTTTTGTTACATTAACCAGGTCTAGAGGAAACGTTGACCATATATTCCTACAACCACAGTGGATCAATCATAGTGGTGAACAATGACTAAATGGTAAAGTACAGTGCATCTGTTGTTAAGATCTCTGTCCACGTGAACGTGGCAGACCCAGCCATCCAGAGAAAGCACACACTGGTCATTGTCCACTTGCTGTAGATGGCCACAGAAGCAGTCCAGGCTACCTTGACATTCTGGTGGATGACACTTGTCCTTCGTACACAGTACTGTCTTGTTTGTTCAGCACATACAGGTGATACTTCAACAGTTCTTGAGGTTGTTTTGCCACAGTCGACAGACGTAGGGTCCACACTGACAGTATTACAGTGTAACACGTGATATTCATGGTATTTAGGTTATATCACATCATCAATATGAGAGAGAGAGAGAGAGAGAGAGAGAGAGAGAGAGAGAGAGAGAGAGAGAGAGAGAGAGAGAGAGAGAGTAGAGGGGGTGGGGAGACAGAAGTGAAGGTGGAAGGGAGACGATTTATAAACTAACAATAAGACAACAGCAACAAAATGGTAGAAGCGTGAAATAAAGCTCTGTACACGGCATGAAAGGGGAATGATTGTCACTGCTGTTACTATATGAATACACTTGTTCAAAATTAATTGTTGTGGTGTACTTTTGAAGTAATGACGAAACAGTACTCTGAGTGAAAAACGAGTGACTGGGATTGCCGGCATGCCAGACAGTCTGAACTCGGAGTGAAAAACAGTGACAGGGATTGCCAGACAGTCTGAACTCCGACTTCTCTCCTTTCCTGACTTCTGATTTCGCTTACGCTCTTTAGACTAAACAAGCTAAAAAAAAAAAATAATAAAATTAAAAAAAAAGTATATCACAAGCTGCAATCCCTATGGAGTTTCTTTGGGGTTCATTTGGAATTTTGAGCTAATCAAACATTAGTTGACGTGAAAAAGAAACAAGCAAACAGTAAGACAACAACCACCAAATGGTGGAAGCGTGGAATATAAAGCCCTGTGCAAAACATGAAAGGCGAAATTAGGTCAGGAATGGAAGGAAGGAAAATAGAAATTAAAAAGAAGAAAAGCAAGGAGGGTGGAGGAGGGGGGGGGGGGGGGGGGGGGGGCAACAGAGTATTGCAGTAATGCTAGTCTCATTCTGCCCATGTTCATGTTGGTCTGAAATTCGATATTGACTGGTTGAATCCTGGGGGGGGGGGGGGGGGGGGGGGAGCAAAAAGTAAAGCCAGTCCGCTGATACAGGCTCTACCGTTCAAAATAAACAAACAAATTCTTCAGCGGAGTAAAATTGCTGTACAAGGAAAACGTAAAATCTCCACAGGCAAAACATTCTGAATATCATATCAAAACAATCAGACTGAGGTCAAGATAGATCGTGGGGTATCTAACATGGAAAGTTTCATTCTTTCAAAGCATGGTGAATGGATCCAGGCTACAGAGGAGTTCTTTTTATTTTTTCTTTAAGCTAACAGTGAGCAAACATATCTTAAGATAATAGGTGTATTGATCTGATCTGCACGGCGTGCTGATAAGTGTGATCAGGGTTGTTCACGCTTCAGTTATTCAGACCATTCCCAACAGTCGAAGCCAACAGAAGTTACTCAAGTACAATAAACAGTAACACAACACATGCCACATGCAGAGAGTTTGAATGATACCTGGCTGTCGTCACGGAAGTCTGGAATAAAATACTTACATGTATTAATGGAGAGAGAGAGAGAGAGAGAGAGAGAGAGAGAGAGAGAGAGAGAGAGAGAGAGAAGAGAGAGAGAGAGAGAGAGAGAGAGAGAGAGAGAGAGAGAGAGAACGAACGAACGAACGAACGAAATTTGTTTAATGAGGGAAAAGAATAAGCACATGACAGGCTTGTTTGCATCTTGCCCTCAAAAATGGAAAAGAAACATTTCAAACACAAAAGCCATCCTCCACACCCCAACCATTAACCAAACATCCACCTGTCGAACAATCCTTTCAAAGCAATAATAATAGCAATAACAATAGCAAAGAATGATAATGATTAAAAATGATAACATTACAATTCAAATATACCACCATGCGCACATATATACATATGCATTGTCAAACATTACATCTATCGAATAGCATGATCTGAAAAGATAGAAATACAGAACACATAATAATCACAACTATAAATCCACATGATAGTAAATCAATATTGAAACCAAGAATCTGTTCCGGAAGGGGGCGTACAACACACATTTTTGCGCCCTCCAGATACGCATGCAATTCCCCTTTCCTCTCTATCCCGTGTTCTCTGCA
Source organism: Conus ventricosus (assembly GCA_018398815.1). Taxonomy (NCBI): domain Eukaryota; kingdom Metazoa; phylum Mollusca; class Gastropoda; order Neogastropoda; family Conidae; genus Conus; species Conus ventricosus. The sequence goes on from CM031626.1 coordinate 14,873,728, forward strand.
AACAATTCCATCCTCGCCCCTCGTAACAAACACCCCACCTCACCCCGTCTACCCCTCCGTTCACAACCAACCCTACTCAAACAGGAGAGAGAGAGAGAGAGAGAGAGAGAGAGAGAGAGAGAGAGAGAGAGAGAGAGAGAGAGAGAGAGAGAGAGAGAGAGAGAGAGAGAGAGAGAGAGAGAGATAAAAGCAAATATTTACTTACCATAAGGATCAGGAGATGCTGTTCATGTATTGCGTCATAAGGTGTGTTTGATATTTGTTTTTAAAGACTCGGAGGCTTGTATTTACATCGAATGAAGTTATAACAGAATTCCATAAGCAGCCACCAGAGTACAACAAGCTTGATTTAAACAGATCGATTCTCGGAAGAGGTACTTTTATCTTGTAAACATGACGAATCTTCTTCATTTCGAATCTATTTTTCGAAGCCATTGGGGCACGGTCGGACATTATATTAAACATAAAGAGAGCTTTGTTGTAAACTAGCTTCCATTTTAGAGGCAGAATTTCTAAATGTTTATATTCTGAGAAAGTAGGGGAGGAGGACTTCAGAAGGATCAGTTTAATGGCACGTCTATGTAAACTGAATAAAGGTTTTAAAATATATATCACTAGCGGAATCCCATATTGTTGAGGCATAGTTTATGTAAGATTCAACATAGGCATGAAAGAACAACTTACGGCTATGTTGATCTAAAAAGTGTTTTATTCTGGAAAGCTGGTAAATCTTTCTGGACACATTTTTACATACTAACGCAATATGATTCGACCATAACAGATTGTTATCAATAATAACACCTAGGATCTTATGGTGATCAACTTCCTCGAGATTTTCGCCATTAATACAAAGGTAATGATTGCTACAAGAAAGATTTTGACGTTTTTGCCTGGTAGTAATTAATAAGTATTTAGTTTTTTTGGGGTGGAGTCGCATATGATTGAGTTCAGACCATTCAGAGAGAGAGAGAGAGAGAGAGAGAGAGAGAGAGAGAGAGAGAGAGAGAGAGAGAGAGAGAGAGAGAGAGACAGAGAGAGACAGAGAGAGAGAGACTAAGTATAGTACATCTCTAATGGACACCATTCTAATAATAATATTAACTACATGCACTGCTGACGTAAAAATGATTATAACACATCTCTAAAGGACACCATTTTAACAACTGTATTAACTACATGCCCAGGTGATGTACAAATCTAGCAGATCACAACAAAACATGTTTTTGTACATATCAAATACAGGCTCTGGTGAAGGGAAAAACATAACAGACTTCAAAAACTGTATTCTTGATTGTATGGATAACCAACAAAATTAGTCTTGATCCCTCAACAGACGATTACACACACTCGGCAAAGTAATGGTTGTCGCACATTTTCTACAAACGTTCATATTTAAGGCAAAGGAGTAACAGGAATGACTTTCACTTGATACGATGTGTAGCAGTACCAGTGACACAATTCAGAATATTCTAGAGTTGGGAGGCTACCCCTGTCAACCATGTTGTTTCCTACAGTAAGACAACAAAGGACATTTCACAGTTGGAGTGTTGCCGTTATCAATCATGTTGTTTCCTACAGTAAGACAACAACGGACATTTCACAGTTGGAGCGTTGCTGTCCTCAGTCACGAAGTTTCCAACAGTTCCGTGGTGACGCCAGAAACGTGGGTGAAGACCAGAACGGTTGGCTCAGAGAGGATCACGCACCATTTTATGACGACATCATCACTGCATCAAGCTAACAAAGCCGTGGACGGATTCGTCTTCAATCATTGAAGTGTCTATGGACCGAGGGGTGTCAAGGCGACTGCCGACAGCTCTTGGTAGATGAGAATGCATCCCACGGGCAAACGGAAAATAACTGTTCTACTGAGTTTCCCTGGAGAGATGGACGGAAGGGCTTTTTGGTCTCGGCAAAGGAGTTTCTTTCCACTGAAGTCAGAGAGGTGGTAGCTTGAGTGCGGAGAGGAGGCAGCGATGGAGGTGGAAGGGAGGTCGTCATGTTGTGTTCCGTGATCCTGGGGTGGGGCACCTGCCTTGTTCTGGGTGAAGGTGAAGCGTTGTCAACTACCCCGGGTGTTTCGTTCGGTGCAGCCATTGCCCCTGTCTCCCTTTTAGTTGTGGATGCTCTCTTCTTCTTTTGGAAGTTGATGACCCGTTAATCAACTTTAAGCGTGGGGCTGAGACAACATGAGTGAACAAAGAAACGCCTTCTGGACTCCAGTCCGACTCTCTTGTGGAGGGCTGTCTGATCTTCTCTGAACTAGTAACACAGCAAAGTAACGTCTGAGAAACACTGGAAGGTTTACTTTAAACTGATTCCTGAAAATAGTGTAGCTAGTATTTATGCTCAGAAACCAACTTTCACATGAACACTGATCTCTAAGTGCAAACACTGTGCTCATCACATCACATGAACACTGATCTATAAGTGCAAACACTGTGCTCACCACATTCATACTGATCTATAAGTGCAAACACTGTGCTCATCACATCACATGAACACTGATCTATAAGTGCAAACACTGTGCTCACCACATTCATACTGATCTATAAGTGCAAACACTGTGCTCATCACATCACATGAACACTGATCTATAAGTGCAAACACTGTGCTCACCACATTCATACTGATCTATAAGTGCAAACACTGTGCTCATCACATGAACACTGATCTATAAGTGCAAACACTGTGTTCATCACATCACATGAACACTGATCTATAAGTGCAAACACTGTGTTCATCACATCACATGAACACTGATCTATAAGTGCAAACACTGTGTTCATCACATCACATGAACACTGATCTATAAGGGCAAACACTGTGTTCATCACATCACATGAACACTGATTTATAAGGGCAAACACTGTGTTCATCACATCACATGAACACTGATCTATAAGTGCAAACACTGTGCTCATCACATGAACACTGATCTATAAGTGCAAACACTGTGCTCATCACATCACATGAACACTAATCTATAAGTGCAAACACTGTGCTCATCACATTCATGATCAGAAACATAGATAGTAGATGCACACCAGATCCACTGAAATTCCTCCAGCGTTCAACAGTGAACATCACCATACCCCATGTTACTGATGACTCTAATTTATGACTGATAAGACTGACTTTGATCCGTCTGATGTTTACTTTACAATAAGATTAAATCACTGCATAGGTTTCTAATCTTCAGTATAAAGAGATGTGCGAACAAAATAACATACACATAATTTATTCAATTCATTATTTAGCAAACAAACATGCGCACACATGCACACACATGCACACACGCACGCACGCACACACGCATGCACGCACACACACACACACACACACACACATACACATAACCACATTCATATTCCAATCTTCAAGACACACACACGTACACATACACTCAAACACACACATGCACATTCTCTGAGAGAATTCAAAGTACATGTATGACGGGGTTAAATAACAAGATCGGTTAGTGTGTATATTCTCTGACAGAATTCAATGACAGATCAACTGGTATGTAATTCCAAAGCACTTCAGTCATGTGTTCACATCACAAATCGATTGGACTTTAATTCTCTAACGGAATTCAAAGTACATTTATTGCGTGGCTGTAACGAAACGCTTGACAAACCCATCCGATCAGTCCCACTCAAACCCCGAACCAAAGAATAGATTTCAAATCTATGCCCACTCTCCCCTCTCAATCCCCCCCCCCCCCCCCCCCCTGTCTCTCTCTTAGAATAGCATGAGCTGCCGACTTACACGATCTCTTACAAGAGAAAGTTTACGTCACGGGAAATGCATGACACGTTTCGTTATTCTCGGTCCACCTCCCGTCCCTGTCAACCCTCCCCCACTCCCACACGGGGCGCATGATGCCGCAGGACTCCCACACGGGGCGCATGATGCCGCAGGACTCCCACACGGGGCGCATGATCCCGCAGAACTCCCACACGGGGCGCATGACGCCGCAGAACTCCCACACGGGGCGCATGACGCCGCAGGAAAATTTACATTGCATTGTAACAATTGCCCGCTCCCCCCCTTCTTTCCCTTCCTGGCGCTATCCCCCCCCCCCCCCCCCCTTCCTATCCCGTGACACAAAGAGTGGCAGGCAAACCTCCCTCCTTCTCCAACCCCGCCCCACCCCCATCCCCTTTCATACCCACTGTCCTGTGCTGCAGACCCCTGGTAAATGATGTCACTGCGTTTACCCACGATGTCTGAATTAACATTCGCTCTCTACGTGTGCATAAATTTACTGGCAATTGAACTCGGCGCTAACTTTAAATGGTTTCCGATGGTAGGAGCAGATCCCTCCCCCCCCCCCCCCTCTCACTCCCAATGTTTGACTGACACCTTGTCAGCCAGATCAGAAACCTGATTTGGCAGTTTAGATTACATATACCAGACACATAGGGTGGCAACTTCACTGACCCCTCAAGACAGCCTGTAGATCAGAGCAGTGAAAGACGACGGGACAACCAGAGAGAGGCCTGGTAACCTACTTCTTGATCCCAAGTCAAAATCACTGATTCATCCCATGAAAAGTGAGTTGAAACTATGTTTTACATTTTCGAATCTATTCATTGTTTTATGTATGCCGTGTGGTTAACATTGTAACTTTGTACAAATACTTAGTGACATTTATCAAACTGATGAATGATTATTATGTGTAGTAGTTTGCTTGCCATCATATGGCCAAAGCTCTCTCCATGTGGTTATGATTCTTTGTTAACTATCTGATCACTGTTCTTTGTGTTCACCCTGACTTTTGCCAGTATGCAATTCTATCTGTTAAGATAATAACTGAATGATAAATTTAGATCAGAAAAACAGTATGCCTGTGCTAGGTTAAAAACTGCAAAGCGATTTACAATACTGGTGACTGTTGGAATGATTTTGTAGTGTATGACTAAGTCTACACCACATGTGCATTTGGACTAAGTGTAGCCCAAGTTAATGTGATTTAATTCATAAGAAACATGGAAGAGTTATTTGACTGAAACTGTGTAGCATTGTATTACTGTCTCCTACCCTTTCATAAGCTTAACTCAGCCTTTAAACAAAAGTGGAGATTGACAGTTCTTCTTCTTCTTCCTAAAAGACTGGTTCACTCAAAAACGAGTAGGTCACCAGCACGCATGTTAAAAAGTAAAATAAAATAAAATAAAGTGCGACTCAGCCTGTTGGCCCCTGGAGCAAAATTTGGCAACAAGGGTCGCACACAATATTCAAAAAGTTAAAAGCAATGGCCAGATTCAGGCCAGGTAACCATAAAATATCTGGGGAAGTTAAAATAGAAAAGTCATCAATATGCAGATCTCAAGACTGTCGTATCAATTTGATTTTTAAATGAGACTGCATTTGTGGCAATCTTGATGATACCCAGCAGTGAGTTCCACAGCCTTACAGAACTAGGAAAAATGAATATTTAAGTGGCTGTCAATATTTGATGCAGGTATCGCATAACATTGACCACCACTCCTTGTGCTACTTTTATTCAATACTAGTTGTTCCATTGGGATATCAATTAGTTTAGCCTGCCTTTGAAGAATATATTAAGTTTGATAAAAGCTCTTCTCTCTTCTAAGGGTTTCCATTCTGATTTCCTCATGTTCTTCCTACTATTCCCCTTCTCTCTCGATATGGTTCCCTGTTACGAACCGTGCTGCTCTCTTCTGAATCTTTTCGAGGTTATCAATGTCCTTTAGATGGTAAGGGTCCCAGACTGAGCAACCATATTCCAGTACTGGTCTAACAAGTGTTTTGTAGCAGTCGTCTTTTACTTTTTGGGGCAGTCATTTACATTCCTGTATAAGAAAGCTATGATGTTATTTGCTTTCTTACATACTAAATTGTAATGTTCTTTCCATTTAGATGACTATCTATAATTACGCCTAAATATTTTGCAGCATTGGGTTCTTTAAGAATAGTATTATGAATAGAATATTCTGATCTAGGTGGTGAGCGTTTGTTACATATATCAACACTTGGCACTTCTGGGGATGAAATTCCATTTTCCAAGTTCTTTCCCACTGTTGTAAACCATTTAGATCTTCTTGTAGAATGCGTGTATCATTCTTGCTTCTGACTGTTCTATGTACTAAGCTGTCATCTGCAAAAACCTTATAGTAGTTCCAGGAGAGAGATTTCTACTTATGTCATCTATATAAATTAAGAAAAACAAGGGTCCCAGAACAGTTCCCTGTGGTACACCTGACAAGACTGGTTTACAATGGGATGACGACCCTTCCACAACAACTTTCTGCGTTCTCCAATGAGAAGCAGTTACAACAGAAACTCTAAAATAGAGTAAACAGTTGCTGGCTGAGTTCTCACACCTCTTCTGAAAGATAAGAGGGTAAATGTGTGAACTCAACAAACCAGCCACTCAACGACTTACCTACAGACCAAGTTCTCTTTATCGCAGACCTGGGATTGTGGTCACGCTATGAACTGTGGCTAAACCATACTCTGTGGCTAACCAACCTGGGCTAAACAACTGTGGCTAAACCATACTCTGTGGTGCAAAAACCGTGGAACGCATACTGTGGCTAAACCATACTCTGTGGCTAGCCAGACCGGGCAAACCTATACCTGTGGCTAAACCATACCTGTGGCTACGCCGAACAGGAACCTAGGGGAAATGGCGCAGACACGGGGAAGCCAGACACCATGGCTCCACTTTAAACCGGGGCGACGCTACAACCACTGGGCAAGACTGGTTGTGAAGACACACCACAGCCCAGCGTACACAGGTCGACACAGGAGGAGCAGTCATAGACTGGCTGTGAAGACATACCACAGCCCAGCCGTACCACAGGTCGACACAGGAGGAGCAGTCATCAGACTGGTTGTGAAGACATACCACAGCCCAGCCGTACCACAGGTCGACACAGGAGGAGCAGTCATCAGACTGGCTGTGAAGACATACCACAGCCCAGCCGTACCACAGGTCGACACAGGAGGAGCAGTCATCAGACTGGTTGTGAGACATACCACAGCCCAGCCGTACCACAGGTCGACACAGGAGGAGCAGTCATCAGACTGGTTGTGAAGACATCCACAGCCCAGCCGTACCACAGGTCGACAACAGGAGGAGCAGTCATGCAGACTGGTTGTGAAGACACACCACAGCCCAGCCGTACCACAGGTCGACACAGGAGGAGCAGTCATCAGCCACAGGAGAGATCAACTACCCTCTCCAATACAAGATAAGCTATATCCCCTGGGACTCAAATCTGTCAGGAACCTGCCTCATTTATGATGCTGCCTTAATGGCGGATAAAAAAGGGTCATACACACAAAACTCCACTGCCTGGCTATACAGGAGTGTCGCAGGAGTATCAGCCTGCGTACGCAGAAGAAGAAGAAGATTTTATGATGAAACAGTGAGAACCTGTCTATGTGGCTACTGCACTGGGTGTACGCAAGTGAAGTGGATGTGTAATAAAAGTATGCATTCAGAGTGACTTAGACAGGCCCACTGTATTCCAACTTAAGCGGCCGCACGAAGTATAAGCAAGTAGAGCAGGAGTGAGGAAGGGCCCTTCATTGTTGTGGTTCAATGAGAACTAAAACGTAGCCTATAGAACCGACATGTATATACTTCCCTATGTGTAAGCAAGTAAAGTTGATGTGTGAAATTGCACTTAACTTGTATCAGTTCTCTGTGTCCAATCAAAGGTTGAATGTTTGAACTTCTCTCTTCAATTCTGTATTTCGGAGCTACAAGTACTTTTAAGAGTACAGGCCTAAGGAAACTTATCTCAGAGCCACTATAGAGTATTTTAACAGTCCCGGAACAAACAAAAATGTCTTTCAATGACTAGTACCGGACAGTTGCTCCTTCCACTGCTAGTAAGAGAGAGGGTGGAGGTGAAATGTTAAGATAATTCTCATAGAGAAATTATTCCAAGTCCTTCCTCTACAGGACCCACCTACCACTCACCCCCATCTCATCACAGTAGTCACATGAGAGATTAATTGATATTGCAATCTCGAACAGAATCCAGTGTACTTTCTTCACGTGGTTGCATTACAGATCAATTGATATTACAATCTCGAACAGAATCCAAAACACTTTCATCGCGTGGTTGCACAACAGATCAATTCATAGTACAACATCAAACAGAATCCAGAGTATTTTCATCATGTGGTTGGATGACAGATCAACTGATGGTACAATCTCGAACAGAATCCAGAGCACTTTCACTACATGGTTGCATGACAGATCATTTTCTATCAAAATCTCTAACAGAACCCAGAGCACTTTTATCACGTGGTTGCATGACAGACCGATGTATGTAATGCAGCACCTTAATATTCTGGAAGGGACACAGCCTCCTGTCGCTAGTGCAGAACACATCATACATGCGTCATACAAGGATATGATTGACCTAATGTTCTAGCTCCTGAATTAATTCTCTCTCTGGAGGTTGGGGTTAAATGGCAAGTGAACTCAAATGCCAGATTAATTTGTGGATGATTTTCACAAACGCAAGAAAAGCCCATGTGCACATCCGTTGCATGTTTAAATGGCGACACCTGCTGTGCAGTATCTGATCTCTGAATGTAAAACGTGCTACATGTTTAAATGGCGACACCTGCTGAGCAGTATCTGATCTCAGAATGTAAAACGTGCTACATGTTTAAATGGCGACACCTGCTGTGCAGTATCTGATCTCTGAATGTAAAACGTGCCACATGTTTAAATGGCGACAGTCAGACACCTACTGTGCAGCATCTGATCTCAGAGTGTAAAACGTGCTACATGTTTAAATGGCGACACCTTCTGTACAGTGTCTGATCTCAGAATGTAAAACGCGCTACATGTTTAAATGGCGACAGTCAGACACCTACTGTACAGTGTCTGATCTCAGAATGTAAACGTGCTACATGTTTAAATGGCGACACCTTCTATACAGTGTCTGATCTCAGAATGAAAAACGCGCTACATGTTTAAATGGCGACAGTCAGACACCTACTGTACAGTGTCTGATCTCAGAATGTAAAACGTGCTACATGTTTAAATGGCGACACCTACTGTACAGTATCTGATCTCAGAATGTAAAACGTGCCACATGTTTAAATGGCGACAGTCAGACACCTACTGTACAGTATCTAATCTCAGAATGTAAAACGCGCTACATAGAAAAAGAAAACCTGAAGCCGACTGTTTACTTTATTCTTGTAAATCAAATCTGTCCTGGGAGCAGTTCTTCGTTCTACGTGGGAACCTCAAAAAAAGGAGACTGCGCTGAACCGACGAAATACTGGATAGTCCTTTTCCTCCAGTGTGCTCAGTGTGGGTACCTGCTCCCTGGTGTGTACAGCGTCACGCGCAGCACGATCGGTATCAACCATCTTGGATGTTGCAGCCTGGTGAAGGGTCTTGCCCCGTGTATAGTGTGTAACAGGACGAGCCACTGGACAGGAATCAAACATCTTCAATGTTCAATGTTGCAGCCTGGTGAAGGGTCTTGCCCCGTGTATAGTGTGTAACAGGACGAGCCACTGGACAGGAATCAAACATCTTCAATGTTCAATGTTGCAGCCTGGTGAAGGGTCTTGCCCCGTGTATAGTGTGTAACAGGACGAGCCACTGGACAGGAATCAAACATCTTCTTCAATGTTGCAGCCTGGTGAAGGGTCTTGCCCCATGAGAAAGGTGGCAGACTGGTTAAGACGTTCGCCTGCCAATCCAACGTGTGAGAAGTGCGTGGGTTCGAGCCCTGCCTTTCTCGCCCTTTCTTTCCCAGTTTGAATGACAAATCGAACTGAACGTCAAGTCCATCGGATGGGGACTATAAGCGAGTCTGACCCGTGTGCCTTCCTGGCCCCCTGCACACGTTAAAGAACCCACGGCAGTTGAAAATCGAAAAGAGCAGGGGGGTTCCCCGCTGCCCTGGCAAAATTGATGTAGATTGAAGATAGCCGCCTGGTATTTCTTACCAAGCCACAAAAATTGTCACTTACTGTTATCGTGTGCTATCATGTACCGGTGGAAATGGAGGACATGTATAAAACATCGCATGCATCCTATGTGAGAAACTGGAGGAATAAATGAGATAAATGAGATACATGAAAATGAGTGACTGATATTTGAATGGTACGGGAAACGACTGAATGAGCGCCAGTAGGCTGCTCTTCGGCCGGCTCTACCTGGGTAGGCAGCCCGTTGAGTGAGTGAGATAGTGTGTTTATTGTAAAGCGCTTAGAGCTTGGTCTGTGACCGAGGATAGGCGCTATATAAATACCCAATATATATATATATATATATATATATATATATATTATATATATATATATTATATATATATATATATATATATATACCAGTTTAAAACAAGGTTTTAAAATGGAAAAAGTAAAAACGACAAAATTGTTTCGAGCGGGATGCTCTCCTCAGGTTGTACAATCAGGGCACGCCACCAGTATTATATAGTGTGTTGTGTGGGTGGGTGAGCTCTGCGCGTGTGGCACGTGGCCTGTAGATTTTTCTTTTTTGGGGCGCGTTCAGGGGAGACGTGCCAAGGAATGGTGCATTGACAAAGATTTCCATTTATGCCTGCAATTGTTTACCATTTCTACTTTAGAGTTCAGGGATGCTAGATGGGGTTTACATAATATCAGCCACTTTTCTGTAGTACATAAGTTGCATTTTTTAGAAATGTTGTTGTATGGTGTTGCTCTTTTTATAATTTTCCATGATATGTTGTAATCTATTTTCTTATCTTTAAGCTTCCAAATATATTTACTTAATTCTGTTTGGTTTTTATATTTTTCATTTTTGAAGGACTGTTTATGGTTTGCATATCTGGTTTTAAAGTGGTTTGCTGTAATCCCTATGTATGTTTCTTTATCACTGTCTGTTGTTACCATAGCTTGGTACACAATGTTGTTGTAGAGGCATTTGTTATTCAGAGGGCACTGGTCTTTTTTTGTGGCTACAACTACAAATTACAATATAACCCAGATAATAACATGAACAGCAATAAGAAAAACAGGAAAAGAAAAATTATATGGTATAACCCTCCATTTGATGGAGGAACAAAAACTAACGTAGGAAAAGAATTCCTCAGAATCCTTAAAACATCATTCCCAAAAGAACATGTACTATCTAAAATATTCAATAAAAACACGGTCAAGCTATCGTACTCATGTATGCCCAACCTTAAAAATATAATTGATTCTTCCAATAAAACCAAAAATAATGCAACCAAAGAGGGTGACGAAAGGAAATCTTGTAATTGCACAAAAAAAGACCAGTGCCCTCTGAATAACAAATGCCTCTACAACAACATTGTGTACCAAGCTATGGTAACAACAGACAGTGATAAAGAAACATACATAGGGATTACAGCAAACCACTTTAAAACCAGATATGCAAACCATAAACAGTCCTTCAAAAATGAAAAATATAAAAACCAAACAGAATTAAGTAAATATATTTGGAAGCTTAAAGATAAGAAAATAGATTACAACATATCATGGAAAATTATAAAAAGAGCAACACCATACAACAACATTTCTAAAAAATGCAACTTATGTACTACAGAAAAGTGGCTGATATTATGTAAACCCCATCTAGCATCCCTGAACTCTAAAGTAGAAATGGTAAACAATTGCAGGCATAAATGGAAATCTTTGTCAATGCACCATTCCTTGGCACGTCTCCCCTGAACGCGCCCCAAAAAAGAAAAATCTACAGGCCACGTGCCACACGCGCAGAGCTCACCCACCCACACAACACACTATATAATACTGGTGGCGTGCCCTGATTGTACAACCTGAGGAGAGCATCCCGCTCGAAACAATTTTGTCGTTTTTACTTTTTCCATTTTAAAACCTTGTTTTAAACTGGTATGTCGCTCCCTGCTTGGTTGAGCACTTTTGGAATTCTGAGTGGCGTTTTGGCTCTAACTTTATATATATATATATATATATATATATATATATATATATATATATATATATATATATATATATATATATATATATATATATAGAGTGTGTAACAGGACGAGCCACTGGACAGGAATCAAACATCTTCAATGTTCAATGTTGCAGCCTGGTGAAGGGTCTTGCTCCGTGTATAGTGTGTAACAGGACGAGCCACTGGACAGGAATCAAACATCTTCAATGTTCAATGTTGCAGCCTGGTGAAGGGTCTTGCCCCGTGTATAGTGTGTAACAGGACGAGCCACTGGACAGGAATCAAACATCTTCAATGTTGCAGCCTGGTGAAAGGTCTTGCCCCATGTAGAGTGTGCAACAGGACGAGCCACTGGACAGGAATCAAACATCTTCAATGTTGCAGCCTGGTGAAGGGTCTTGCCCCATGTAGAGTGTGTAACAGGACGAGCCACTGGACAGGAATCAAACATCTTCAATGTTGCAGCCTGGTGAAGGGTCTTGCCCCATGTAGAGTGTGTAACAGGACGAGCCACTGGACAGGAATCAAACATCTTCAACGTTGAAGCCCAGTCAAGGCACCGACTCCTTGTTGTCTTCAGCGTGACGAACCTCACGATCGCTACGCAAAGTCTTCTTGAATGTTGGAAATTGACGCTCCATCAGACAGGAGTGTGTTCTCAGAACACGGCAGACTCCACAGCCATTTTCATGTTTATCACTCCAGGTCATTTTTCGTAGCTGAAGGGTCTTAACTCTTGCTCTGATTTTCGGCGGATCGTGACACCGTGAATTTAGGTAAATCAAATCAATTCATAAAATTAATTAGTTTGAGAATCACTTCGCTGTATTTCAGCTTTGACGTTTGGTTTTTGTGACCTTTAGCTTTTAAACAGGCGTTCAGTCCTGGTCATGGCTTCCACATCTCCGTTGAGTGTAATGTTAAAAAGTAAGGCAAGACCTCACTACAAGTAGATTTGTTCTGTGGCTTGAATCACCAATAAATTAAAAGTTAAATTTCTAATAGCAAGGAAGGTAAGTTGTGTATGTCGGTTTTTATGTTTGCATGTGTAATCTATCCATTTAGAGATGTAGAACGGAAGGCCAGCCAGCTGACGTGGAATTTACAGTAGAAAACACAGACTCTGGGACGTGGGGCCTCGTCAACGCCGTTGTCCTCGCTGTGTTGTGGCCTCCGGTTGCTGGCTTTGCTGTCCGGTTTGGCGAGCGTGCTTTGGAATCTTGTGCGTTCCCTGGTAATGAGTGATGCTTTGAATTCTTTGAAAATGAGCGATGTCTTGAATGCCTTGAAAATGAGTGTGATCATTGAGTCAGGCAGGAAAGTCTCCATCAATGAAGAGAACAGTGCTCAATTTTCATGGGCGTCTTTCTTGCCAGGCTGCAGTTTTCTACTCCCTGCCTCTCACAATACCTGTCTCCACTAGCAACCCTCCTCCATGCTGCTGAGAGAGAGAGAGAGAGAGAGAGAGAGAGAGAGAGAGGAGAGAGAGAGAGAGAGAGAGAGAGAGAGAGAGAGAGAGAGAGAGAAAGAGAGAGAGAGATTTAGCCCTGTTCAGGATCAGTCGGCGGCTGATGGCCAGGGACAGGCGATGTACGAGAAACAGGATATCAGAACGGTCGATAGACATACTGTCGGCACTTCACACACCGTGTTGTAGTCGTTCAGAATGCAATCCGTCATAACAGATGCCTAACGCAGAGAGAAACAGGATATTAGAACGGTCGATAGACCTACTGTGGGCACTTCACACACCGTGTTGTAGCCGTTCAGAATGCAATCCGTCATAACAGATGCCTAACGCAGAGAGAAACAGGATATCAGAACGGTCGATAGACCTACTGTCGGCACTTCACACACCGTGTTGTAGCCGTTCAGAATGCAATCCGTCATAACAGATGCCTAACGCGGACAGTGAGCATATACATATCATGTTAACGGTCACACCCTACCCACCCTTACATACTGCATTCAAAGTGACGAGTGACGAGGCCATGGATTGATGTCTGGAGCAAAGTGGGAGAGGGGGGAGGAGGGGAATGTAGCACTACTTAGTACTACATAGCAGCACACACCACTACACTGAACTACATAGCAGCACATGGCACCACATAGTTTTACATAGCAGCATAAAACAGTGCATAGAACTGGACAGCAGCACACGGAACTGCAGTATATCATAGAGCAGCATACAGCACTACATAGTACTGCAAAATGTAATGTTGTTAGTCTGTCGAATGGACAAGGACCACTTCAGTCATCTAGGGGTTGAGGGATGGGTGGGATGACTTGTGGAGACGCAGGTGGCTGATCAAGTCGATGCGTGCACGGAATGTGCAGTGACAGCATGGAAGGCAATGTGGGAGACCTGCCCTTGATTGCTGCGTGGGCTTTCCTTGCCTGTCTCTTTTACTGCGCTGCAGCTGTCCCTCTTTCTTCACATAAACTGCCACCTTTGAGGATAGAGTAGCGCCATCTAACTCGATGCATTGCAGTTTGTTTCCCTGTGTCAGGGTTGATATTCAACACTTTCAAGGATGTTTTGAGAGTATCTCTGAAGCATTTCTTCTGACCTCCATGGGAAAGATTTCCTTGTTGCAGCTCACCATAGAAGTCTCTTGGGTAGCCTGTGGTCTGGCATGCGAGCTACATGACCTGCCCATCGATAATGAGACAGCATCAGGAAGGTGTGGATGCTCAGCAGGCCTGCTTGGTCAAGCATCTCTGTGTCTGGGATTTTGTCTTCTGAGCCAGGTTGTGTGGAAATGATTCAGCTTCTTGGCATGCTGTTGGTACACTGTCCACGTTTCACATGCATAGAGGAGTGTGGGGAGAACAACTGCTCTGAACGCCTTCATCTATTGCCTCTTCTATTCCAAACCTTGGTGTGTAGTCTGCCAGACGTTGCACTTGTATTTGCAATTCCGATGCTCACTTCACATCGATGGTGACGTTCTGTGACAGTGTGCTGACAAGGTAGGTGAATTCATTCACTGCAGCTAGTCTCACACGATTGACTGTGATGTGACGCTCATGGTAGGGTCTGCCTGCTGCAGGCTGATGCAGAACTTCCATCTTCTTTGTATTCACGGTGAGGTCGAAGTGGCACAAGGTATGGAGAACATGTTGGTGCAGAACTTCCATCCTCTTTGTATTCATGGTGAGGTCAAAGTTGCACAAGGTATGGAGAACTTCCATCTTCTTTGTATTCATGGTGAGGTTGAAGTGGCACAAGGTATGGAGAACTTCCATCTTCTTTGTATTCATGGTGAGGTCGAAGTGGCACAAGGTATGGAGAACTTCCATCTTCTTTGTATTCATGGTGAGGTCGAAGAGGCACAAGGTATGGAGAACTTGTTGATGCAGAACTTCCATCCCTTTGTATTCATGGTGAGGTCGAAGTGGCACAAGGTATGGAGAACTTGTTGGTGCAGAACTTCCATCCTCTTTGTATTCATGGTGAGGTCAAAGTGGTACAAGGTATGGAGAACTTCCATCTTCTTTGTATTCATGGTGAGGTCGAAGTGGCACAAGCTATGGAGAACATGTTGATGCAGAACTTCCATCTTCTTTGTATTCATGGTGAGGTCAAAGTTGCAAAGGTATGGAGAACTTCCATCTTCTTTGTATCCATGGTGAGGTCGAAGTGGCACAAGGCATGGAGAACTTCCATCTTCTTTGTATTCATGGTGAGGTCGAAGTGGCACAAGGTATGGAGAACTTGTTGATGCTGGACTGCCTGTCAGTTTCTGAGCCAGCATTGAGAGTGCAGTCATCAGCAAAGAGACAGTCCCTGATTACGTCAGTCATAACATTAGATTTTGCCAGGTGCCTGTTGAGATTAAACAGCTTTCCATTTGTTCTTAATGTGATGTCAATGCCTACGTCTCCTTCTCTGAAGGCATCAGTCAGCACTGCAGAGAACTTGATGCTGAACAGAGTGGGTGCCAAAACGCAGCCTTGCTTCACGCCATTTGTGACTGGGAAAGGGCTAGATGTCTCTCTTTTATACTGGATACAGGCTTGCATGCCATCATGGAATTGCCGCATCACAGAGATGAATTTCGGTGAGCATCCGTATTTGGTCATGATCTTCCACACACTCTCCTATTGACAGTACCGAAGGCCTTGGTCACATCGACATAGGTGGAGAACAAGTCGGGATTTTGTTCCTGACATTTTTCTTGGAGCTGTCTAGCGGCAAATACCACATCGATGCTTCCTCTGTCTTTTCTGAAGACTATAACAATGTCAGAAAACAAAACAGCGTCATCCGCAAATAGAAGAATCATCACCCAGAAACTCTGGCCAAAACTGAATGTCTTGCTTACCACAGCTGAGAACATCTTTTGTGAATTCATTGATGAATAATGAAAGCAGAACTAGAGGATAAACCTTTCCTCTTTTCCCATGCCCAACATCACATAAAAACATCAGACAAAAATCGCAAACAGAAACCCTGGTTTTGTTAGAGAGAGAGAGAAGAGAGAGAGAGAGAGAGAGAGAGAGAGAGAGAGAGAGAGAGAGAGAGAGAGAGAGAGAGAGAGAGAGAGGGAGGGAGAGAGATTATATTGGGATTTATCAGTACTTGGGGTGATTCAAGATCCTGACACGCTATGAGAAAAAAAAAATTATTGATCAAATGTATATATCAACAGCTGAGACAATGAACCTTATTGATCAAATGTATATATCAACAGCTGAGACAATGAACCTTATTGATCAAATTTATATTCAACAGCTGAGACAATGAACCTTATCGATCAAATATATATATCAACAGCTGAGACAATGAACCTTATTGATCAAATTTATATATCAACAGCTGAGACAATGAACCTTATTGACCAAATGTATATATCAACAGCTGAGACAACGAACCTTATTGATCAAATGTATATATGAACAGCTGAGACAATTAACCTTATTGATCAAATGTATATATCAACAGCTGAGACAATGAACCTTATTGATCAAATGTATATATCAACAGCTGAGACAATGAACCTTATTGATCAAATGTATATATTATATATATCAACAGCTGAGACAATGAACCTTATTGATCAAATGTATATATCAACAGCTGAGACAGTGAACCTTATTGATCAAATTTATATATCAACAGCTGAGACAATGAACCTTATCGATCAAATTTATATATCAACAGCTGAGACAATGAACATTATTGATTAAATTTATATATCAACAGCTGAGACAATGAACCTTATTGATCAAATCTATATATCAACAGCTGAGACAATGAACCTTATTGATCAAATTTATATATCAACAGCTGAGACAATGAACCTTATTGATCAAATGTATATATCAACAGCTGAGACAATGAACCTTATTGATCAAATGTATATATGAACAGCTGAGACAATTAACCTTATTGATCAAATGTATATATCAACAGCTGAGACAATGAACCTTATTGATCAAATGTATATATCGACAGCTGAGACAATGAACCTTATTGATCAAATGTATATATATCAACAGCTGAGACAATGAACCTTATTGATCAAATGTATATATCAACAGCTGAGACAATGAACCTTATTGATCAAATTTATATATATCAACAGCTGAGACAATGACCTTATTGATCAAATTTATATATATCAACAGCTGAGACAATGAACCTTATCGATCAAATTTATATATATCAACAGCTGAGACAATGAACCTTATTGATCAAATCTATATGTCAACAGCTGAGACAATGCACCTTACTGATCAAATCCATATGTCAACAGCTGAGACAATGCACCTTACTGATCAAATCTATATGTCAACAGCTGAGACAATGAACCTTACTGATCAAATCTATATGTCAACAACTGAAACAATGAACCTACTGATCAAATCTATATGTCAACAGCTGAGACAATGAACCTTACTGATCAAATCTATATATCAACAGCTGAGACAATGAACCTTACTGATCAAATCTATATATCAACAGCTGAGACAATGAACCCACTGATCAAATCTATATATCAACAGCTGAGACAATGAACCTTATTGATCAAATCTATATATCAACAGCTGAGACAATGAACCTTATTGATCAAATCTATATATCAACAGCTGAGACAATGAACCTTATTGATCAAATGTATATATCAACAGCTGAGACAATGAACCTTAATGATCAAATTTATATATCAACAGCTGAGACAATGAACCTTATGATCAAATGTATATATCAACAGCTGAGACAATGAACCTTATTGATCAAATGTATATATCAACAGCTGAGACAATGAACCTTATTGATCAAATGTATATGTCAATAGCTGAGACAATGAACCTTATTGATCAAATCTATATATCAACAGCTGAGACAATGAACCTTATTGATCAAATGTATATGTCAACAGCTGAGACAATGAACCTTATTGATCAAATGTATATATCAACAGCTGAGACAATGAACCTCGTGACTGAAGATGTCAGCAGAGTAAACACAAGATGTCAGAATAGAAAATTACCAATTCAGGAGACAGAACCTTAGGCTGAAGCAGCAGATATATAATGAGAACCTGAAGTTGAATCAGCGGGTAAACAAATGTCACAGGTATAGTCTTTGACGGCTAAATGGGTGGTATAAACATATACTAAATGGAATCTGCTATACGTGTAGGCAATACTTGTTAACATTTCAGTGCCATCAAATGATTCATTATGTCGTGATGATTCCATTCTCCACTCACAGACAAAAACATGATTGGAAAAGAAAATTGCACACATTTCGGGAGATCAGAACAGGCATAAATCAGACAGTGCTTCCTGCGTTGAATATTGGTCTCGCGTATTGCCAGGAAGTGTACACATTTATTACACATAACAGAACATATACAGGGGGTTTATGAGTACAATTATAAACTTTCAACCAGAAACTGACATAGGACGTATGGAAAAGTTCAGATGCTTACGGAGTAGACAATTGCGTCACTCACGAAATGAAACCTTAGACCAATTCTCTAGGAAGACAATTATTCAGTTGAATGCTGTCTGCATGTCTTTGTGCCGAGTGATTCGTAACTGTTAACATATTGTTTTCCTTCATTTTCTGATGTTGAGTTTTTGGTTGAGTTTTTGGTGTGTGTGTGTGTGTGTGTGGTGTGTGTGTGTGTGTGTGTGTGTGTGTGTGTGTGTGTGTGTGTGTGTGTGTGTGTGTGTGTGTGTGTGTGTGTGCGCGCACTTGTTCAGGATGTTTAATGATACACACTAGTTGTGAGTAATGAAAAATATTCTTTGAAGTAAATACAATCTAAAAAAAAATGACGGTAGTAAAAGCTTTGTAAACCTTTAGTTCAGACAACTGCATCAGGTTTTCTACGAACAACGTCTCTAAAATCTTCAATGATTTTAAAACAATGTATTCGTTGCGTCAAATACAATCTGACACCAATTTCTGAAAGTCTAGAATGTATGCTTAAATTCAGTTTGGAATGACAAATATGACTGAACGAATAAACAGTCTGCAAAAATGAGTGATCTGGATTTCCAGATCTCACTGTTTTATGCCAGTAGTAAGTAAGGAACAGTCTGATACTTACCAATCCTTGCAATATTTCCTGGCTATGAAGATACCTGCGTAGAAAAGACATAACATTTGTTTAGTAATTAATTCTCTAATAAATATTAGATAAAACTATGAGAATAGATGGAAAAAAACAGATTTCTATCTTTAATTTTCACTGACTATTAATTCGACCCCAAGGGGAAGGTCAAGGTCGAATTGAAAACAAAGCGAAATAAAGAAAAAATACAGCCAGCAAACAAATCAACTTAACATGTACACAAAAGATACATCATAATTCAAACGCGTTGTAAACTCCTCATACTCGGGACCAATTCATGCATGACAAGATCTATGCCATGGGTTTGCATCCAAATACGAGATACGTTTTGCAGTAACGTTTTGTTTTGCTCTCCTAATATGACTTGCTGTTTAGGATTCAAATGAACACACGTAACCAAGGATACTAGCGATGCTAGGAGTATTCGATAAACAACACAGTCATTCTCTTTCTGCCCATTGTCCATGTGCCACCACCCACCGATGCTCTGAGAATAAATGAGTCTCTGTATATGTGTGTTGGTTGGAGGAAAGAGCGTGTATGGGGTGAAGAGGAGAGAGAGAGAGAGAGAGAGAGAGAGAGAGAGAGAGAGAGAGAGAGAGAGAGAGAGAGAGAGAGAGAGATAAGTGGTGTGGTGTGGGGGGGAGGGGGGAAAAGGTGCATGGAGGTATACAATCATATATATAATAAACTAATAAATTCCAAGGCTAAGTAACTGAGCACCATTCCAGCAGTTTTCAGAGCAGCTTAGTGTTGCAATGACTGCAAGAAATATTGAATTATAAACAAAGCTTGCTCTTAGCCTTAAAACTGAAAAAATAGGGGAGATAAGCTTTCATATCTGCAGTGGAGATAATTCAGCCTAACTACCAGTATGTGCTTGAGTGGGTGAATGGGGAATAATAAATGCTTCTCAAAATGAACCTTCAGCAAGGGAGAGACAATCTCCAAAGGTGAGGAAACTCGCACACACAGAGCAGCTTGGAGTTGCAATGACGCAAGAAATATTGAACTGATTATTCCCCATTTACCCACTCAAACCGTCAGATGAAGTATCAAGTCTGGAGACACTAACACATTCCCCATGTTTAACAATCTGCCGTGACATGATCCTACAACAGTTATCAAACATAGCCCTAATCAGGAGGCCCTGACATACTTCTTGATTTATGTTGAAAACTTGCTCCGCCAATCTCTCAGTTTTCTTCATTTGTGTGTTGTGATGGCTGTGATAACACTATAAATTGTTTTGAAGCTCTTTGGCTTTGCCCTACGTTAATAACGATAACGGAATCCGGAAGAAAGGTACTATAGCTTGAAACAGAAATAGGTTCTCCACATCTTGGTAAAAAAAAAAATTGAAAAATTGAATTTGATACCCCACCCCTCATATCCAACCACCTGTTCCCAGATCACAAGTTTATGGAGACTAATCACTATTGTTGTTTTTGTTGCTTAAAAACCTTTTAGGAAATAACCAACATCTGCCATGCATGAAAAAGAAACTTTCGTTGTGCAATCAAGAGAAATGAGACATAGCTCATTGAAGTTTTATGTTAACAGTGGAGAAAAAAAAGTTTCGTGGTTGTTTTTTACTTATTGACCAGAAGCACGGTTCGGGATGACAAAACTGAGCTGTAATCAACATATCCAGCATGTCAACAAAGCCTTGAACAGATATGTGATCAATGAGAACATCACGGTGGAAGTCATCCATTTGATGGTGGATAGTCGTCCAAGCAAAAATCGACCCAACAATGAGTTAGATGATTAC
>CM031626.1:14900046-14914767 GCA_018398815.1 Conus ventricosus
TCAAAACAGGCAATTGGCAAATATATCTGCCTGCCCCCAAAAGAATAATAAGGCCTAGATTTGTTAACTCAGTTCCAAATGAAAACCCACCAATGGACTTGCTGTATCTTCCACATGATAAAGTTAGAAGAAAAAAGTTTAAGTATGCTCTGACAGTTGTTGACATGGCTTCAAGATACAAAGACGCTGAACCTTTAACAGATAAAAGCTCAACTGCTGTGGCTGTGGCTTTACAACAAATATACATGAGAGGCCCATAAGTATCCTAGGATGATTCAAGTTGATGATGGAAAAGAGTTTAAAGGCTCTGTAAACCAGTTGTTTTTAAAACATCATGTTACAGTTTAGAGAGGGATCCCAGGCAACCATCGATCACAAGCCCTAGTAGAAAACTTTAATAAGAATCTAGCTGAACGCCTGTTTACCTATCAAAAATCACAGAGAAATTATTGACAGAACGCGTAATACAGAATGGGTTAGAAGGCTCCCAGCAGTCTTACGCGCCATGAACAATGAAGAATTTAAAGCAACAGGCCTTAAACCAGTAAACGCGATCAAAATAAAAAAAAATTAGCATTACTGAAGGCATCCAAGGTAATCAAAAACTCTTGCCGTTTGGACTAAAAGTAAGATACTTGTATGCTCCTGGAGAGGCAGAGGGCGATGTTAGAATTAGAGCCACAGATCCTATATGGAGCGTAGACGTTTATGAAGTTGAACGAATTATGAAAACAGACCCTCCTGTATATTATTTGAGAGACTCTCTCTTCTAAAAAGCCCACCCCTAAAAGATCGTTTGTTCGTGAAGAGCTACAAGTTGTCCCGCAAACACAGTGAGTTAACAAAAAACTATAATTTTTAGATTGTTTGTGCAAGAATATAGATTGCTCCCATAGCACCCACAATAAAGCCAATTTCTGCTATTTTCTGTTCTTCTGATGGTTCATAAAAGTCAGACAGTTCTGGCGGTGGCGATGTTAGAAACTTCTTTCCTGTCACTAAGTAATACTCATTCATTGCCTCATCAACGTCCGTAAATGTGTGCTCTGCATGGCCCTGTTCTCTTAACTATTTATTAATAAAGTCTAAGTGAGCAATTCGCCTTTCTCATAAGCGTCTCTTGCCTTGGCTAAATCTTCTATTGCCTTGTTATGGCGTTCTCTCTCTTCGTCGGACCGCAATTTACTAAACATATAATTGCTTCCAGAGAAGGCCAAGGCATTAACAATAGCTCCTCCTACCATCATAACTTATTACTCCCGCCATCTTTTTTATAAATCAATATTTTCTAGATTAATCTTTCTATGAACTAATATTTTCTGGGATAATCCCCTGTGTAACAAGAAAGTCTTTTGAGGCAATCCCTGCAGTAATTACAACTATAACCTTAACAACATCCTCAATGTCTAACCTTCCTAGTCAGCCGGCCTCATTTTAAACATGTTTTTTGCTAACACGCTATAGCCTATACTAGACCGCTAATTACAGCAGAGTGGTAAATCGTGTTGATAAATCTTTTTTTCACTGATCTTTTATTAACTAAAAAAATAATTAAAATAATCATAATACGAAAGGCTGTCTATGTGCTTTTTAATCATATAATCTTTTGTTGTTAAAGCTAAAAATAAAGTGGCAACTAGTTTTGGCGAATCTTCTATCTTTCCCATGTTGGGCGTTTTATTCCTAACAAACATTTTGCAAGGGTTGAATAAACTATAACACCAACGATAGGCACTGTATAATTAACCAACTTAAACTCATGGTTTTAAAAGTATATTATTTTTTATTGTTTTAAAAATGGATTGTGACGAACTATTAAAGTGTGAGGAGCAAGCAGACTACTCCGTAGATCACTGCCATAAAGAAAGATCATACTCTCTAGCCGCGTGTGGAAAAACTAAACAGTATTTAGGCACTGAACTAAGTATTGAACAGATTCAGCAATTGTCTACATCAGACGTTTAGAAGTACTACGCTAGGTACGAAGCACAACTAGGATCAAAAATGGTTAGATCATGGGTCAGACAATGATTAGTCTATATGCTAAGTTAGTAAGTAAGATGGCGCCGGTTGATTCAGAAGAAGATTTAAAATAGACTTATCACAAGATCCGGTTTTAAACAAGTCCCTAGAAACTCTTGCATGTGACATGTATTACAGATTTGGGACGATGTTATGCCCATTCATCATGGGATTAATACTTTTAATCATATTAATTTTGATCATATTAAATTTAATCGCAATAAAAAAAATGAGCGATCAGGAGAAAAAGACGCCGCAGGACAATCCGCAGGACCCTCCGCAGGAGCAGAATGTGCCACAAGTGAATGTACCACAAGTGAGTAATGTTACTAAGACTAAAAATCCTGGACGTGTTGAGGCAGGGCGAAAACTAGCTGAATGGAACAGACTAAGAAAATCAAACCAATCAGCAAAACAAAAATTGTTAGATAGTAATACATTATCACCACCGCCAACACAACACAATTAACAACAACACAATCACAATCAAAAGATAAGATGTATCATTATGTAATGGGTGCTGCTGGTGTTGTTGTCGGGTTTTTAGCATACAAATACTTAACACCATACCTAGCAACAAAGCCGCAAGCCCCCACAGTAAAAGAAGAAGAACCGCCTTCTGCAAAAACAGTGCAACCCCTGCTGTAGACCCATTTTCTATGGAATAGTTTTTAAGAACTAGATAAAGTACAAGTTAAGAACGAGATAAAGTACAAGTTAAGTTAGTTATAGAAAGTACTTTTTAAGTTAAGTGCAAGTAAATTACAAGTAAAGTACAAGTTAGTTCTTGTTATGTTCTTAAATAAGTACTAGTAGGTTCTTAAGTTAAGTACAAGCCAAGTCAGTCAAGTTAATCTTTTAAAGTTCTCCAATGTCCTACAGCATAGAAAACTCAGGATTGACGTAAGTTCTCTTGTTATTGTTAGAGACTAGTGATTTCTTGTTAACAGCAGTTGTGTTTACTTGATGAAGAGTAGAGCGCAGATTAGCATTTGTGTGATAAAATACTTTGTTTTCAAAGAGAGCTTGCTTGTAGTTATCGTGAGTTATATTTTTTTTGACAACTTCTTTACTTATGCCTTTAGCTTTTCTTCATTACAGAAGTCTGGCTGGCAACGCTGTACATCTTTGACCGCAAACCAACATATTCTTTGATAACTGTCCCATTGAGTTCATCCTCATCTTTCCAATAACTTTCTTGTTCACAGTTGAATGTAAAGGACTGTCTTTAGGATAGTCACATGTGTCGTACCACCCATCAGTTTCCTTTAGCTACTTCTGTTTCTAAGTCTTTGTAAAAGTCTTCAGTTGGGACGTCTAGAATAAAACTATCAGTGTCTGTGTAAAGGACTCTTGCTTCTGGTACAGTGGTTTAAAGTAGTCGTACAGAAATTCTAACATTAATAACTTTGACAACTCTAAATACAGTAAAGCCAATAAACACCGGCTTGTCCAACTTAACCTCCTTTTTCTTCATCATAATGCCAACCAAGCTGTCGTTAAATCTTCTAAAGTCTTGATAGTTGGGTTTAGAGGCAAACTTAATTGCTTGGTTTTCTTTTGTAACTAATTTAACATCTTTACGATTGTGTACGTTCTCCATGGTTTTACCAAAACAGCTGTTGTTCATAAGTTTAAAGAAGTCTTTTTCTGAAGCATCAGTGGCTTGGGTTCTAAGATCAGTATTCTTCTTGATGTATGGCCTCATAAAGGGCTCCTGATCACAGATAATTATTCTGTGAACAGCTGTCAGCTTTAATCCGTGTCTTAAGTAAAACTGTAACAGTCTGTAATGGCACACATATTTAGATTTATGCCTAAGATTAGGCACAAGTTTAGAGGTTCGATGGGGCTCATCTTTAATCTTTCTGCGGCTAGGGGGTAATCGTTGTGGAGATCATGTAATTCTTTAGGATATTCTAAGTCTACTTCCAAGATTAGTCCTGCTGGATTATCAGGCGTAAGTTTTGACAACATGCCTAACACAGTATTGACATCATGAGGTCCTTTTATCATTTTAAAGTTTCTCAGTGGGAGCGGTTGACTCATGGCCCATCCATACAGATTGTTGGCATCTAAGTACATTAGATAGTTGGATGGTTTGGTGGGATCATAGTCGTCTAAATATTTGTTGTTGGCTTTGCAGTAAGGATGTGAGGCCATGCTAATACCCCCCCCCCCCCCCTCAGCCCGTCTTCAATCATCTGAAGTGTAGTAGATCAGAAATTAAGTCAATCCGAATGTTTGTAGACTTTAAGAATGCATCCCAAGATAACCCTGGGCAAGATGTAATGTGATGAGTCTAAGTTGTAATGTTTCATGCATGTAGATCTGTAATTCTGAAAGACGTCTGCCAATAAACACACGTCAGTCAATAAATATTGATCATGATAATCGCCCATTGTTTGGCAGTGTAATTCTGTCCATGCCTTTTGAGCGTATTCATATTCAGAGTCAGTTATGTCTTTGCCTCTAAGACTAGAAAAGAAAGCGCCTTTAGGAGGAAGTGAGTCTTCGTCAAACCTGTCCCACGAGTTCATGTATTCATAAGGATAAACGCCTTTACGCACTAAAGATGATCAAAGTATTGTTTAGTGATTGGAAAGTCTTGTAGCGATCCTGATAACTTATCTAAACTGGCCATCAGATGTTGGGCTGAGTCATAAAAAGATAAAGAGTCAAGAGTAAAAGTCATATACTTTTCTGAAGACTGTGCAATGCAGGTAACCCTCTTATATCAGAAGTCACTGCTTGCATGATGAAATGAGAATCGTAACCTCGTAAGTTATGAAAGAAGATAGGCAGTTTCCATGTCTTAGGGTCAACCTTAAGTTGAAGATTACAATTGTTGTGTGCAGCCCCTCTGAACTTCCAGTAAGTGATCGTGGTCTCTTACTGCGTTGCCTAATAATTCTCTGTTACATGTCCAACAGTGCGTAGATGAGTCAATAACGTTCTTGGTCTTCAGGAGTCATAGCAATGTCTGAAAGATTTAGTTCATTAGATAATTGATTGCGAAGTTTTTCATCTGCTCTAAAAATCTACTAGCTGCGTTGGGCCTCTGTAAATCTCGGGTGTTGTGTGTTGACCGTCTGACCTAACAACAATAAACGCATAAGAACAGATCTGATGGCGGGTTAATAAGGTTGTTTTTTGTGTCTTGCTGTTGTGGACCATAGTACTGCGGTAAGAGCGATTCAAAGTCAGCATAAACCACGTATGGGCTCATCTGTATTTTGTGTAAATTTTTAAAACTGACTTTAGACCCAGGTTTAGTGTGTAAGGAGTTTGGTTTCACAGTCTACAAAACTTTTACAATGAGTTCTATGACTGGCGGCTGCTCTATAGTGGGGATTCTGACCAGACACCTTCTACAAAGCTCCTGTCTAGATTTATGTTTTGATGTATATTCTAACAGTCTGCTTATTGTTCTGATTAATACATAATGACTCTTTGTACTATCTGTAAACAGTATCAAGTCTACATGTTTGTTAAGCGATTCGCCTAAAGTAGGAGCGTTGGGAGAAATCCTTAAAGGCACTAGATTAGCTTCTACAGACCATGTGTATACGCTTACAGTGATTGGTTTGTTTTGCTCTTCAAACTGAGATATACTTTCTATGCTTACTGGGAAGGTTATGTTATCAAAGTTCAGCTCTTGCTTATATTGTTCATAATTGGAAACTCTGTTTGCATGATTTTTAACAGGATGTAGATGCGCTAAAACACACCACATAAAACACATGTTGTCAGAATTACTGTAAAGTTCGGTCTATTGAGCGCACCTGTATATAAGCCGCACCCACTAAATTGTTAAAAAATCTGAACTTTTTTCACAAATAAGCCGCACCGGTTTATAAGCCGCAGATATAAACAACACAGTCCGATGTGCCGCAGGCGGCAGCTGGCCGAGCGTTGAGTTTACATAGTGTCGAAAATCACCACATACAATGTGTTTCACTGCATTCATTGGCGTTTAAATAGGTCAGAATACAAGAGCATGTTTCCAGCTTTTTCTTCAGTCTTTTTTTTTTTAGTACGATGTTGTTTTAAATCAATTAGAATCGAAGTTTTTATGAGGCTTCTTACAAGTGTTGTCTTTCCAACATCATTGCTTTAAAAAAAAAAAAAAAAAAACGAAAAAAACAACGCATTAACGATGCGCTAGAAAGGCAGTTCTCTCCTGCATTCATTGATGTATCAAGCTAAGCGATTGGTTGAGTACTCGAAAGCGCAAGCCAATCAAAGTGAAGGTATCAAATGCAAACCTTCACTCCTGTCCACGATTTCAACAATGGCGGATCGAAGCCAAGGTCTGACAATGAGTTGAATGCGCTAATCGTTTTTTGAATTGCAAGACGCACTTGGTAAGATAACGCATATAATAACAAACCAGAACATTAATGAAACGATTCGATTGTTTTATTTCGCTTAATACCGTGCCAGTTGCTGAGTTATTTTGTTCGTAATTCAGCTAGTGTTAGTCAAGATTAAACAGGTCGGAAACGGCCAACACATTGCGCCGTTCGAAGCGATCGTATTTTTGTAGAAGATAAACTGATGAAAAAAGATATCATAATGGGCTTTACTTATGTCGATTCCCGTATTTCTGAACGGGTTACTGATTCCATTACACGATTACACAGAAAATCGTAGTTAAAAGCATAATAAAAAATTCATGAACAGTAAACACGATATGGTGAGTTACAGAGAAGCTAAGAATAGACGAGGGTGTGATGCTTCTGAAATCGGAAAAATCCGCAAATAAGCCGCATCGTTTTTTAAGCCGCAGGGTTAAAAGCTGGGGAAAGAAGTCGCGGCTTATAGTCCGAACTTTACGGTATGTATGTTTAACCTTTACCAGCCGAGTCGTACAAATGTGGGTAACAGGATTTCTCTCCCTTGAGGTGAGTCGCCCAAGTCCGGGTAACGGACAGACAGCAGTACACCTGCCGTGTTACCCACCATCACACGACGGGAACATAAAAATTTCCTACACTTTCCATGAAATGGTCCAAGGGAAATAAGCGCTGTAACTAGTCTTGGGATGTTGGAACGAGTTGTCGACCATACTTTCAGTGGCCTATTGTGAACTTGGCTGACCCCGGGAGCATTGAAACAAAGACAATGACGTAGCGCCACGGGCGCGTGGCACGTATTTCCTGTGGCAGAAACATGTCGGTCAGGCAAAGGAGTGGTAGCGATTTCTCGTTCAATGAAGCGCTTGAAATCGTATTACAAAGTGGATCTGGTGATGAGGGGAGTTGAGTGTTTGTTCTTTCCTGTGACACCTAACACAAGACTGTCAGTTGTTGTAGAGCTAACCGTAAAAATAAATTAAAAAGTGGCCAAATCTGTGCGTCAGCAGGAATGAGTGCCGTGCACGGCGCGCGGCGCCAGGGAATGTGCGCTGTGCGCTGCGCACGGCTGGAAAGAATCTTGCATTTTTTGCCTGTTTTAACTCTAACCCTTTTGGGAGAGGAAGGTAAGAATTGCCAACTATAGGATAGAACTTTGTCTCAATTTGATTTCAAGGACTGTCCCTTCAGACCAGCCAGAGCCCTAACTTTGCCTCTTCACTTGCATGGTTAAACTGGGTAAGCATGTAATCAGCCAGTTAGAGTTAAAGTCATGTTAGCTGATTACTTCTTTCTGTTTAGTTGAAACCCAGACTTCCATGTTACCATCATCAGGAGTTATATAATCAATCAGAACGGTCAACAAACTTTTACTGGCGGCTCCATCTGAAGAGACTCTGGATTTTAGAGATAGCATGTGCTACGCTTCCATGAACGTTTGTAGGGTTAATAATATTCATGTCTACTTCGCTAAACGTATTGCTTAATTGTTTGTCACTGCTAAAATATTTCTTCCATCGTATATAGTTTTCCGTCCTCAAATTTACTTGTGGTTGTCATTTTAAAACCACAATATTTACGTAAATTAAAAAAATAAATGTTATATAAAAGTAAGTAAAACAGGCTTTTATCTTCACCCAAGTGTCGCAACACTTCAAGACACGTTAAGCTTACAATAACACCTGCTAATATTTTAGCTTTTTCAGAATCACTACAGTTAATGTTTGTCACTTTGATTGCTTCGTTAAATTGTTCACTAATTATCTTTTATTATATTGTCTATATCATTCTCAAACCCAAATTCACAAAAATCAATGTTTAACACTTTCATTGTTTCGTCAAATAGTTCATTACAATTCTTTAAATCAGATTCACTGAGTTCGGGCAGCCATTTTTTAATCTAAAATAAAAAAAAAAATAATTGTAAATGTAAATTCAGCTATTATTCATAGTTTTTTCTAATCGCAAAACCTAATCTTCATTAAAGTGAATAGCTATTCCTTCAGGGCCGGTAGAAAACATCCAGATCAACATCCATAAGATCAGAAGCCATATAATCAATTAAAATGGCAAACAACTTTATAGCTGGTTGGGGCCAAGAATCTGGTATTTCACTGATGGCCTGCTTCACGTTTTCTCGTATCTTTATGTGATTAAAAGATTAGTAATTGATTCTTCAAACTTGTTTTTAACTCTTCCCTATCGGCCTTCCAATCCAACTCGTAAAGTATATCAGTAAGCTTTTTAACGTCTTCGGGCTTCATTTTTTAAACCAGAATAAAATCATAAATTAAAAAAATTAATTAATCCGCAACATCTCTCTGTCTGTCTGTCTCCGCCTCTCCACCTCTCTCCCTCTTTCTAATCACACACGCGCACTGCATCGCAACACATGGTTAGCGGTGGAGAGGGAAAAATCAATAACTTACCTGACGGCTTCTACGTAACGCCGGCGCTATGCCCTTCACTCGGACTGTATTGAGAATCAGTACTCATTGCCAAATTTTTTAACGAAGATATTTCTTGAGTAACCTGTCTGTCTGCACCTCTGTAGCCCTTACTTCTTTTGTAAGGTCGTGTATTCTCTGTTTTTGCTTCCTACTTTTTTCTTTTAATCTCCGAAGTTCATTTTCTTTCTGGAAATACGAACTTTTAACGCAGTGGTTGAAATACTCGAATCTGTCGCAACGCTTTCTAGAAAACGAAACACACGAGTCCCGCTTGTTGATGGTTGGTTCGTTGATGGTTGGCTAGTTGAAGGCTGGCTAGTTGAAGGCTGGCTAGTTGAAGGCCGCTTGTTGAGGGCTGGCTAGTTGAGGCTGGCTAGTTGATGGTTGGCTCGTTGAGGGCTGGCTTTGAGGAGGTTCGTCCATGTCTAGGATTTCATTATCCTAATTTATATTTGCACATGAGCACTTACAAATGTTGTTTAGATTTCATCATGTTATTGTATTCACTAAGGTTAGCACATGCGTACTCACAAATGTTGTTTCGATTTCATCATGTTAATGAGGCTAGCACATGCGTACTCACAAATGTTGTCACGCTTTTTTCCGGCTAACAAAATTTCAGAAGCAGATTTACTTCCGGTTAAC
This sequence comes from Conus ventricosus, assembly GCA_018398815.1. NCBI lineage: Eukaryota > Metazoa > Mollusca > Gastropoda > Neogastropoda > Conidae > Conus > Conus ventricosus. The sequence goes on from CM031626.1 coordinate 14,909,522, forward strand.
TCACTTGCGAAAAATATTTTCACAGGAAGACCGTGACAGAATTTCTTACTGCGCATGTCTTGGCCGGCTGAAATAAGCATCTTACTGCGCATGTCTTGGCCGGCTGAAATAAGCAGACGCCAACTCGGCTGAAATAGCAGACGACAGCTCTGGACCTGCGATCAATATCAGCTAAGCACTAGCCGGTGAGTTGGTAGCATGTGAATCAGTGGCGGCAGGGATGAAATCAATAGCCGTGAGAGAGCTGCGTGTTAATTGCGCTAGGGCGATTAAGTCTGTAAACCATTTTAGCCTATTTTGGTTTTAACTGATCGTGTGTTTGTTTTCTATGTTCTGTTTAATTGCATCAGGTCTACCTGTCGTGAAGTAAAAGTCTTTCTCCACTCCTTTTGAAGTTCAATTTTCTGTCGTCTGTAATCCTCGCCATCAGCCATAAGCTTCTGAAATTCTTCGTCTGTAATGTTTTCATCCTTAATGATTTGCTTATTCTTAATCTAATGAACAAATTTTGCTGATGCTAGGGCTACAATGGCAGTGTGCTTTTGTATTAGGAGTTATTTTTTTAAACACACTTACAATCATAGATAGGGGCCTAAACCTAACCCAGACCTCCTAATGCTAAAGAGACCGCGCTCCAGCCCCAGTAGCTAAAATAGCAACACTAGACCCACGCTGACGCTAGCTACAGCCGATGAACCAGAATTACATAGAAAGAGTATTTAAAGCTTTAGCATATTTCATTCTATAACTCCATACTTATATAAGTCGCTTTCTATTTCCTTTTGAAGTTCAGTTTTTGCTTTAACCTAAACTGTTGAACCTCCATTTTTAAATAAATTTTTTAAAAAATTAATCTTGTACATATCTTCTTATAATCCTTCTGGCAGCACTTCATAACAAGTAAAATGCAATAAATCAACATACTTAATGAAAATAAAGTCGAGTACTGTTAGTTTGTCTTTGTCAACCATCACAGTAACCTGTCAGATGATACACGGGTGTTTATTTTGTCTCCGATTTTAGTAATTGCAATACCGAGCTTAAGAGGAGCATCCAAGTTTTCAGCCTTTATTTGTATGTTCTGGCAAACTAGTATCGCCCTCACTCGGAGTAATAAATAAGCGAAAAATCATCGTCATTTGCCTAGGTAGTGACGGTATCGTTGGGTTAAATTCTAAGCCGACGGTGTCACCCCCCCACTTCCGCTAAGGACTTCTTTCTCTGTAGCATATATTCAAACCTTGCCAAGTTATTTTAATCTGTTTTACTGTTGTGTTCCTGGAACCAGGCTAACAAGAAAGGGACCTGCATTTAAGGCTTTTCTAAAATTGTTTTCCTTATCAAAGTATACATTAGGGCTTCGTAGTTCAAACTTTAAATTCCAAGCAATTTCAGGAAGCAACGCCCAAGCATTCTCTCTTTTATGAAGTTTGTATTCATGTTTGCCAAAATCGTTTGCCCTTAATTTCATTATCTCTTCTAGGGTAGGATATTGCTGTCCGTTTTTTTGTCTTCAATTGCTGTTCGTTTGTAAACCCGAGGATTCAATCCAAACCCCCCAAAAAAAAAAAAAAAAACCCCAAAAAAATTTTTTTTGGGGGGGGAAAATAAAAAGGGGGGGGGGGAAAAAGGGGGGGGGTTTTTTTGGGTAAAAATTTCCTTTTTTTTTTTTTTTGGGGCCCCTTTTTTTTTTTTTTTTTTTTAAAAAATTTTTTAAATTTTTTTTTTTTTTAAATTTTTTTTTCCCAAAAATTAAAAAGGGGAAAAAAAAAAAAAAAAAAAAAAAAAAAAAAAAAAAAAAAAAAAAAAAAAAAAAAAAAAAAAAAAAAAAAAAAAAAAAAAAAAAAAAAAAAAAAAAAAAAAAAAAAAAAAAAAAAAAAAAAAAAAAAAAAAAAAAAAAAAAAAAAAAAAAAAAAAAAAAAAAAAAAAAAAAAAAAAAAAAAAAAAAAAAAAAAAAAATTTTTTTTTTTTTTTAAAAAGAACCTTCCAATTATTTTAATCTTTTTTTTTTTTCCGGGAACCGGAAAAAAACCCCCCCTTTTTTTTTAAAAATTTTTTTCCCTTATCAAAAAAAAATTTTTAAAAAAAATTTAAACCAAAAAAAAGGCCCCCCTTTTTTTTTTTAAAAATTTTTTTAAAATTTGGTTTTTTTTTTTTTTGGGGAAAAATTTTGGTTTTTTTTTTTTTTTTTTTTTTCCCCCTCATTTTTTTTTAAAAAAAAAAAATTTTCCTCCTTTAATTAAACCAAATTTTTCCCCCCCTTTTTTTTTTTGGGAAATTTAGGAGCTAGCTCCGCTTTTGATTCGGGCCCCCCTTTTTTTTTATAATATAAAAATTTTAATAAACAAATTTTATAACAATTTAATAATAAAAAAAAATTATAATAAAAAACGTAATTTAACTGGGGGGGCAGTCCGTAAACTTTTCTTTGCGTGCTTAAAATTTTTCTAACTGCTCTTTTTTTTTTTTTTTTTAAACCCTCTTTGGGGCCCTTATTATTAAATTTTTCACTTAAACATTCCCTTTAAAACCTAGAGAACAGAAAATTTTCCCGTTCTACTCCACCCTTCTTTTACCCCCCGAGTTTTTGGGCGAAAGTGGGCCAAAAGCCGCCTTTTCCCGTGGGCGGGAAAAGAGAGAGAGAATCACCGCACCCCTGACAAAGCCCCCTTTAAGGGCAATTGCCCTCAAACAGACGACAGACAGACCCGACAGACGAGACAGAGAGGAGACAGAGACGCCCAAGCACGCACGCACACACACACTCACACAACACACACACACACACACACACCCCACCCACACACACACACCACACACACACACTCCACAACACAAAACACACCCACACACAAACCCCACCCATTTTAAAAAAAAAAGGGCCCCCGGGGTTTTTAGTAGCATACCCCCCCCTACGGTGGCGTGCTCCCCGTTTACATTGCGGGGTTTTTCCCCGGCAAAAAAAACAATACGCCGCCCTCTTCCCCAAACCCCCCCCTCCCCCCCTGCCCACCCTTTTAGATTGCACCATAAAAACATCAACCAACATTTCCAGCGTGGGGTTTGCTGGTACAAACCCCGGCCAAAACACGGCGCTTTCAAAACTAGGTTAACCCCCACCTTCCTTTCCCCTGACTGCTGAGCAAGCACGGGGCGTTTTAAATGTGCGGGGGTGTGTTATTCAACAACCGGTTTTTCTGAAAAACAGAAATTGGGGTTTTCTTAAAGGTTTTTTTGGGGTCAAGGAAAGGAAAAAGTTGAAGGGAATATTGTTGAAAAAAATGTAGCCAGTTTTTTATACTGTTTTTACTATTTTATGGGGAAAGGCTCCTTAAATTTTTAAAGGGGGCCCGCTTTTTTTGAAAGTTTGGGCCCAAGCCAAAAACAAACCAACACGCGTTGATTGTTGGGGGCGGGTTAGGCCCGCAAAGCCAAGTTTTTAAAAAAAATGGCGTTTCCTTTTTTAAAGGGGGAGGAAAACACGGCCCGATTCGTAAGCTAAAAAAAACCCTTTTATTTTGAAACATTTTTTTGCTGTTTTTCCCCCCAAAAAAAAATTTCTTAGTTTTTATCCCCCTTTATTGATTGAACTACGATTCATTTCAAATTTGGGAGGCTGATCTTTGTATTAAGAGGGGTATCCCTTTTCCCACTTTTTTTTTAAACCCAACCATTTTTTTTCGCCCTTCAAGGGTTTCCCTTAAAGCAACGGGAAAAAGGGGTTTTTTAAGTTCTGGCAAACAAACCAGATAAAGGGGTTTTAGGAACCTTAAATACATTTTAAATAGTAAAGGGGAGGAGTAGTGGTGGGGCCGGGACTAAACTTTAAAAAAATGCTCCAAAAAATACAATGGGCGGAAGTACTACTACGGCATTAGAGCCGCCATAATTGCTGTAACCTGGGGTAAAGCAACCAAAGAGAAAAAAAACTTTCCTTATTTCCCTTCAGGGGTGCTTCCACAGGGGTGAAACCCTCGCGCCTTTTTAAGGTTTTGAATTTATTGCCAACCCCTGTTTTTTTTGGATACACCAAGGATTGAAGTTTTTTCTTTTATTTGTCGAAAAGGATGCTGTCTTCCGACTTTCTTACCCAAAACAACAAAAATTGAGGGTCCTTTTGCAATAGAAAATGAATTTTCACTGTCGAGTTTGAAAAAAAGCCAAGCCAAAAAACCCAAATTAACAAGAGACACAGGCAATTGTTTTTCTTGAACTTCATGTAAGATTTTCCCTCTTTGATGATATTTTTTTTTTTTATCAAACCCACATTTTAGTTCAAAAACTCGGGGTGTCTTTTTACCACTCACTTTTTTTGATCCCGTGAACTTTCATTTGGCTAGTCAACTAGGAGTTTTTTTCCCTTCCCCAAACCCCTCCAACTTTGGGGTTTAAATGATTTCTTCAAATCTTTTAAAGAAAAAAGTTTCCCCGGTTTTTTTAGAAGATTTCCTTTCTCTCTTTTTTCAAATCAAAAGCAGCCCTCTACCTTCCCCATCAAAACAGTCTTCTAAATCCTTTAAATATTCTAATAAACTTTTCTGATAAACAATGTTTTCCTTTTTTGCTTTTTTCTTTTGTATCATATAGGGTATCAGATGTGGAATTTAAACCCCCGTCTAAAGACGAATTTTTAGACACTGACTAATCAATCTCAAATTTTTTTTAAATTTTTTTGGGATAGGGACCATTGGGGGCCCTTCCCTCCAAAGTTACCCCCCACTGTTTGGGTTTCCCACTGCACTCCAAGTGGAAATGAGAGAAGTATCATGTGGTTTTTTTTCTACCAACTTTCCCGCGGGCCCCCGAAAACCGAACCAAAAAAATCACTCAAGCCCCACCACGACGTAAGAAACTATTTTTAGATACCGCCATGCAAGGGGCGGGCCGGGGGTTTTTTAGAGTTGGCTGCTTTAAACAAAAGTGCCGCGACGAAAAACCAGTGCAGGCCCACCACTGACGTAAGACTTTAAAATGGGACACAAACGGCCGGGACGAATAAAAATTTAAAAGGGATTAAAAGGGGTTTAAACAGTTTAAAAGCCTGATCAAAAACCCCCCATACATTCGGAAGTTGACTTTTGAATATCCCATAACCCATGACCTGCATAAGGGCTATCCCTTAGCAGCAGAAAGTCTAAAGAAAGGCAAAAAAAAGAACCCCCTAAACTTGTGCCCAAAACTTCGAGGCCAAAAAAAAATTTGTCTGTCAATTTTCAGACTTCTACAATTTTATTTAAACATTTGGG
>CM031626.1:14920767-14930767 GCA_018398815.1 Conus ventricosus
AACAGTAAACTAAAACATCGGGCATCATCCGTAATCCATAGTGAACATACCGATGATTTTCAAAAAGATCGGCCAAGTACTTTCCGAGATATTCCGTAAAAAAGAAAAAACCGTTACAGCCGCTAGTAACGGCTATAACGGTAAACTAAAACATCCGGCTTCATCCGTGACTCATAATGAACATACCTGCTAATTTTCACAAAGATCGGCCAAGTACTTTTAGGTATTCCATGAAGAAGAAAAACCGTCACAGGCCGTCACAGCCGTTAGTTACGGCTATAACGGTAAACTAAAACATCGGGCATTATTCGTAACCCATAATGAACATACCTGCTAATTTTCACAAAGATCGGCAAGTACTTTCGGAGATATTCCATAAAGAAGAAAAACCGCTACAGGCCGTTACTAACGGCTGTAACGGCTATAACGGTAAACTAAAACATCCGGCATTATTCCTGACCCATAATGAACATACCTCCAAATTTTCAGAAAAATCGGCCAAGTACTTTCGGAGATGTTCCATAAAAAAAGAAGAACCGTTACAGGCCGTTACAGCCGTTAGTAACAGCTATAACGGGGTAAACTAAAACATCGGGCATCATCCGTGACCCATAATGAACATACTTGGTAATGTTCACAAAGATCGGCCTAGCACTTTCGGAGATATTCCATAAAAAACAAAAACCGTTACAGACCGTTACAGCCGTTAGTAACGGATATAACTTGACTTAGTCCTCTGAATTCCCTGGGGAACATAGGGCCGCAACCACACACTTCCAGCGGACACGGTTTTGGGAGATCTTCTTCAGCTCGCCCCACGTCATTCCGGCGGCCGTCACTTCCGCGTCGGTACTCCTTCGCCATGTCTGTCTTGGTCTTCCCACTTTTCTTTTGCCCTGAGGTTCCATTCAAGGGCTTGTCTTGTGACGTTGGATGGAGACTTTCTGAGGGTGTGGCCAATCCATCCCCACTTCCGTTTTCTGATTTCTATTTCTATTGGATCTTGCTTGGTCTTGTTCCACAGTTCTGTGTTGGCAATAACATCTGGCCATCTGATGTTCACAATGTTTCGCAGACCTCTGTTGATAAATGTTTGGAGTTTGTGGGTGTTTGTCTTTGTTGTTCGCCACGTTTCAGAGCCATACAGAAGGACAGATTTCACATTTGAGTTGAAGATTCTGATTTTGTTGTGGAGTGAGAGGGCAGAGGAATTTCAGATAGGCCATAGCGTAGTAAAGGTGTGCCTGGCTTTATTGATGCGGCTCTTGATATCCTCATCTGTACCTCCATCTTTGCTGACCACACTGCCGAGGTAGACAAACTTGTCAACTTCAATAATGTCTTCCTGTTGTAGTCATAGTAGGTCTCGTTGCTGGTTGTTGACTCTCATGGCGTCTGTTTTCTTTGAGTTGATTTGGAGGCCTGTCTTTCCTGCTTCTTCTGCTACCCGGCACAGCTTCTCTTGTGCGTCTTGCTGTTTGTGGGAGAGAAGGCTGATGTCATCGGCGAAGTCCAGGTCTTCCAGTTGCTTGGTGAAAGTCCACTGGATTTCTGTCCTCTTGCCGTCTGTAGACTGCCGCATTGCATTATCCAGTCAACGACCATCAGGAAAATTGTTGGCGACAGTAGACACCCCTGATGGACGCCGGTTTGTACAGTGAAGGGCTTCGTTAGCTTCCCGTCGTGGACGACCTGGCATGTGGCATCCTCGTAGAGTTAAACGGATATAACGGTAAACTAAAACATCGGGCATTAGTCGTGACCCATAATGAACATACCTACAAATTTTTACAAAGATCGGCCAAGTAATTTCGGAGATATTCCATAAAGAAGGAAACCCGTTACAGGCCGTTGCAGCCGTTCGTAACAGCTATAACGGGTAAACTAAAACAGCAGGCATCATCCGTGACCCATAATGAACATACCTGGTAATGTTCACAAAGATCGGCCTAGTACTTTCAGAGATATTCCATAAAGAAGGAAAACCGTTACAGGTCGTTACAGCCGTTAGTAATGGCTGTAACGGTAAACTAAAACATCAGGCATCATCCTTGACCCATAATGAAGATACGTACAAATTTTCAGAAAGATTGGCCCAGTAGTTTTGTGTGGAGCGAGTGGAACACATTTTGACCACGGACAGACGGACAGACACACAGACACCATTTCTTCGTTCCCATTCTAAAGTACTCCCTGTTCTATAAGAACTGGGAGTACAAAAAGAAACCGAGATTGTATCATTCGAAATAAAAGAGAAAACTTCCAAACGTCAGAAAAAAAGCAGTCAGAAGGAGTGAAGAGACAGGGACGAGTGGAGCTGAATGGAGTAGGTTTGAACCTTTAACAGTGCATATCACGTTGCAGGCAGGGACTAGTGGAGCTTAATGGAGTAGGTTTGAACCTTTAACAGTGCATATGACGTTGCAGGCAGGGACCAGTGGAGCTGAATGGAGTAGGTTTGAACCTTTAACAGTGCATATCACGTTGCAGGCAGCGACTAGTGGAGCTTAATGGGTAGGTTTGAACCTTTAACAGTGCATATCACGTTGCCACGGCTGAGAGTGCCGTCATCTGGTCTGTTTGAAGTGAGCACGTGCAATGCTTTTTTTTTCCTGTGCATTATTATGAAGACAAAGTATTCAACACTTTTAACTTATTCTAACTACTCGTTCATGATTTTCGTACATTTGCATCCGTGATTGAAGCCAAAATTATTTCAGACAAAGAAAGCTGCATATTCTCAGTAAATGTAATCTTCTATCTCATTTTTGGGTTGATTTTTGCTTGGACGACTATCCACCATCAAATGGATGACTTTCACCCTGATGTTCTCATTGATCACTGATCTGTTCAAGGCTTTGTTGACATGCTGAGTTTTGTCATCCCTGACCCGTGCTTCTGATCATAACTGAGAAAAACAACACGGAACTATCTTTTTATTCTATTGTTAACATAAAACTTCAATTGAGCTATGTCTCATCTCTCTCAATTACAACTTGTCTTCAGTGTATGTAAAGTATAAAAAAATGTGATTGAAATTGATTGCACAACGGAAGTTTCTTTTTCATCCATGACAGATGTTGGTTATTTCCTAAAAAGGTTTTTAAGCAACAAAAAACAACAATAGTGATTAGTCTCCATAAACTTGTGAACTAGGGACAGGTGTTGGAAATGAGGGGTGGGGTATCAAAATCAATTTTTCATTTTTTTTTTTACCAAGATGCGGAGAACCTATTTCTGTTCCAGGCTATAGTGCCTTTCTTCCAGATTCCGTAACCGTTTTTAACGTAGGGCCAAAGACAAAGAGCTTCAAAACAATTCATAGTGTTATCACAGCCATCACAACACACAAATGAAGAAACTGAGAGACTAGATTGGTGGAGCAAGTTTTCAACGTAAATCAAGAAGTATGTCAGGGCCTCCTGATTAGGACTATGTTTGATAACTGTTGTAGGATCATGTCACGGCAGATCGTTGAACATGGGAATGTGTTAGTGTCTCCAGACTTGATGTTTCATCTGACGGTTTTAGAGGATAGTACTCACCTGGCAGACTGACTAATGCGAGGAGTGTGCTAATGTCTCCTGACCTGGTGCTGTAAGGCCAACAGTTAAGGGGTTGAATCACATGGCAGATGGTCATGCATGAGGTGTGTGTCATCCATTTCTGACTTGGTGCTCTATCTGAGACATGTGACAGGATTGGAACCACTTGGCAAAGTGTTGCAGGTGAGGAGGTCGTCACTGCTTTGTGACTTAGTGCCATGTCTGAGACCTCCTAGAGATGTGAATCAGCGACCAGACTGTCGTGACAGTCCTCATTTACTGATAAACATGCATGGACCATTTAGGAGACATTACATTGTGTTGGACACGTTAATCTGGGGAATTGAACTGACTGAAACATCCACACTGAAACATGAATTTTATTGACAAAATGGCAACACATCCGTTTCATTTGGCTAGGCTGTTTGCACTGAATTAAGGAGTCTTTGACAATCAAACAAGTTCTGTAGACTGACTCCTGATGGACGCTCTGCTGCCACCCACCACCACACAAATTGTTATCATCATTTTTGTCTACAAGTGTCCGTTATGTCGTGTTACACTTGTTGCACTCTGTTGAGTATTTACCGATAAACACACGAATGTAACAAGCATATGCCATCGACAAACTCTTTGATTAAATCTGCTTACACGTGTTAACTTGATGCTGCTTACGATCTCTGATTTATAAACGTTGAAGTGTCACACACACACACACACACACCACACACACACACACACCCCACACACACACACACACTCACACACACACACACACACACACACACACACACACACACACACACACACACACACACTCACACTCACACACACACACACACACACACACACACACACACACACACACACACCGGCGTGCGCGCACACACACGTACGCGTGCATACACATGCGCACTCACACGCGCACTCTCTCTCTCTCTCTCTCTCTCTCTCTCTCTCTCTCTCTCTCTCTCTCTCTCTCTCTCTCGCACACACTCTCTCTCTCTCTCTCTCTCTCTCTCTCTCTCTCTCTCTCTCTCTCTCACTTAATCTCTTTCTCTCTCTCTCTCTCTCTCTCTCTCTCTCTCTCACACACACACACACACACACACACACACGCACGCACGCACGCACGCACGCACGCACGCACACGTACGCACACACGCACATACACACACACACACACACACACACACACACACACACACACACATACCCCCACGCATCCTCCCCCCCCCCCCCTCCCCGCCCACACATACACACATTCATTCATTCACTCATGCTCTCTCTCTCTCTCTCTCTCTCTCTCTCTCTCTCTCTCTCTCTCTCTCTCTCTTACTCACTAACACATACACGTCCTTCCCTCCAACCAACACACATATACAGAGACTCATTTATTCTCAGAGCATCAGTGGGTGGTGGCACATGGACAATGGGCAGAAAGAGAATGACTGTGTTGTTTATCGAATACTCCTAACATCGCTATTATCCTTGGTTACGTGTGTTCATTTGAATCCTAAACAGCAAGTCATATTAGGAGAGCAAAACAAAACGTTACTGCAAAACATATCTCGTATTTGGATGCAAACCCATGGCATAGATCTTGTCATGCATGAATTGGTCCCGAGTATGAGAAGTTTACAACGCGATTGAATTATGATGTATCTTTTGTGTACGTGTTAAGTTCATTTGTTTGCTGCCTGTATTTTTCTTTATTTCGCTTTGTTTTCAATTTGACCTTGACCTTCCCCTTGGTGTCGAATTAATAGTCAGTGAAAAATAATGATAGAAATTTGTTGTTGTTGTTTTTCATCTATTTCCACAGTTTTATCTAATATTCACTAGAGAATTACTAAACAAATATTATGTCTTTTCTACGCAGGTGCCATCGTAAGGTACAAAAAAAAGAAGAAATGCAGCACGTAAGTATCAGACTGTTCCTGAGTTAATACTGGCATAAAACAGTGAGATCTGGAAATCCAGATCACTCATTTTTGCGGACTGTTTATTCGTTCGGTCATATTTGTCATTCCAAACTGAATTCAAGCATGCATTCTAGACTTTCAGAAATTGGTCTCAGATTGTGTTTATGACGCAACGAATACATTGTGTTAAAATCATTGAAGATTTTAAAGACGTTGTTCCCAGAAAACCCGATGCAGATCTCTGAACTAAAGGTTTACAAATGTTTTACTACCATCGTTTTTTTAAAAAATTGTATTCACTTCAAAGAATGTTTTTCATTAATCGCAACTAATGTGTATCATTAAACATCCTGAACAAGCGTGGGATGCGTATGCGCAAGCAAGCGCGCGCGCGCGCACACACAAACACACACACACACACACACGCACGCACGCACGCACGCACGCACACACCTCAACGTCAGGAAATGAAAGAAAACAATATGTTAACTGTGACGCACTCAGCACAAAGAAATGCAGACAACATTCAGTCTTATGAATAATTACTACGTCCCTGTCTTGATTGCCAACCGTCTTCCGCCGTTTGGTTTCTTCCCACCATGTCATCTACTTTATCAGTGATCCTTTTATTTTTTTCAACTGTCTTCCGCCGTTTGGTTTCTTCCCATCATGTCATCTACTCTGTCAGTGATCCTTGTATTTTTTTACAGCGAAACGAATGGACACGGAACAGGAAGTACAGCGCCATCGAGTGGCAATGCCCCTAACAAGCCAGCCAATCCCAATGCCACTGGCCCGCCAGTGGCTGTAGACGGGTAAGCTCTCTCTCTCTCTCTCTCTCTCTCCTCTCTCTCTCTCTCTCTCTCTCTCTCTCTCTCTCTCTCTCTCTCTCCTAGTACCATGGAGAAGGTTTGCTAGTGGAGACAGATATTGTGAGAGGCAGGGTGGAGACAGATATTGTGAGAGGCAGGGAGTAGAAAAACTGCAGACTGGCAAGAAAGACGCCCATTAAAATTGAGCAGTGTTCTCTTCATGGATATAGACTTTCCTGCCTGACTCAAGGAGCGCATTCATTTTCAAGGCATTCAAGACATCGCTCATTTTCAAAGAATTGGAAGCATCACTCATTACCAGGGAACGCACATGATTTCAAAGCACGCTCGCCAAACCAGACCGCAAAGCCAGCAACTAAAGGCTGCAACACAGCGAGGACAACGGCGTTGGTGAGGCCCCAAATCCCAGAGTCTTTGTTTTCTACTGTAAATTCCACGTCAGCCGGCTGGCCTTCCGTTCTACATCTCTAAATGGATAGATTACACATCAGCCGGCTGGCCTTCCGTTCTACATCTCTAAATGGATAGATTACACATCAGCCGGCTGGCCTTCCGTTCTACATCTCTAAATGGATAAATTGCACATGCAAACATTGAAACCGACATACAAAACTTACCTTCCATGCTATTAACAGTTTAACTTTTAATATATTGGTGATTCAAGCCACAGAACGAATCTACTTTTAGTGAGGTCTTGCCTTACTTTTTAACATTACACTTAAAGGAAATAGGAAGACTGACGCTACAATTTGACTTTCATTCCCATAGATTCCTGTTGTCGATTGTGGAAGCATAATCAGGACTGAACGCCTCTTTAAAAGCTACACGTCACGGAAACCAAACATCAAAGCTGAAATACAGTAAACTGATTCTCAGACTAATTAATCTTATGAGTCAGTTTGACTTATCTAAATTCACGGTGTCACGATCCACCGTAAATCAGAGCAAGAGTTAAGACCCTTCAGCTACGAAAAATGACCTGGAGTGATAAACATGAAAATGGCTGTGGAGTGATAAACATGAAAATGGCTGTGGAGTGATAAACATGAAAATGGCTATGGAGTGATAAACATGAAAATGGCTGTGGAGTGATAAACATGAAAATGGCTGTGGAGTCTGCCGTGTTCTGAGAACACACTCCTGTCTGATGGAGCGTCAATTTCCAACATTCAAGAAGACTTTGCGTAGCGATCGTGAGGCTCGTCACGCTGAAGACACCAAGGAGTCGGTGCCTTGACTGGGCTTCAACATTGAAGATGTTTGATTCCTGTCCAGTGGCTCGTCCTGTTGCACACTATACATGGGGCAAGACCCTTCACCAGGCTGCCACATTGAAGATGTTTGATTCCTGTCCAGTGGCTCGTCCTGTTACACACTATACATGGGGCAAGACCTTTCACCAGGCTGCAACATTGAAGAAGATGTTTGATTCCTGTCCAGTGGCTCGTCCTGTTACACACTCTACATGGGGCAAGACCTTTCACCAGGCTGCAACATTGAAGAAGATGTTTGATTCCTGTCCAGTGGCTCGTCCTGTTACACACTCTACATGGGGCAAGACCTTTCACCAGGCTGCAACATTGAAGAAGATGTTTGATTCCTGTCCAGTGGCTCGTCCTGTTACACACTCTACATGGGGCAAGACCTTTCACCAGGCTGCAACATTGAAGAAGATGTTTGATTCCTGTCCAGTGGCTCGTCCTGTTACACACTCTACATGGGGCAAGACCTTTCACCAGGCTGCAACATTGAAGAAGATGTTTGATTCCTGTCCAGTGGCTCGTCCTGTTACACACTCTACATGGGGCAAGACCCTTCACCAGGCTGCAACATCCAAGACGGTTGATACCGATCGTGCTGCGCGTGACGCTGTACACACCAGGGAGCAGGTACCCACACTGAGCACACACCAGGGAGCAGGTACCCACACTGAGCACACACCAGGGAGCAGGTACCCACACTGAGCACACACCAGGGAGCAGGTACCCACACTGAGCACACACCAGGGAGCAGGTACCCACACTGAGCACACACCAGGGAGCAGGTACCCACACTGAGCACACTGGAGGAAAAGGACTATCCAGTATTTCGTCTGTTCAGCACAGTCTCCTTTTTTTGAGGTTCCCACGTAGAACGAAGAACTGCTCCCAGGACAAATTTGATTTACAAGAATACAGTAAACAGTCAGCTTCGGGTTTTCTTTTTCTATGTAGCGCGTTTTACATTCTGAGATCAGATACTGTACAGTAGGTGTCGCCGTTTAAACATGCAGCTCGTTTTATATTCTGAGATCAGACACTGTACAGCAGGTGTCGCCATTTAAACATGCAACGGATGTGCACATGGGCTTTTCTTGCGTTTGTGAAAATTATCCACAAATGAATCGGGCGTTTGAGTTCACTTGCCATTTAACCCAAGCCCCTGAGAGAGAGAAGTGTAGGTGCGCTGTAAGTTAGGAGCCTGAACATTACCCCCTCGAGAGGTGTTTTCTGCCTTTGGCATGGAGACCACCGCATTACTACGTCCCTGTCTTGAATGCCAACCGTCTTCCGCCATTTGGTTTCTTCCCACCATGTCATCAACTCTATCAGTGCTCCTTATATTTTTTTCAACCGTCTTCCGCCGTTTGGTTTCTTTCCACCATGTCATGTACTCTGTCAGCGATCCTTGTATTTTTTCAACTGTCTTCCACCGTTTGGTTTCTTCCACCATGTCATCTACTCTGTCAGTGATCCTTGTATTTTTTCCAGCGAAACGAATGGAAACGGAACAGGAAATGCAGCGCCATGGAATGGCAATGCCCCTGACAAGCCAACCAATCTCTCTCTCTCTCTCTCTCTCTCTCTCTCTCTCTCTCTCTCTCTCTCTCTCTCTCTCTCTCTCTCTAAGCATGCAACGCATGTGCACATGGGCTTTTCTAGCGTTTGTGAAAATAATCCACAAATGAATCGGGCGTTTGAGTTCGTTTGTCATTTAACCCCAACCCCCAAGGAGAGAATTAAGTCAGGAGCTAGAACACTAGTTCAATCATATCCTTGTATGATGTGTTCTGCATTAGCAACAGGAGGCTGTGTCCCTTCCAGAATATCAAGGTGCCGCATTGCATACATCGGTCTGTCATGCAACCACGTGATGAAAGTGCTCTGGATTCTGTTAGAGATTTTGATAGCAAATGATCTGTCATGCAACCATGTAGTGAAAGTGCTGTGAATTCTGTTAGAGATTGTAATATCAGTTGATCTGTCATGCAACCACGTGATGAAAGTGCTCTGGATTCTGTTCGAGATTGTAATATCAGTTGATCTGTCATGCAACCACGTGATGAAAGTGCTCTGGATTCTGTTCGAGATTGTAATATCAATATCTCATGTGAACACGCAGTAAATCCACTTTGAATTCTGTTAGAGAATTTAAAGTCCAATCAATTTGTGATGTGAACACATGACTGAAGTACTTCCGAATTATATGCCGGATGATCTGTCATTGAACTCTGTCAGAGAATATACACACTAACCGATCTTGTCATAAAACCCCGAGATACATGTACTTTGAATTCTCTCAGAGAATTTGCATGTCAATTGATCTGTCATGTGACAACAAGATAAACATGTTTTGTATTCTATCAGAGAGTTTAACGTTAAACACGCTTTTTTATTCTGTCAGAGAATTTAACGTTAAACACGTTTCGTACTCTGTC
>CM031626.1:14933267-14965767 GCA_018398815.1 Conus ventricosus
CGTATCAAGTGAAAGTCATTCCTGTCACTCGTTTGCCTTAAATATGAACGTGTGTAGAAAATGTACGATAACCATTACTTTGCCGAGTGTGTGTGATCGTCTGTTGAGGGATCAAGATTTAAAAAAAGATCAAAATCATGGTTATTGAAGTCTGTTGTTATGTTTTTCCCTTCACCGGGGCCTGCATTTGATATGTACAAAAACATATTGTGTTGTAATCAGCTATATTTGTACATCACCTGGGCATGTAGTTAATGCATTTGTTAGAATGGTGTCCTTTAAAGATGTGTGATAATCATTTTTATGTCAGCAGTGCATGTAGTTAATATTGTTATTAGAATGCTGTCCATTAGAGATATATGATAATCTTTCCCCCCCTCTCTCTCTCTCTCTCTCTCTCTCTCTCTCTCTCTCTCCATTAACACATATAACTGTTTGATTCCAGCCATCCGTGACGGCAGCCAGGTATCACTCAAACTCTCTGCATGTGGCATGTCTGGTATTAGTGCTTTAAGTGCTTGAGTAACTTCTGTTGGCTTCAACTGTTGGGAATGGTCTGAATAACTGAAGCGTGGACAACCACGATCACACTTATCAGCACGCCGCTCAGATCAGATCAATACACCTATTATCTCAGATCAGATCAATACACCTATTATCTCAGATCAGATCAGTACACCTATTATCTTAGATCAGATCAATACACCTATTATCTCAGATCAGATCAATACACCTATTATCTTAAGATATGCTCGCTCACCGTTAACTTAAAGAAAAAGAAGAATGACTCATCTGTAACCTGGTTCCATTCGCCTTGCACTGAGAGAATGAAACTTTCCATGTTAAATACCCCACGGTCTCTCTTGACCTCTGCCGTGATTGTTTTCATATAATATTCAGAACGTTTTGTCTGTGGAGATTTTACGTTTTCCGTGTACAGCAATTTTACTCCACTAAAGAATTTGTTTATTTTGAACGGTACAGCCTTGTATCAACGAACTGGCTTTACTTTTTGTTTGGTTATTGTCTTTCCCCCCCCCCCAGGATTCAACCAGTCAATATTGAATATCAGACCAACATGAACATGAGCAGAATGAGACTAGCATTACTGCAATACTCGGTTGCCCCCCCCCCCCTTTTTTTTTAATAAATTCTTTTAATTTTTATTTTACATCAGGTAATGTTTGATTAGCTCAAAATTTCAAATGAATCCCAAAGAAACTCGATTGGGATTGCAGCTTGTGATATACTACAGTTTTTGTTGTTGTTTTTTTTAAAGCTTTTTTAGCTTGTTTAGTCTAAAGTGCGTAAGCGAAATTAGAAGTCAGGAAAGAAGTCAAGAGTTCAGACTCTCTAACAATCTCAGTCACTCGATTTTCACTCAGAGTACTGTTTCTTCATTACTTCAAAAGTACACCACAACAATTAATTTTGAACAAGTATATTCATATAGTAACAGCAATAACAATCATTTCCCTTTCATGCCGTGTACAGAGCTTTATTTCACGCTTCTACTATTTTGTTGCTGTTGTCTTATTGTTAGCGTATTCCTATAACTGCACGTATACATTTTTTTTTTGGCACGCATGTTTATAAATAGTCTCCCTTTCGCCTTCCCTCCCCCCCCCCCCTTTCCACTCTCTCTCTCTCTCTCTCTCTCTCCTCTCTCTCTCTCTCTCTCTCTCTCTCTCGCTCTCTCTCATTGGTGATGTGATGTAACCTAAATACCATGAACATTACGTGTTACACTGTAATACTGTCAGTGTGGACCCTATGTCTGTCGACTGTGGGAAAACAAACACAAGAACTGTTGAAGCATCACCTGTATGTGCTGAACAAACAAGACAGCACTGTGTACGAAGGACAGGTGTCATCCACCAGGAGGCCAGGGTGGCCTGGACTGCTGTGGCCATCTACAGCAAGTGGACGATGACCAGTGTGTGCTTTCTCTGGATGGCTGGATCAGCCACGTTCACGTGGACAGAGATCTTAACAACAGGTGTATTGTACTTTTCCATTTAGTCATTGTTCACCACTATGATTGATCCACTGTGGTTGTAGGAATATATGGTCAACGTTTCCTCTAGACCTGGTTTAATATAACAAAACGCCCAAGAGAAATATGGAATGTACAATCATGTCCGCCATTAAAGTGATACGTTTATCGCCATTTTTTTCTTTTCTTTTCTTTGTTTGTTTGTTATGCAATCATGTTTCGCAAGCCACGTAAATGTGCATTAATTCTATTTCTTAAAGAATATCACTGTATATTATCATGTTACATCTCTCTCTCTCTCTCCCCTCTCTCTCTCTCTCTCTCTCTCTCTCTCTCTCTCATTGGTTCTCTCTCTCACTGTCTGTCTGTCTCTCTCTCTCTCTCTCTCTCTCTCTCTCTCTCTCTCTCTCTCTCTCTCTCTCTCGTTTTCTCTGTGTGTGTATGATATAATTCTTAAAGGGACTGACGAGTTTGTAATTTGTGACAGCCGTTTAGAAACGGCATTCTTTAATTTTGAAATTTGAAAATGTACATTCTTTCTCTGTGTGTGTGTGTGTGTGTGTGTGTGTGTGTGTGTGTGTGTGTGGCGTGCTTGCGCGCGCGTACGTGTGCGCGTATGTGTGTGTTAGAGAGAGAGAGAGAGAGAGAGAGAGAGAGAGAGAGAGATGTTAATTTCAGCATTACCATCTTTAAATGTTGAAGCATGGGCAAAACATGAATGGTTTCGGGTTTTTTTTTTCTTTGAAGATTTTGTGAGTGCACGGGTCTGGTTTCAATTTGCTTTCCTCCCTGGCCTCTGAGATGTGGTGGGCAGTAAAATAACATCACTTGACAGCAGTGTGCCAGTGTGAATGTACATTGTGTGGTTTAGCCACCAGTGTCCTGCTATGCACAGCGCCAGCAGTGCGCTTTACCGCACTGTTCTTTTAAGAGAAACACCCTGGTATGCACAGCGCCAGCAGTGCGCTTTACCGCACTGTTCTTTTAAGAGAAACGCCCTGCTAGAAACATGGAGAGGGGAGTCAGACAGCCGCTGTGCTGACGTTCGTAAACCTTTCTGTAACAAGTCAGAGAACTGGAACAAATGCCACTGATCTCTAAGACATGGCACCACAATGAGGCGGTGAGAATCCTCCAGACCTAGTAGAACTAGAGGTGAAGGTCAAATGGCAGTGAGAACACAGTTAGGCGTGCTGTCAACACACACAGACAGTTCTCTGAATGTGATGTCTGTGGTTCACGATTCCGTATTGCCTGAGCACCATTTTTAGGGAGTGTCGTATCTAAATTTTGACATGTTATTAGTTTGATTTTTTTTTAATTTTGTGTCTGTTATTTATTTGTGAATGGTGGAATGATAATACATCAAAGACTGTGATGAATATGTTATTCATGAATTGAGGACCTTTGTGCCAGAGAAGCTTCTATGTCTGTTCAAACTTCTGTGCATGTGGCTGCTTTGGTGTCTGGAATATTGCAGCGTGATGTTGGTTCTTCACGGATAAATATGTTTGGATGTCCACTCCATGTCTCGTGATCAGGCCAACTGTGGGGATAGATTCACATACAATTCTGTCTTCTCTCTCTGCTCCCATCTTTTCCCCCCACATTGTATTTTGGCCGTTTGCTTCGGATTTCAACAGCATCCCCCCCCCCCCCCCCCCCCCCCCCCATTATTCTGTGCTTAACATGCCCGAAACTGGACGTCTGTCGGTTCGTCTGTTGGCGTCTTCTGAGAGAATAAACCATTCTGTGCTGCCTGCCTTCTCTGCAGGGCAGCGGAACACAATAGCCCCTGTCGTGGTGAAGCGTGGAGTGGTACTGAAATATCCTTCTCCCCCCCCCCCCCCCCCCCTCCTTTTTTTTCCCTTCATTCTCCGTCCCTCTGCTCCCCCCCCCCCCCCCCCTACCCGCGATAGTCCCAGTTTGATGTGGAGAAATATGTAGAAATGGTTTCCTTTGCACTGGGCTGTACTGTGGACTTCTCAGCGTGGTTTCCTTTGCACTGGGCTGTACTGTGGGCTTCTCAGTGTGGTTTCCTTTGCACTGGGCTGTACTGTGGACTTCTCAGCATGGTTTCCGTTGCACTGGGCTGTACTGTGGGCTTCTCAGCATGGTTTCCGTTGCACTGGGCTGAACTGTGGGCTTCTCAGCATGGTTTCCTTTGCACTGGGCTGTACTGTGGGCTTTGCAGTGTGGTTTCCTTTGCACTGGATGTTCT
The DNA here is from genome assembly GCA_018398815.1 of Conus ventricosus. NCBI lineage: Eukaryota > Metazoa > Mollusca > Gastropoda > Neogastropoda > Conidae > Conus > Conus ventricosus. The sequence goes on from CM031626.1 coordinate 14,937,485, forward strand.
GTGGGCTTTGCAGTGTGGTTTCCTTTGCACTGGGCTGTACTGTGGGCTTTGCAGTGTGGTTTCCTTTGCACTGGGTGTACTGTGGGCTTTGCAGTGTGGTTTCCTTTGCACTGGGTGTACTGTGGGCTTTGCAGTGTGGTTTCCTTTGCACTGGGCTGTAGTCGGGGCCCTACAATGCAATGTACAATCGTTCAGATTTCTGTCTGTCGAAGAAAGAGACGTAGAACTGTATGTCTCTGCGATCTTTATCGTGAGCCGTTTGGGATGGGGAAAATTAGCAACTAGCATAGAAAACAATGGCTGTTTATTGTGAGCCGTTTAGGATGGGGAAATTTGGCAACTAGCATAGAAAACAATGGCGGTCACTTTCACCAGAAAATCCAGCTTTTCCAATGTGTCGCCCTTACCCCTGTCCCTTACAACCCCTAACCCACGACGGTACCTGTTGTATGTGCATCTATCTCAACATGCCCTAACCCACGATGTCTGTGTCATTGCTTGCCAAGTGTTATCCAAGTTTCATGTATAACATATCCGGAATGTTTTGCAGTGTCCAGCAATATATCCTGTGTGCTTTATTCTACGGACGTGTGTTGGATTCCTATCGTGTTCCTTGTCGGTTTTCGACAACATTTTGTCTTTCTGTGTTTACTTCATCCTGAAGAATCAGGCCCGGTCTTACAGTAACGTAAAAAAAGGAACGATTAATCATGATTGCTACAAGCATTGATACAATAAATACCATCACCACCACCACCATCATTATCATCATCATCATCATATCATCATCATCATCATCATCATCATCATCATCATCATTATCAAAATAATGTCGCTGTAAAAACTTGTACAGTATGACCGAGTGAGTGAAATATTCGTTGTTATGCGGTGTCAGTATATTGTGAACATGTTTCAATCATTTTATGTCACTGTGAGTCTCTCTCTCTCTCTCTCTCTCTCTCTCTCCTCTCTCTCTCTCTCTCTCTCTCTCTCTCTGTGTAGCTGATTTACATATAGTCAGGAAAGACACATAGACGCAAGGTGGATTGCTTGCATGCTTGGACCTAACCGATAGCTGTTATTAGATCACAGAGAGATCCGGGTCTGGTCTCTATCTTCTAAAGCCATGTGCGCCCTTACGCCCCAAATTGTCGCCAGCTCAAACCGTCACTGGTAACCATCCGGGCTGGTGTCATTCCCAAAATTGTCGCCCAAACCAAATCGACAAAGTTGGCCTTTTCTCATGCCCACATTTGTCGCCAGTTTGAGGTTTGTCGCCATTGTTGGCGACCAGTTGCTTTAGTCTAGGAAGTACACGTAGGCTAGAGAAATATAGGCTTAAACTGATTTCTTAATTTACAATGGACGTCTTAATACACAGATAATTTTTTTTTTTTGTTGTAATTGTTCTTTGGTTTGTTTGTGGCAGCATAAAGCAGTACTGTGGACATTTCAATGCGTGTAACAGTCGATAAAAGAGTTTCGGGAAATGTGACCAGCTAAATACTATCAGACTCATTATCAGATATACTTTGAACATGACTGATACCAGCAACCTGTTACTAAATCAGAAACAAAAACAGTAACAGGTTACACCCTGACTGCCTTACAATACGTTTCAAAAATAGCACTGAACCGTCAATTCAGTGAACACCAAATCCTACACGTACCACGGCGATGGCGTGCCAGTGCAAGTGTCCGCGTGACAGACGGTAGGCTTGTGGTGTGCAACACAGGGCTCACTGAGGTAAACCACCCGACCCTTCCAGCACAGTGTAAAGGCCCAGGTAGATCAGTGCAGAGGCAAAACCAGCCCAGTAAATCATTCTGTCACAGCCCTCGCCAAAGGTGACAAAAAAATCCGGTTTTAGACGACAATATATAGGGAACGACGCCTGCAACAGTTTGGACTGCCGACAATTTGGGGCGTTCGCAGTTAGGGCGTCCACAGTTAGGGCGTTCACAGTTCACAGTATCGGTTGGCTGGACTGCCTGTCTGTGTTTACCTGCCTAGCTGTGTCAATGCTTGTATGCTTATCAGCTTTGACATGTTCCCACGTATTCAGAGTCTTGTAGTATGGTGTGTGTGTGTGTATGTGTGTGTGTGTGTGTGTGTGTGTGTGTGTGTGTGTGTGTGTGTGTGTGTGTGTGTGCTCTTGCATGCATGCATGCGTGCGTGTTTGCTTGTGTGCATGCGTACTTTCACATACTTTCGAATGATTTTCAAGGAATCACAAACACTAAACAATTGCTTCTAAAAGTAACATTGATTGATAATGTCTTTTAATCCAGCTTTTTCCCCAATAATGTTTAGTTCTCTTGTTTCATGATTTTTTAACAAACGTGCTTAAGTCCGGCCTTTGGCGTTGGATAGGCGCACATGGCTCAGTGATTGTCTGACAGAATGATTTCTGTGGTATAAAGGACAGGCACATAAGGCTCAGTGATTGTCTGACAGAATGATTTCTGTGGTATAAAGGACAGGCACACAAGGCTCAGTGATTGTCTGACAGAATGATTTCTGTGGTATAAAGGACATGCTTCTGGGTGTTCAGTTACAGCACAGAGAGCAGACACGGACTGTACATCCATATGTATGTGCTCATGCAAGTTCTTGCCCAGGGTCTATACACAGGAAACGTCACTGCAGCATGTGTGTGCAGATGGGGGGGGGGGGGGGGGGGGGGGGGGGGGGAGTGGAACGTGGGGAGGCGGCTGGCTATTTGTCAAACAGTGGCCATCACAAAGGATGCTTGATGCCTGGCTGTTTTATGACTGTATCATTTCAGAATGGCTGTTTCAATATTGAGAGTGATTGGTTCTGACGCATGGCCAACACTTGCTCAATACGGTTTTGTACAAAGCTGCGCAGTCCTGGTTGTATGGGATTCATTTTCAAATCCTTTGCAAAATATTTGTGACGTGTGAATTAAGAGCTTTACGAAGTGCATTAAGAATTGTTACGAGTGTACATAAGAGAGCTAAAACGTTCTTTAAGTTGTTCATACAGGACGACTTGCGATGAAAGCGCTGTTTCGAGTTGTCTGGGAAAAAGAATAAACATTGATATTTCTTTGAAAGTGATATCAGATTGAAATGGTCATAAATAAGAATCGTTCACTAGGTCCTGGCGACAGAAGTTGTCCCAAGTGTCATGGTGTGACTGAAATGACAAGATGTGTATGGTGTGATGATGCAAAGGATTCAACTGAGCATTTTGAATGGAATTGTAGATTGTACAACATTTTTTGACCATTTTAGAAAACACCGTGAATGAAAAATGTGAACATGTTTTCCATATCCACATGTGTCATTATCTTTCGCTTCTTGGTAGAGATGGGTGTGAAAAAAAAGACAAGAAATGTGACCTGAAAACAGTACTTGCCAAACATATTCACAAATGTAAAATGGCAAGTTGTTTTCCAAATTAGTGGTTTCCCTTAAAGGTATTGCAACAGGTATGAAATAGAAAACAAAGCAAAAATATTAATAACGATATGTTCAACTTCAATCTGAATATAACTGTCTTAAGCTAGTGTTCTTTGGCACTGAGAAAATGCACCATGTCTTGTTTGTTTATTATAATAATAATAATAATAATAATAAATCGAGCTTATATAGCGCTCTTCGATGAGAGAAGACTCATCCTCAGAGCGCTTTACAATACAGGAAAAATAAAAGTTTCCATTAACATTGCACAATATTAGGAAAAAGGCATCAATACAATAGGTCACAAAGCAAGCACTAAAACAGATGCACAAGCCACATCCCCCCTCCCACTCTACTCCCCCCCCCCCCCCCCCCCCCCCCCCGGCCACACACACACACACCGCCACCCCACACACACGACATTATATGAACAACGCTCGACAAGAATTTGGGAATAGAAGAAAAGAACCAACCCCCATCCCCACCCCCACCCTCACCCGCCTCCAATTTCGTGAACACTGCACGGGATACAATATAAAACATGCAGAAGGGAGCACCCACACCCACACACACACAGGGCAAACTCAACACGAAGCAACAAAAAACCACGCGCGTAAACGCACACACACGAACACACACACGCAAAAGCACACAAGCATTCAGGCACGGAATCGTAGTATGTAAACTGCAAAAGTGATGACGGATTTATTATTGTAGTATGTAAACAGCAAAAGTGATAACGTTAATGTGGCTGCTGTATCATTATGTTTGGTTTGTGTTCTGTTTATTTGTTCTAACCTATTATCCTTTTTTTTGTTTGCCTTTGTAGGTTTTGTTTGCAAGGATGAAATTTCCTTCCTTTGTTGGTATACGCAGTCTTAGTTTATATTTGTATGAAGGAAATAATTTGTAACAATGTAACTCTGTTATAAATGCTGTTTTCGTTGTGATTTATTCGATTGAATAATCATTTATTCAGAAAATTAAGAAGTTGTTGGATGGGATACCCGTGTGTGTTGTTGTTTTTTTATAAATTCGTCCTGTTTTTTTTGTTTGTTTGTTTGTTTGTTTTTGTTGTTTTTTCTCAATTGAACAGAACTAATTTGTTTAGCTTTGTCATGTCCCTGGCATGTCACTTCCACCTTGACATGTCAGACCACTTCACACACACACACACACACACACACACACACACACACACACACACACACACACACACACACATGATGCACTGAGTGAGTCAACTTTATCTCCCTGTTCCAGCTGTTGTTCACGGCAGATAGTTTTTTTTTTTTCTTGTTTTTTTTTTTTTCTGGTGGAGGTGATTTGCTGTGTGTAATTAGTCTTTGTTCAATTGGGGAAGAAAAAGCTTTATCTTCATAAATATGCGTTTGAAAGGGTTTGGGCTCGCAACTATGTGCACCCACGCAAATTCACACACACATGCGCGCGCGCGCGCACCCACACACCCACACACATACACGCACACACACACGCGCACGCGCGCACGCACGAACGCACGCGCGCACGCACGCACGCACGCGCGCGCGCGCGCGCACACACACACACACACACACACACACACACACACACACACACACACACACACACACAAGCGCGCGAACATCACAATAGAATGTCACAACGTGCACGAGTCTCTATATGAGTGTAACTGCAATGTTACTGCGAACTCCTTGTACTGGTTATCTTCCGACTGCCTCTCTGGTAGTGGTTAAACTATGAAAAAATGGCGCTCAGGTTTGATTATTGAATCGGTGATAGTGATCAAACATTTAAACAAGATGGCGTCCTTCACTGATAGTTTCTATCCATGATTGTGGTCAACAATAAACCAAGATGGCGACCTGTATAATGGTATCAGCACTGGTAATTTTATCCATGATTGTGGTCAAACAATAAACCAATATCAGCTGTGGTAATTTTATCCGTGGATTCTGGTCAAACAATAAACCAAGATGGCGTCCTTTGAAAATACCAGCACAGGTAATTTCAACCATGATAGTGATCAAACTAGAAACCAAGATGGCGTCCTTGCAAAATACCAGCACCGGTAATTTCAACCATGATTTTGGACAAACAATAAACCAAGACGGTGTCCTTGCAAAATACCAGCACTAGTAATTTCATCCGTGATTTTGGTCAAACAATAAACCAAGATGGCGTCCTTGCGAAATATCAGCACTAGTAATTTCATCCGTGATTTTGGTCAAACAGTAAACCAAGATGGCGTCCAGGCAAAGTATCAGCACTGGCTATTTCATTCATGATACTGATCAAGCTATAAGCCAAGATGGCGTTTTTGCATAATGTTATCAGCACTGGTATCTTCATCCATGATACTGGTCAAACTATAAACCAGGATGGCGTTTTTGCATAATGTTATCAGCACTGGTATCTTCATCCATGATACTGGTCAAACTATAAACCAGGATGGCGTCCTGGATAATGATATCAGCACTGATCATATCATCCAAGACAGTGGTCAAACAATAGACCAACATGGCGTCCTAGCAAGATGATGTTCAGCAAGGACAATTTGACCTACGATAGCTGGCAAACAGGGACTGGTTTCCCGGCATTCAGATGATGTTCTTTATGACCCATGATAGCTGGCAAACACGGACTGGTTTCCTGGCATTCAGATGATGTTCAGCAGGACAATATGACCCATAATGGCTGACAAACAGGGACTGGTTTCCTGGCATTCAGATGATGTTCTTTATGACCCATGGTAGCTGGCACACAGGGACTGGTTTCCTGGCATTCAGATGATGTTCTTAATGCCAGTTGATAACACGGGTAGCTGCAGCCGTGACTTCCTAGCCGAAGGATATCATCTTTGATTACGTCATCCAAGTGGTGTCTTAGTCTAAGAATATCACTTTTGATTACTTCATCTAAGATGGTGTCTTAGCCTCAGAATATCATCTTTGATCACGTCATCGTAGATGGTGTCTTAGCTAAATGATATGAGCGTTGATCATTTCAGAAACTTGAGATGCCCGGGAATGACTGTTGAAGTCAACAGTGAGTCATTCTTTATCACGAACAAAAACAGAATAGACCCCAATATAAAATAAACGCGCACGCGCGCGTGTGAGTGTGTGTTTGAGTTGCGTGTCTATCTGTCCAAAACGTAAAAAAAAAGAAGGGGGGGGGGGGGGGCTGTCTTCAGCGTCACACTGTGTGAGGCGTTGTTCATCAAACGAAGAGTCTTTCTTTTGCATTTACAGAGGAAATGGTCAGGACGGGAAATATTTTCGGAATTTTCCATTGTCCATATTGTTAGTGATGGTTTTAATTGTTTGGCCGCTTAGGGTTTTTAAAAAAAAAAATTTTAAAGGTAGTCTTTATTCTTTGCGTTGATTATGGGAATGTCTATTCCTCCCTCTTCCAGTCCACTTTCTTGCCGGAATAGCATTGCTGTATCATGGAGAAAAAGGTCAAATAGTGCCACATGAACCAACGTTTGTGCCATTCTAAACAGTGTGCGTGTTACCGTTTGATGTTGTGGCACATCAGATACTGTATTTGCATATGAATTAGATTTTGAATTGCACATATTTGTGGTGCTTTGTCGTGGTATGGAAAGGATGTGTTGTTTTTTTTATTAACTTTGCCAATTGTAATGGGATTGTAATTCTGCTTCATATTTCTGTATAAGCTTCATTAAATGTATTTTTGAACAATATTTTCTTGCATATGTTATTTATGAGTGTGTGTGTGTGTGTGTGTGTATGTGTGTGTGTGTGTGTGTGTGTCTGTGTGTGTGTGTGTGTGTGTGTGTGCGTTTGCGTGCACATCTCTCTCTCCTCTCTCTCTCTCTCTCTCTCTCTCTCTCTCTCTCTCTCTCCCCCCTGCTGTTTCTCTCCCTCTCTCCATGTCTGTCTGCCTGCCTCTCTCTCTCTCTCTCTCTCTCTCCTCTCTCTCTCTCTCTCTCTCTCTCTCACACACACCCACACACACACACACACACACACACACACACACACACACACACACACACACACACACACACACACAAGAAGCCTTAATGCTTGTATTATGAAGTCTTCCTTGCATTCTATCTCCCCAAGTCTCCCATTTTAAAGCTTTATGATAAGGAACTTAAACGAATATTTACCTTGGGAAGTCTCAGTTTGTATAGAATTACATGATGAAGTTTTACCAGAACTGAGGCGGGGGATGCGCATGCGTCGAGATCGCTCTATTTTACATGTTTTATCATATACTTATATGATGTAAACAATTATAATGCATCGTATTAAGTTGTCTTAAAACCAGAAGACTATCGTTTCTAAGATTTATAATTGAAAGCAAAACAACCAAGAACGTTACAAAACGCATCTAATTTTAGAAATGTTTCAAATTTTGATTTCTGAAATTTGTATGTATGGGAATTAAGAACAATAATCAGAGCGGGCACCTATCCCCCCGTTCTGGTAAACTACATCTTGGAGTTCTACACAAACCTCGACTTCGACTTCCCAAGGTACGTAAGTTTACAATTCCGTTTCTCGCAGTTTACCGAAACTGTGTGACTGCAAAGTTGGTTGTTTGGACCTGCACTGAAATTCGTCTTGATATTTAACATGTAAAAGTATTTCAAACGTAACATTTTGTACAAAACATTCATGAAATCAAAATCCAAGCTAGTGAAAATAAATTTTCATCATGAGTTACTTGATGTTTACTATGTAAAAGTAATTCTGCAATTTTTCGTTTCCCAAGACACCAGAACCTCATTTTCATGAACAGAATCACGGTCCTCAACTGTTGTAGATGTATGATTACAAACCACCCTTCTTCAAATGAAGATAGAAACAACGCCGTAAAACACCAACACAATGATGTATGATCACAAACCACCCTTCTTCAAATGAAGAGAGAAACAGCGCCGTAAAACACCAACACAATGATGTATGATTACAAACCACCCTTCTTCAAATGAAGACAGAAACAGCGCCGTAAAACACCAACACAATGATGTATGATTACAAACCACCCTTCTTCAAATGAAGACAGAAACAGCGCCGTAAAACACCAACACAATGATGTATGATTACAAACCACCCTTCTTCAAATGAAGACAGAAACAGCGCCGTAAAACACCAACACAATGATGTATGATTACAAACCACCCTTCTTCAAATGAAGACAGAAACAGCGCCACAAAACACCAACACGATGGAGTAAACCAACAAATTTGAATCAGTACCAATATATAATATCCATTTATCCAGTCTTTTAAAACTATGACTTGGCAGGATCATGCTCAGTGAGTACATCCATCCAGTGACAGGTACTCAGTGAGTACATCTATCCAGTGACAGGTACTCAGTGAGTACTTCCATCCAGTGACAGGTACTCAGTGAGTACATCCATCCAGTGACAGGTACTCAATGAGTACATCCATCCAGTGACAGGTACTCAGTGAGTACATCCATCCAGTGACAGGTACTCAATGAGTACATCCATCCAGTGACAGGTACTCAATGAGTACATCCATCCAGTGACAGGTACTCAGTGAGTACATCCATCCAGTGACAGGTACTCAATGAGTACATCCATCCAGTGACAGATACTCAGTGAGTAGGCTACATCCATCCAGTGACAGGTACTCAGTGAGTACATCCATCCAGTGACAGGTACTTTGAATAAACAACCGTATAAAGCTTAACAATCCACAAATGGAATTTTTACTGATTGACGGTAAATTTCAAAATATTTGTTGTTGCACCTCACTGTTTGGCACTTGTTTTTCACTGTCCTTGGCCAGAGATGTGTTGTACTCTCCATGTAAAGTGGCAGCATTGGACCATCCTGCTGTCCTCACAATGCACTCCAGTGAAACACCACAGTCCGACATAGCTGACGATGATGCACCTCTAACACTGTGAGGTGTGAAATACCAGGTGCTTGTAACACATCTTTTAACCAACAGGAGACAGAATCTTTTGAAACAGGTCCATGCAGGTGAAAGCAACGTAGCAACAGTTTATCAGCGCGTTCAGTGTGTAGAGAGGCTCTTTCATTGTGGCAACAGTTTATCACCGCGTTCAGTGTGTAGAGAGGCTCTTTCATTGTGGAAACAGTTTATCAGCGCGTTCAGTGTGTAGAGAGGCTCTTTCATTGTGGCAACAGTTTATCAGCGCGTTGTGTGTAGAGAGGCTCTTTCATTGTGGCAACAGTTTATCAGCACGTTCAGTGTGTAGAAAGGCTCTTTCATCCCTACTTTTCTATGAACCATTACTTCCTCTTGTTCCTAGATTCAACAGTTTATCATCGCGTTCAGTGTGTAGAGAGGCTCTTTCATTGTGGCAACAGTTTATCATCGCGTTCAGTTTGTAGAGAGGCTCTTTCATCCCTACTTTTCTATGAACCATTACTTCCTCTCGTTCCTAGATCCTTATAATACGAGTATCCCCTTCATTCCTGGATTTAGAGAAAAAAAGGTGTAAAGTGAGAACTGCCACGTATGCAGTACGCGACCACTTACCCACGCTGCATGGTCCGTCTGGCATCCATTCCAATTATTTCTCTGCCGCGCGAGCAACCCGGTCATGACGTGTACCGATGACGCGACTCGCGCGAAGTTCAAAGCGCTTACCGCGAGAACCGATTTTCCGGGCTGCAGGAAAGAAGGGTAGGATTTCTGCAATAAAGTATTCCTCAAGGCATGCAACGGCAAACAGTTTGTCTTCAATGTATCTTTTGCAACTGTAAAGGGCGTTGAAAATATCCTGGTCTGGGTATGTTTCAGTTTATCTTTCAATATGCAACATTTTTTTCATGAATGTGCATACTGTCTAATCTAATTGGATGGATGGTCAGTACCGTCTGAACTGTTGTAATCAACAAGAGAGCACATTACTTTCATGTGAATTCTTTCATAGACAATTCCCATGGGTTTCTTGTTTTCTTACATAACAAAATAAATAGTCCACGTCCCACGTTTGCCGATTACATGACTGAGGTGGTTTCAGCTCAAAAACTCGGGTTTTTTTAAAAATATAATTATGTATAAAAATCAGACTACCTTTGGATATAGCCGTACCTATACATTATCACTAGTCTGTATTTCTGCTGATGCAAACAAATCAGTACCTATACATTATCACTGGTCTGTATTTCTGCTGATGCAAACAAATCAATACCCGGAATATCAAACACCCTCAACCACTTTTTGGAAAATATTTTTGAGTTCGTCTGTCACTCTGCACTAATGTTAGATTTTCTTGACAATGCGTCGGCTTCAACACTGAGTTTTCCAGGAATCTGAGCAATAATTATCCAGACTCCATTTGATTTGCCCCATTACCAAATTTGTGTTGTCACATTATTACCCCCCCCCCCCCCACCCCCCACCCCATTTTTGCGTATGAAAGTGCACACATATGGTCTGTATTTTCACATGCTTATTTTTAACTTAGTTCTTGAAAAATCTTCAACGCAAATTCAATCATTAAAAAATCTCCAGAACATTGATAACTCCTTGTGCTGGCTCTCTGATTGTGACTCTGTCCCTCTTTGACTCTCTGATTGTGACTCTTTCCCTCTTTAACTCTCTGATTGTGACTCTTTCCCTCTTTAACTCTCTGATTGTGACTCTTTCCCTCTTTCACTCTCTGATTGTGACTCTTTCCCTCTTTCACTCTCTGATTTCACTCTCTGATTGTGACTCTTTCCCTTTTTAACTCTCTGATTGTGACTCTTTCCCTCTTTGACTCTCTGATTGTGACTCTTTCCCTCTTTGACTCTCTGATTGTTACTCTTTCCCTCTTTAACTCTCTGATTGTGACTCTCTCCCTCTTTGACTCTCTGATTGTGACTCTTTCCCTCTTTGACAGGTTCAAACGTCCAACTCCTTGTGCTGGCTCTCTGATTGTGACTCTGTCCCTCTTTGACTCTCTGATTGTGACTCTTTCCCTCTTTAACTCTCTGATTGTGACTCTTCCCCTCTTTGACCGGTTCAAACGTATGCTTTTAAATGTTACAACTCTTTCATCTGGCAGTGTGACGGTCTTTTTTTTTTTTTAGTTTAGAAAGCCTAAATATTTGAGTTTTCTTGTTGGGTCAATGACTGATCTCTTAGGAAACATGATCAAGCCCAACAACTCAGAGTGATTGTGCTACTATCAATGTTTTGCTGATAATCCTCAGTCGTAGAACCTAGCAAGTAAGAATCATCTTTGAAAGATCCTGAAAGAAAACCTTGTTTTCTTGAGTGCGTGCACACTGGATTCATTGCAAACCACTGGGGAACAAGTATAATGCTACGACTGATTCCTCCTGGCAAATGTTGCAAATGTCCGGTGACTTTCTACCAGTGGAGTAGAGCAGTAAGCGTGACGTAAGCCAACTAATGCCATCCTATATAACTCTTTCACCTCAGTTTTGATGCTTAGTGTAACTTTTCTATCTTGAAATGTTGGTATTCTACATTCTCATTGAATTCTTTTCAGGTTCAAAATCATTCAATAGGAGCCATCAGATTTTGGTATCATAAACACCAGTGATATTACCTCTCCTCTTCGTGAAATGATTTTTCAATCCCATTCATCAATAAAGGTTCTGGAATTTCTTTGTCCATTTTTACATACAAATTTTCTTCCACCGGATTTTATTTTTTCACGGTCGTCATGCCCCCAACAGGAACATGCAGTGAAACATCTGTTACCACAGTTCACTGACGTCATAGCCCACACAGTGAAACATCTGTTACCACAGTTCACTGTCGTCATACTCCACACAGTGAACATCTGTTACCACAGTTCACTGACGTCATACTCCACACAGTAAAACATCTGTTACCACAAACAGTAAACAAGTGGGGTATTTTTTGCTCCCATAAGAAAACCTAACACAGAGTAACTTTTATTCAAGACTGGCACAGCCTTTTAAACTTGAATAAAGTCAGACAAATACATAGACGAACAATCCAATAGTGGGGGAAAAAAACAAGCGCAGACCAACAACTGAACTGTCTTCATTGTAATGACTTGGCAAAGATTTGGACTTAAGGAGGATGGAGGGGGAGAGTTTGAAGATGGGGAACCTGGGTACATGAAATTAAGAAAATATTTTACAGATATGAAAACTCTTCACTAGCTGCATAAGGGAACCATGGCAATCCCTTTTGAAGGCAGATATATTTGTATTGCCTGCTCCGAGGCCTTTCGTCCGCTGGGTCGGAACTCATCAGGGAGACACGGCTGGTTGTGTTTGCGCTCCTGGCGTCAAATAGAGACACACCACAGTCCATAATACTGTGGTGTTCTCACCACCATGGGTGCAAAAAAAAGAATCCAATAGCATCCCCAAAGCAGCCAGCGAAGAGTAGTAAATGAAACCAAACAAAAGTGTGGGGAGGAAAATAGTTGCTGAAAAACTAAAGGCATTATGCAAATAGTATAAAATGTAGGGGACAATCTTTGAGCCTACGCTTGAGGATCCACCAAAGGATGCAAGGGAGATCAAAAGACAAACACACAGACGGACAGAAACAAATCCAAATAACCTCAATTTAACCAAAACAAAATCAGAAATGAAATGAGGCAGGGAACAGTAAACGATAAACAGTAAAAAAAAGTGGGGTATTTTTTGCTCCCATAAGAAAGCCTAACACGGAGTAACTTTTATTCAAGACTGGCACAGCCTTTTAAGCTTGAATAAAGTCAGACAAATACATAGACGAACAATCTAATAGTGGGGGAAAAAAACAAGCGCAGGCGGACAACTGAACTGTCTTCATAGTAATGACTTGGCAAAGATTTGGACTTAAGAGGGGGGGGGGGGGGGGGGGTGAAGATGGAGAAACTGGGAACATGAAATTAAGTGTGGGGAGGAAAATAGTTGCTGAAAAACTAAAGGCATTATGCAAATAGTATAAAATGTAGGGGACAATCTTTGAGCCTACGCTTGAGGATCCACCCAAAGATGCAAGGGAGATCAAAAGACAAACACACAGACGGACAGAAACAAATGCAAATAACCTCAATTTAATCAAAACAAAATCAGAAATGAAATGAGGCAGGGAACAGTAAACGATAAACAGTAAACAAGTGGGGTAGTTTTGCTCCCATAAGAAAACCTAACACAGAGTAACTTTATTCAAGACTGGCACAGTTTTTTAAACTTGAATAAAGCCAGACAAATACATAGACGAACAATCTAATAGTGGGGGGAAAACAAGCGCAGGCCAACAACTGAACTGTCTTCACAGTGATGACTTGGCAAAGATTTGGACTTAAGGAGGAGGGGGGGGGGGGGGGAGTTTGAAGATGGAGAAACTGGGAACATGAAATTAAGAAAAAATGTGACAGATATTTTGTTTTGATTAAATTGAGGTTATTTGTATTTGTTTCTGTCCGTCTGTGTGTTTGTCTTTTGATCTCCCTTGCATCTTTGGGTGGATCCTCAAGCGTAGGCTCAAAGATTGTCCCCACAGTTTATACTATTTGCATAATGCCTTTAGTTTTTCAGCAACTATTTTCCTCCCCACACTTTCGTTTGGTTTCATTTACTACTCTTCGCTGGCTGCTTTGGGGGTGCTACTGGATTCTTTTTTGCACCCTTGGTGGTGAGAACACCACAGTATTATGGACTGTGGTGTGTCTCTATTTGACGCCAGGAGCGCAGACACAACCAGCCGTGTCTCCCTGATGAGTCCGACTTGGCGGACGAAAGGCCTAGGAGCAGATAATACAAATATATCTGCCTTCAAAAGGGATTGCCATGGTTCCCTTATGCAGCTTGTGAAGAGTTTTCATATCTGTAACATATGTTCTTAATTTCATGTTCCCAGTTTCTCCATCTTCAAACTCCCCCCCCCCCCCCACCCCCACCCCTCCTTAAGTCCAAATCTTTGCCAAGTCATTACTATGAACCAGTCACATATGTTGGTTTAATTACATAGGCCATGAACATACCTGTGGATCGCAGTCACTTATGTTAGTTTTATTTACATAGGCCATTAACATACTGTGGATCCCAGTCACTTATATAAAAATTTTACCCCCACCCTCTCTCTTTTACTAGTGATGGAAGGAGCAACTTTCTGGTACAGTCACCGAAAGAAATTCTTGATTTTCTCAGGACTGTTAAAAAACACACAAGACAATTTGAGATGGGTTAAAACATGATATGATGTATGAACAATAAAGAACTGCCACAAGTGAAGTGTACTTTCACACATCAACTTTACTTGTGTATACAAGAGCAAAATATGTGAATCACTAGAAGTTTGTGAAGTCAGTTTTTGTTTGGGCTGACCTTTTGCCCACGTTATCTCACCATGAAGAGAAGGGATGCTCTTGATGGTTTGAGTGGAGTCCGCTTGGTTACTTACCTTGTTAGCTGGGGAGATGTGTGGATCTCTCTCTGGTTGCCGGTGACTGGACCACCTTCTCTGTAGGCAGGGTGATCCGGGTGGTCTGCTTAAACCTGTGGTAGCATGTGCTGGGCCAGTTGCAAGAAGCCAAGGAAAACTGGGAGCCGAGGGCAGTTCTCCTGGAGTGGTCAGTGAAACTGGACACTGGGAGCCCAGGGCAGTTCTCCTGGAGTGGTCAGTGAAACTGGACACTGGGAAACCAGGGCAGTTGTCCTGGGTTGGTCAGTGAAACTGGACACTGGGAAACCAGGGCAGTTGTCCTGGGTTGATCAGTGAACTGGACACTGGGAAACCAGAGCAGTTGTCCTGGTTTGGTCAGTGAAACTGGACACTGGGAAACCAGGGCAGTTGTCCTGGGTTGGTCAGTGAAACTGGACACAAGATCTCAGTGTAAGAGACATGAACGTTCACCTGTCTGTATTCTTTGCTGGTTTACTGTGATCAGTCTGACAGCCTTTGGTTCACTGTGATCAGTCTGACAGCCTTTGGTTCACTGTCTGTGATCAGTCTGACAGCCTTTGGTTCACTGTCTGTGATCAGTCTGACAGCCTTTGGTTCACTGTCTGTGATCAGTCTGACAGCCTTTGGTTCACTGTCTGTGATCAGTCTGACAGCCTTTGGTTCACTGTCTGTGATCAGTCTGACAAGGTGGTTCACTGTCTCTGATCAGTCTGACAGGGTGGCTCACTGTCTGTGATCAGTCTGACAGCCTTTGGTTCACTGTCTGTGATCAGTCTGACAGGGTGGTTCACTGTCTGTGATCAGTCTGACAGGGTGGTTCACTGTCTGTGATCAGTCTGACAGCCTTTAGTTCACTGTCTGTGATCAGTCTGACAGGGTGGTTCACTGTCTGTGATCAGTCTGACAGGGTGGTTCACTGTCTGTGATCAGTCTGACAGGGTGGTTCACTGTCTGTGATCAGTCTGACAGCCTTTGGTGGAGCAGTCAGTGGAGGAGGTTTTTTTTTTTTTTTTTTGCTATCCTAACCTCTGCGCACCTCAGAGGCAGTGCACCCACGCCGCTCATTCCGACACCCCATCCACAGCCACAGCCCGGTTGGGCCCACCACAGCCCCGGCACCGGCAATCCACAGGGAGCAGTCAATGTCAAGTCGTCAAGAGGCAACCCACCGGAGAAGACACTGCACTGCTCCGAGTCACTTCGGTGGTGTTCAGTGGCGCCTGTTCTGATCTAACATACGCAGGACACCACTACTAAAGCCTCCTACTGACGACAATAATTGCTTAGTCGCGGAGCCGGCGTGAGTGAGCTCTCCCTCCGGAGGGCGCCACCACGTCCGTCCAACGACAGCCCCCATGGACTCGCCGATACCGGTGACCCCGACGGAACCAAACCAAGGCCATAGACGTGGATAGGACATCGAAATTAAGGTCACCATGAGAGCAGGGCATGAAGGGCCACAGAATTTGAGACTTTTTTATGCTGATCGATAAGAATGAGGATGATTAAGATGATGCTATGGATTTCTATTTCAGTCTGAGACTACATGACAGGGCTGTACTATACGCTTCCTTTCATAATATATCCCAGCGTCAACCAGGCCCGAGAGATACAGGCACTTGCAGTGTTGGTCAGGAAATTTGAGCAACACTCTCAGAAACGCATCCATTAAGTGGATGAAACTCGACTGTGTGGTCCCAGTCTTCCCAACTTAGTCCGCAGCAACTCAACTCTGGGTAGGAGCCGGTCAGGGCAGAAAAACCAACATGACTTCTGATGGGATTCGAACCCACGACCTCCCAACCGAGAGTCCGCGACGCTAACCACTTCGCCACGGCGGCTGGTAGTGGAGGAGGATTTATCTCCCTTGTTGTGTGCTAAGCTACACATGATCTCCCCTTGTTGTGTGCTAAGCTACACATGATCTCCCCTTTTTGTGTGCTAAAC
Organism: Conus ventricosus; assembly: GCA_018398815.1. NCBI lineage: Eukaryota > Metazoa > Mollusca > Gastropoda > Neogastropoda > Conidae > Conus > Conus ventricosus. The sequence goes on from CM031626.1 coordinate 14,954,235, forward strand.
TACACATGATCTCCCCGTGTTGTGTGCTAAGCTACACATGATCTCCCCTTTTTGTGTGCTAAGCTACACATGATCTCCCCTTGTTGTGTGCTAAGCTACACATGATCTCCTTTTTGTGTGCTAAGCTACACATGATCTCCCTTTTTGTGTCCTAAGCTACACATTATCTCCCTTGTTGTGTGCTAAGCTACACATGATCTCCCCTTGTTGTGTGCTAAGCTACACATGATCTCCCCTTTTTGTGTGCTAAGCTACACATGATCTCCCCATGTTGTGTGCTAAGCTGCACATGATCTCCCCATGTTGTGTGCTAAGCTACACATGATCTCCCCATGTTGTGTGCTAAGCTACACATGATCTCCCCATGTTGTGTGCTAAGCTGCACATGATCTCCCCATGTTGTGTGCTAAGCTACACATGATCTCCCCATGTTGTGTGCTAAGCTGCACATGATCTCCCCATGTTGTGTGCTAAGCTGCACATGATCTCCCCATGTTGTGTGCTAAGCTGCAAATGATCTCCCCATGTTGTGTGCTAAGCTACACATGATCTCCCCATGTTGTGTGCTAAGCTGCACATGATCTCCCCATGTTGTGTGCTAAGCTGCACATGATCTCCCCATGTTGTGTGCTAAGCTACACATGATCTCCCCATGTTGTGTGCTAAGCTGCACATGATCTCCCCATGTTGTGTGCTAAGCTGCACATCCAGTTTCTGATGCCTCTCTGATTGACAGGCTGTCAGAGAAACATGACAGCCAATAGCATCATCATAGTCAAGAAGAAAAGGTGGGGAGGTATTTAACTGACAGGGGGGGGGGGGGGGGGGGGATGGGTGTGATCTGGAATGAGACGGTCGTCCCTCAGCATCTGCAGTTGTTGTTGTTGTTGTCGTACCCTGGCTAAAAGACTCCAGGGATCATCCAAACAGCCGAAGCACTTGAACACTATGGTACAAATGCATCAGCTGGGGATGAGAACATTACGTGTGTGACCGTTTTTGACTACCCCGCCACGTGGGCAGCCACACTCCGACTTCGGGGGAAGCATCTGCAGTGTGAGGTAGTGCTTTGGTGAGTAGAGAGGACAACCATTTAGATGTTGGACGTGTTTTTGTCCTTTATGCAAATGAACAAACCCACATTGTCTGCACCTGCGAGGCACGAGTGATTGCATAAAGCATGAGTAGTTCATCCGATGAACAAACCTACATTGTCTGCACCTGCGAGGCACGAGCGATTGCATCAAGCATGAGTAGTTCATCCGATGGACAAACCTACATTGTCTGCACCTGCGAGGCACGAGCGATTGCATCAAGCATGAGTAGTTCATCCGATGGACAAACCTACATTGTCTGCACCTGCGAGGCACGAGCGATTGCATCAAGCATGAGTAGTTCATCCGATGGACAAACTTACATTGTCTGCACCTGCGAGGCACGAGCGATTGCATCAAGCATGAGTAGTTCATCCGATGGCCCTTCGTTGCTGCAACCAGAGTACGCGTGGAAGGGAAGGCAGACGGCAGGTAGATGGCTTCTCTGAAGTGGTGGAGAGGGCGCATGGGGCCCTCGTCTCAACCATGAGTGACCACCGGCACAATCAGATAAGTGACGGAGGAGGAGGAGGAGGAGGGGGGAGGGTAGTGGAGCTGGCTACCAGCACTACAGTTGCATCAACAATTCTCTGCTCTAGTGTCGTTGTCGTCACACGTCTTGGCATAGTCGCTTTGCTACAAGATACAGGCAGATGGACAGAGGGAGGGAGGAAGAGGAGAACGGGGTTGTGTGTGTGTGTGTGGGGGGGGGGGGGGTGAAGGTAAAGACTGGAAAATGAACTACACTGATAGTCCTAATTGCAGTGTGTGTGTGTGTGTGTGTGTGTGTGTGTGTGTGTGTGTGTGTGTGTGTGTGTGTGTGAGAGAGAGAGAGAGAGAGAGAGAGAGAGAGAGAGAGAGAGGTGGGTTTCTACTGTCACGTCACATGTACTTACGTCACACGATACACGATACACGATATTTTATTTGTCCTCATAGAATACAAGGAAAATTTGTTTGTGGTGCCATTATCAAAATTCACATATTGCAACAACTTATAAACTAGTATATCATTAAAAATATTCCACTCTTTGCACTGTGCTCAGTCATTCCTTGTCAATTCATTTATCCATCTGGTGTCACTCTATATATATAAATATTAACACATGCACACACACATCCTACCACCCTCTCCCCCACCCCCCACCCCCCAGTTACACACACACACCACACCAATACAGAATCACACACACACACCCGGCCAAAACAGTGTCACACACACACACACACACACACACACACACACACACACACACACACACACACACACACACACAGAGGTGCACACATCACCACCACAAACCACCATCACATATGCAATATTATAACAACACTTAAAAAAACACTCCAACTGTAAAACAGAATGCTCCAAGATAAGCTCAAAGTTATGTATAAAAAAGAAAGAAAACAAAAACAATAGCACCATTCAAAAGATCAATAATATTGCAAAATGTATAATTACATAAACTGTAAAAGTAACCTGCAGAGTTAAATACAAATCAGGAATAAAAGATTTACTGCTAAGTAAGATGTTTGAAGTTGGGTGAGAGGAGAAGAGAGAGAGAGAGAGAGGAGAGAGAGAGAGAGAGAGAGAGAGAGAGAGGACCGAAGGGAGATAATTCATAGGGGTGTGAAAATTGAAAAAACGGACTTGTATGAACATTTAACTATAAAAAAACATATAATTCTCTATTAAACCAAGTATGGAATAAAAGAGCACAAAATTTCAATGCCAAGAAATTATATCACAAAAAGTATGATTGTATAAACAGTAAAAATAATACAATCAAATAAAGATATTTGTAGTAAAAATGGCTTGGATGGGGGGGGGGTCCTTCACACACACACACACACACCACACACACACACACACACACACACACACACACACCACACACACACACACATATATATATACATATAAACACACACATATATATATGCACATACACATATACACATATATACATATACACATACATACATATATATACACATACATACACACACATACATACATATACATACACATCACGATAATGGAGTGACATAGCAAGGGAAGCACTGAACACTAGCAACACATCATGGTGCACGCCAACACAGAGAGGTATGCATCTAGCAACACACCATGGTACACACCAACACGGAGAGGTATAAATCTGACAATGTGTGGTAAAGGAAGCACTGAGCACTAGCAACACATCATGGTAACACGCTAACACGGAGAGGTATACATCTAGCAACACATCATGGTACACGCCAAGACGGAGAGGTATACATCTAGCAACACATCATGGTACACGCCAACACGGAGAGGTATAACTCTGTGTGGTCAGTTTACCTGCAGCCCTGTAACGCCTGCAACTGGACACAGCAGAGACAGCAGCTGGAGGTGACATGAAACATTTGCCTGCTGGACAGCAATTCTGGGCTCAGCAGTGCTGACTGACATGTCATTAAAACTATATTTCTTCATGGTTCCATGGCAGACTGAACTGCAGAATGTCACCACTCAGCAGTGCTGACTGACATGTCATTAAAACTATATCTCTTCATGGTTCCATGACAGACTGAACTGCAGAATGTCACCGCTCATCAGTGCTGACTGACATGTCATTAAAACTATATTAATTTTCTTCATGGTTCCATGACAGACTGAACTGCAGAATGTCACCGCTCATCAGTGCTGACTGACATGTCATTAAAACTATATTAATTTTCTTCATGGGTACATGACAGACTGAACTGCAGAATGTCACCACTCATCAAAGACCTCCATGCTAGCTTTTTAACGATTGTAAATTCAATTCATGGATCAAAAGTTAGTTACATATTTGAAGTGCTTTTTAGCTGCAGGTTAATCAGACTTTTATCCGAAAAATGTCAGTTTTACAAAACTGAACAAATTGACAAAATTCTAATATTACCCTTTAACAGCTGGTTTGAGGATGAATCTATTGATGTGTAGCATATCAATTCCCTGATCCAGGTGAGTAAATAAGTAGTCAAATCGAAGCATCAGAAAACATCCCTTGGCCAATGAGACATGCCGTTCTTGTTGGCCATCATCACACGTCTGTTCAAACTGACATCAGACAATGGTAATACATTTTTAACATTAAAATCAGGAGTTCACTTCGATCTGTCTCTGGGAGCATTGAAAACTAAAGTTTTGCAAGTTGACTATGGTGACGATTGTACAACAGCTTACAGAGTTTTGATGCAAGCGAGAAAATAGAATGATGCCGTCGTAATTATCAAATCATGTCAGAGTCCAGGTTAATCATGTCAGAGTCCAGGTTAAACTCGGGACTGTAGTACAGTAATTCAGACGTAGTAGTATCTCATAAAAATGCTTATACGATTGATAAACACAGGGGCGTAGATTAGCCTGCGAAAAGGATACAGTGTTTGTCGTCATTTTGGCGGTGATTCATTTTCAATGGCTATCATGCCATTGTATCTGGTAAGTAGGTCACTGTGTCGCTGTCATTATCTCTTGTGGTGGAGCAGGTAGTTTCGTAGTTAGTTAGTTTGTTATTTACTTGCTTACTTACACACACACGCACGCACGCACGCACGCACGCACGCACGCACGCACACACACACACACACACACACCACACGTGCGTGTGCGCGCGCTCACACACACACACACACGCACACACACACACCACACACACACACACACACACACACAACACAACAGAGAGAGAGAGAGAGAGAGGAGAGAGAGAGAGAGAGAGAGAGAGAAGAGAGAGAGAACAAGTCCTGGCAAACCCACAGGCAACACACGGTAAACCAGCAGGTAACACCACCAACAGACGATATTTCTAGTAAACAAATACACAACCCCATGTAAACCAACGATGTAACCACTTGTAAACCAACGATTGAACCACTTGCAAACCAACGATGAACCACTTGTAAACCAACGATGAACCACTTGTAAACCAACGATGAACCACTTGTAAACCAACGATGAACCACTTGTAAACCAGTAAGTTAACGCCCAGTAAACGAAAAGGAAAAACATTACCCCCGCCCCCCCCCCCCCCCCCCCCCCCCCCCCCCCGCCCCCTTCCCATAAACAGACAACCTGATAAACTGACTGGTACTTTCTGGTCGTATTAGGACCGATATCATGACGAAAAGCTATATTACGGCTGTCTCTCAACAAAATGCTACAAAAGGTTGTTGTCATAACAAACAGCCACATGTGAGCTGTCGTCACAGGAAAAGGATATACTTCCTGTTGTTATTTGTACCAATATCTCTCTAGTTTCCCATCTATTCATACTATTATTATCTATAGCAACATTGACGTGTATCCCATGATCATTCGTAGAATAAGTTGCAAGCTCCTACATGTCTTTGCCTGTTTGGTGTCGTCAGTATACACAGCAACGCCTGCATGTCTTCCCGTATTTTCAGGCTGTCATTATATAAGGCGACACCTACGGTCTACCTGCACTTCACGCTGAAATTATACATGGCAACACCTAACGGTCTACCTGCACTTCACGCTGAAATTATACATGGCAACACCTACGGTCTCCCTGCACTTCTTTTTCCCATTTCATTTCCCAGTGTCGCAGCTTTTCACGCAGTGTGGGACGTCATGAGTGACAGCATGACATGTAGCATTGAATCAATCTCTCCGAGCCAGGACGCCCATTCTCGCTGGAAACAGGCACTTTCACCATATGTAGCGGGTAGAGATGTGTTGTGTGTGTGTGTGTGTGTGTGTGTGTGTGTGTGTGTGTGTGTGTGTGTGTGTGTGTGTGAGAGGGGGTGGTGCGTGTGTGTGTGTGTGTGTGTGTGTGTGTGTGTGTGTGTGTGTGTGTGTGTGTGTGTGTGTGAGAGAGAGTTTGTGTGTGTGTGTGTGTGTGTGTGTGTGTGTGTGTGTGTGTGTGTGTGTGTGTGTGTGTGTGTATGTGCGTGTGTGTGTGTGTGTGTGTGTGTGTGTGTGTGTGTTTGTGTGTGTGTGTGTGTGTGTGTGAAACACACATCAGATAGTTTCTCCCTTTCGGAAACGAGGATAAAAGCGGTCCTCACACAATTGTACAGTTTTGTGTGCAGTAAACTTGGAACATCACAGCTCAGTATGTGTGTGCTGTGTGCGTTTGTCCCCTAGTCGCTGACTTGGCCTACTAAACAAAGTTGTAAACCAAGAAACGTGTCCACTTCACAAACGTTTTCAATTTGTCGCTCAGTAAGGGTTCTATTTTGAACAGTTTACAATTTTGCTGTGACAATAGCTTTGTATACTTTCATCGCGTTCTGTTATGACAGAGTTATCACCCAGACAAACATTTTGGTTCATGGTGAAATACAATGTAAATTTAATTCATATATAGACCACAAGGGTATTTAATATGAAAAGAAACAACTTATAAGCGAAAAATCTCTTGCAACAAAATTTAACCAACCAAGCAACAAAACAAACACACAAAGAAGGCAGAAAACAATCATGTTTCACACCTGCACGGAATCAGAACTAAGGCACATCACAAGCATGGAATGATTCTGTTGTGGGCTATTTAACTCATTCTGGTATCAGAATGTAATGCCAGCTATTCACTGATGTTTGCATTAATAGTGATGCTGAAACATATATGGCAGCAAAAGTGACAGTCATCTCTTTTTTCCGTTCATTCTTTACATATTCATGACAATGGAGCCAGCAACGAATATTTCATTTTACGGTACATGGTCATCTATCACATATACAAAATAGATTCACAGCGGGTGATTGTCCCACATGCCACACACATCACCCCAGCACGTCGGTCAGAAGCCCCACAAGTTGCCCCAACCTGTCACTATAAACTCGTATAACATATGATGACTTCACTGGGCTATAGACAAGCGGCCATCCACAACAACAGAGGTGCCGATCTTTACTGAGAATGAGGGACACATTAGCTTAAAGTTTGAATGCCAAGAAAAGGTATGATAACTACGTGGTGTTTCTGAAAAAGCTCTTCATTTCTGAAAAAGCTCTTCATTTCTGAAAAAGGGGATGACCAGAGCTCTGAAGACGATGACAGACACAGCTAGAAGAGGAGGAACAAAAGTGAAATGCATGAGGTTTAAAGTTCACAGCAGCTGACAGACTCCTCCATCTTCATCACAAATAACTGTTTGACATGCCCTGCTGTGTGGGTAAGAGATCTGCTAGAAGGCCTCTGGCCTTGAGGTGCCCAGTCATCCTGAAACTGTGCCATCAAAACCACACTGAAGGCGACAGACGAAGGACATCCATAACTCATGGCCTGGATGAGGCCGGCCCATGCAGAGGGTAAGGAATTCAGAGCATTACAGCTGTCGGAATCACCACAGACCGAACCACGGCTGTCAGCATGAGATGGCTCTCTCTCTCTCTCTCTCTCTCTCTCTCTCTCTCTCTCTTGTTAAACAAGATGTTATTTTTTTGCCTCAGTTACAGGCAGAAAATATAAGGACAGTTCAGAGATTAGCCAGTATTTTCTTCAAAACGCCATTTTCATTTGCTTTTCAGGAGAACATTAGTTACAAGTTCAGTAGTACGTTTAACGTGCTCACAAATCGCCAGTTCTTCACACGTTTTCAGATGTGTCTGACTCATTTACCAACACCCCATTGCATGCTGACATGTCAATTTTTGTGGTGAAGAAAGCATTGGCATGGAATAGGGGGCATACATCTGAGAACATTGCTTTCGCATGCACACACACACACACACACCCCACACCACACACACACACACACACACGAGATATCAGCCAGTCCCTTTTTAAACCACACACAATTTGCAGTGACCTGTGCCCCAAGGAAGGCTGGCATACACACTGACGATCCAGGCGAAAGCACACAGCCAACAAACCCACCGACACACTATGAAAACACACAGCCAACAAACCCACTGACACACTATAAAAACACACAGCCAACAAACCCACCGACACAGCCAACAAACCCACCGACACACTATGAAAACACACAGCCAACAAACCCACTGACACACTGTGAAAACACACAGCCAACAAACCCACTGGCACACTATGAAAACACACAGCCAAAAAACCCACTGACACAGCCAACAAACCCACCGACACACTGTGAAAATACACAGCCAACAAACCCACTGACACACTGTGAAAATACACAGCCAACAAACCCACTGACACACTGTGAAAACATACAGCCAACAAACCCACTGATACACAGCCAACAAACCCACTGACACACTGTGAAAACACAAACCAACAAACCCACTGACACACTATGAAAACACACAGCCAACAAACCCACTGACACAGCCAACAAACCCACTGACACACTATGAAAACACACAGCCAACAAACCCACTGACACACTGTGAAAACACACAGCCAACAAACCCACTGACACACTATGAAAACACACAGCCAACAAACCCACTGACACACTATGAAAACACACAGCCAACAAACCACTGACACAGCCAACAAACCCATTGACACACTGTGACAACACACAGCCAACAAACCCACTGACATGCTGTGAGACATACAGTGGACAGAAAAAGAAGTTTAGATAGGGGGGAGAGAGAGAGAGAGAGAGAGAGAGGGAGAGGAGGAGGAGGAGGAGGAGAGGGGGTGGATCCTCCAAGTGAAGGCATTGGCGTGTGAGTGTGTCCGTCCCCCATAGCATTCAGCCAAACATGAAGGAACCTTTGTCCCAGGCCGACATTCAGCTTGCTCAGGTTACCCAACCATTGTGCACAACACCCCCACAGGTGGAAACCAACAGCACAGCAAGCAGATCAATAGAAGGTGTTGCACAGTCACCTGACCGGGCTTGTTGTACAAGGACTGCGGCAAATCGTTATGTAGACATCGAAGTCTGGGCGCTCTTCTTATCATGGCTGTGTGACATTGTTGTATCCGGGATAACGGCAGGGGTTGAGTCGAGTCGAGTGGTGAGATAAGCGTTCTGTCAGCGGGGAGCTGGTCAAGAACATGATGAGGGGTCAGGGGTCTTTTTTAGTTTCACGTAACTCCCTTCCCTCCTCAAGCCCTTCTCCCCTCTTCAGTGCTGCCTTCCTTCTCCACCACCTCCCTCCCTCATCGCCTTCTTCCACATTGTTCGTTTCCTATCTCTCCTCACCATCCCTGTAGGACAGAGTGCTGTATAAACTGTGAGATTCACCAACCAATCTGTATGTGTTTGACAATCTACAGAGTGCTGTATAAACTGTGAGATTGAACAACCAATCTGTATGCGTTTGACAACCTTGTAGATGCACTTGATAAGAAATAGTGAGAAAGACAGATTGATACTAATGCTGTGTATATTTTCAAAGGTTCGTAGATAATCAACCACAGACTCAAACTGTTGAGGAAGATACAGTTGATGAACTAAATGTTCTGATTACTGAGGGAGAAGCTGGGAAAACTATTTAAAGACTAAACAATGGCAAAGCCTGTGGCTGTGATGAAATAATCGCGGAAATGTTGACAGCTTCAGGATTAAAATCAATCTCATTTTTGACTTGTCTATTCCGAAACATTTTCAGAAATAGTAAATTTCCAGCAAAGCCATCAGAGCCAATAATTACATCCATCTGAAGAAGGGCAACACCCATGTACCTGATGATTATAGAGCTATTTCTTTATTACGCATCGTGAGTAAAACTATACAAGTGTATTCAGAATGAAATGTACAAAAATGGTGGATGTAAATGGAAAAATCGTTGAGGAAATCATAATCAGAAAATGATAAGCAATGACAGATCATGGGTACATAATGGCCTCTGTTAATGAGAAAACACTCAACAAGAAAAACAGAAAAAAATGTATGTAGCCTTCATAGATTTGCAAAAGGCTTATTATTCAGTTCATCGTGTTTCCCAGTTTGCAACACTCATGAGTGCAGGGTAGTCTGGGTTCATTGTTAAAACCCTTAAAGGCCACATATTCATCAATCGTCTCTTGTGTTCATATCATCGACACAAAGATGACTCGTTTGGATATCCCTGTTGGCGTCAGACAGAATGGTACACTGAGCCCTGCTCTTTTCTCTCTGCTCACACGTGAAATAGCCATGGCCATGGATGAAGCTGGAAAACATATATTCCAGTTACAGCTTGGTTTAATTGAATGATTTTATTGTTATGTTACTTTTTCCAGATAAATTAGCTCTTTTGTCAAGAACGCCAGCAAGGTGACAACATCAATAAATCACCTTGGTGCACAATGGAAGAATCGGTTCTTAGATATCAGTGTAAATAAATCTCAGTGAATGTCTTGCAGAAAATGGAGGTGACCTGGACAGAAATGAAAAATGGCTCCTGGATGGAGAGGAGCAGGAAGTTGTTAACAGTTATACATACTTACTTTTCACATTTACGACAAGATGACGTTTTGTGCAAGGGGTCAGCCACATAGCAATGAAGGGAAAGAAAGCTGTCTATCACTGCGCCCAAGATCTTCTTAAACTCTATGAAATTGCAAGACAGACATAGTTTAACATCTTTGGGGCTCAGGCACAACCATTCTTGTTGTATGAGTAAAATACCTGGGGTCCAGATGCCATAGAAGCGATCGATATTGAGCATACCCAGATGATGAGTAAAATATCTGGGGTCCAGGTGCCATAGAAGCGATCGATATTGAGCATACCCAGACGTGCGAGCATTTTTTGCAGCATTTCCACCAAATTCCAAACAAAAATGGAGAGTTTGGCAGACATCACGTAAACGTCAGTTCATACTTGACTTTCTAGCATTAAACCATCTGAAAACTGCCCATCAGTTCCTGACTTCTTCCAGTCTCAGAGTGTGCAGTGTATAAATCTATGGATGATATAGAATGAACAGTCACTGGTAACGGGAGAGAGAAAGAAGTAACTGTATCGCCTTACACGTAGGGCAGATTACTGATTGATCCCAAACAACAATTATGAAACCATCTATGTGCTAGGAGATAAATTGTAAAAGTCAAACAATAATACCATTTATGTGGCACCTGCAACACTGTAAGACCCAGAGAGGCACAGAGAGAGAGGAGAGAGATGAGAGAGAGAGAGAGAGAGAGAGAGACAGACAGACAGACAGACAGACAAACAGACAGACAGAGACAGAGAGAGAGAGAGATAGTACATAGCCTTAAAAGAAGCGCATGGACAACACTTTTTTTTTTTGGGGGGGGGGGGGGAGGAGGGCAGCAGTTATTCAGCTCTGTGTTAGGCATAACAGGTATTTATTTATTTAAGAGAGAGAGAGAGAGAGAGGAGAGAGAGAGAGAGAGAGAGAGACAGAGACAGAGAGAGAGAGAGAGAGAGAGAGAGAGAGAGAAAGAGACAGAGACAGAGAGAGAGAGAGAGAGAGAGAGAGAGAGAGAGAGAGAGATGCAAAATCAGACACAAATCCAGTGAATAAAATAGGTTCTGTTTTGAGGGTATTCTAGATCCTC
>CM031626.1:14972816-14975316 GCA_018398815.1 Conus ventricosus
TATTAATTTTCTTCATGGGTACATGACAGACTGAACTGCAGAATGTCGCCGCTCATCAAAGACCTCCATGCTAGCTTTTTAATGATTGTAAATTCAATTCATGGATCAAAAGTTAGTAACATATTTAAAGTGCTTTTTAAGTTGCAGGTTAATCAGACTTTTATCCGAAAAATGTAAGTTTTACAAAACTGAACAAACCTGACAAAATTCTAACACAACCATTTAACAACTGGTTTTGGGATGAATCTGTTGATGTGTGTGGCATATAAATTCCCTGATCCAGGTGAGTAAATAAGTAGTCAAATCGAAGCATCAGGAAACGTCCCTTGGCCAATTAGGGATGCCGTTCTTGCTGGCAATCATCAAACGTCTGTTCAAATTGACATCAGACAATGGTAATAACATTAAATCAGTAGTTTACTTGGATTTGTCTCTGGGAGCATTGAAAACAAAAGTTTTGCAAGTTGACTATGGTGACGATTGTACAACAGCTTACACAATTTTGATGCAAGCGAGGAAATAGTAGAATGATGCCGTCGTAAAGATCAAATCATGTCAGAGTTCAGGTTAAACTCGGGGCTCTAGTGCAGTAATTCAGACGTAATAGTATCTCATAAAACATGCTTATGCGATTGATAAACACAGGGGCGTAGATTAGCCTGCGAAAAGGACACAGTGTTTGTCGTCATTGTGGCGGTAATTCATTTTCAATGGCTGTCATGCCATTGTATCCGGTAAGTAGGTCACTGTGTCGCTGTCACTATGTCTTGTGGTGGAGCAGGTAGTTTCTAGTTAATTACTCACACACACGCCCGCGTGCGCGCAAACACACACACACACACACACACACACACACACACACACACACACACACACACACACACACACACACACACACACACACACACACACACACACACACACACACAACACACACACACACACACGCGCGCAGCGCGCGCGCGCGCGCGCGAGCGCGAGCTCCCCGTATTTCAGGCTGCCATTATATAAGGCAACACCTACACGTCTCCCTGTACTTCACGCTGAAATTATACATAGCAATACCTATGGTCTACCTGTACATCATGCTGAAATTATACATGGCAACACCTACACGTCTCCCTGTACATCATGCTGAAATTATACATGGCAACACCTACACGTCTCCCCAGGTCACGGTGGCATTGCCAGTCCTAACAATCATACATAGCCACATTAGCGAAGGGTTTTCATTGCCAGTCCTAACAATCATACATAGCCGCGTTAGCGAGGGGTTTTCATTGCCAGTCCTAACAATCATACATAGCCACATTAGCTAGGGGTTTCTTTTTTCCATTTAATTTCACAGTGTCGTGACGTTTCACGCAGTGTCACGTCATGAGTGACAGACATGTGTGACAATTTGCAGAGCCATTCTGAAAATCAATGTCGTAGAGTGTGTGTGTGTGTGTGTGTGTGAGTGTGTGTGTGTGTGTGTGTGTGTGTGTGTGTGTGTGTGTGTGTGTGTGTTGTGTGTGTGTGTGTGTGTGTGTGTGTGTGTGTGTGTGTGTGTGTGAAACACACGTCAAATAGTTTCTCTCTTTCAGAAAACGAGGATAAAAGCGGTCTTCACACAATTGTACAGTTTTGTGTGCAGTAAACTTGGAACATCACAGCTCAGTATGTGGGTGCTGTGGACGTTTGCCCCTACTCACTGACCTGGCCCACTAAACAAAGTTTTAAACCAAGTAACATGTCACAGACTTTTTTTAAATTTGTCGCTCAGCAAGGGTTCTGTTTTGAACAGTTTATAGTTTTGCTGTGACATCAATAGCTTTGTATACTTTCATTGCGTTCTGTTATGACAGAGTTATCACCCAGTTATAAATATTTTGGTTCACGGTGAAATACAATGCAAATTTAACTCATATATAGACCACAAGGGTATCTAATATGAAAAAAACAAACACATACGTTTAGGCAAATACTCTCTTGCAACAAACATTAACCAATGAACCAGCCAAACAAACATACAAAGAAGGTAGGGAAACAATCATGTTTCACAACTGCACTGAATCAGAACTAAGGCACATTACGAGCATGGAATGGTGCCGTTGTAGGCCCCTTAACTCATTCTGGTATCAGAATGTAATGCTCAGCTACTCACAGATGTTTACATTAAGAGTGATGCTGAAACATACATGGCAGAAAAGGTGACAGTCATTTCGTTTTTCCGTTCATTCTTTACACATTCGTCCACTTTCTCTCATTGGATCGGCCCTCACAATGATCTTTGCATCTTGTTTTTAATCACAAAACTACCTCGCCCACCCCTTCGTCACCACCACCACCACCACCACCCCTTCTACCTCTCCTTTCCTGCTAGGTAACCCAACCCTTTCTTGACAAAGAGGAAGTCTTCCTGAGAGAGAGATACCCGTTCAAATTATGTGCTGCAGTCTTTCACGTTTAATTACTAACCATAGAACGGAGAGGGGTGGTGTGTGTGTGTGTGTGTGTG
>CM031626.1:14977816-15008600 GCA_018398815.1 Conus ventricosus
CATGCTGCAATTCAACTTCACTCTCCTGACAATTGTCTTGTATGCTTTTTCATGGAAAATTATTGTGCGTGATGTTTATACCCGCCATGTGACCAAGTTGTGAGCTTCAACTTCTCAGATAAGACAGTCATCCGCACTTGTTCCTCTGGATTGTGCCTGTTCACTCAAGCTCTTGCAGACAGTGGAAGAAGAACAACCACAGATTTCTGTCTTACAAAACCAGCTTGTGCCCTTATATCTATGTACTCTGTTACTACTACTTTCCTACGCGCCCAAGCCGAACCCTGGACCATCGTCTCAATCTTCTGGTGGGAATGACTCGCATTATCCCTGTGGAACCTGCGACATCTCTGTCAGCTGGTCGGAAAGAGTGTTGCCTGCGATACATGTGGCATGTGGTATCACGCCCGCTGCCAAAGCATCCCAACACTGAAATAGGAAGAACTTCATCATGAGGACATCTCGTGGCACTGCGCCATTTGTGGCAGCCGCAATGGAACTACAGCTTTTGACCTCCATGGAGTTGATTGGCCTGACAGTTCTACTTCAAACCTTCATGATGATTCCGACATCTCCTCAACTACGCCAACTGAAACCACCTTCAAGCCTAACCACATGTCTACTCCCACGAGAGCAAACCAACAGAACAAATCCAAAAATAGACCTTTACGTGTCCTAAACATCAACTTTCAGTCCAGTAGAGGAAAACGAGCAGAAAACAATCATCGTATCGACAGTTCCAAACCGGACACTGTTATAGCCTGTGAAACTTGGTCAGATAGCTCGATCTCCAACAATGAAGTCATCCCTGATATGTACACTTTATACCGCAAAGACAGAGATAAACTTGGAGGCGATGTCCTGGTGGCTGTCAGATCCAACCTGGAGAGTTTTATCGTCCAGAACTGTCTACAGACTGCAAGATCGTATGGGTTGGTGTTAAGCTGCTTGGCAGGAAAAACTCTCTACCTGTGCGCGTTTTACTGCCCCAAGACCGCAGATGTACCCAGCCTTGCAAAACTGGGCGAGTCACTAGACAGGGCGGCTAGGATCCCGAGTGCATACATCCTTATGGGAGGGGATTTCAACTTTCCTGGTTGGGACTGGAACACTTTGACACTCAAACCTGGTACTAATGTGTGTTGAACTCCACAGAAAATTTAGAGACCTACTGCATGACCATGGTATGCAACAACTAGTGCTAGAAACCACAAGAATAGACAAACAAAGGAACCATAGCATGCTAGATCTTCTTATTACCAACTGCCCGCATCTCATCCCTAGGGTTGAAGTCATTCCTGGCTTGTCGGACCATGACATCCCTATTGTGAATTCTCCTTAAGCCCACCACGTATCAAGCAGTCTCCAAGGCAGATCCCCCTCTACGATAAGGCCGACTGGAAGGCGTGAGGAAGGACATGAAGGACCTGCACTCGGCGCTGGTGAGCGATGAAAAGCAACCTCACCACAGAGGATCTTTGGACCAAGTTCAAGGACACCCTCATCGCGACAGTCCAGACCAATGTCCCCACAAAATAGCGCGTACCAGGGCCTGTAAACCGTGGATCACAGCTGACATCTGTAAGATTGCCAAGCGCCATGTCAGAGTCTACAAGAGAAGAAAAAACAAGGTATTCCTCAACTAGAAGAAGAAACATAAACAACTCAGAAGACAGAAGCAGCGCATGATAAGACGCTCGTACTGGGAATATGTCCATGGTCAGTGGCAGGTGACCCTGAGTCAGCTGAAGGTTCACCCCTGAACAAGCGATTCTACACCTCGTCAAGCACCAGCGCAGCTCCAAGTCTGGCGTCGCACCCCTGAAAGTTGATGGAATGCTTGTGACGGATCCCACCGCAAAGGCGGAGGCTCTCAACAAGCAGTTCCAGTCAGTGTTCAGTGAGGGACGCGAGTACACAGATGAAGTGTTTCGCGCTAAGTGCAAGATGTCTGACATTTCTTCCAGCTCAACCCTCTCTGATCAAGGCATTCAGAAACTAATTTCCAACTCAACCTTATAAAGCCTGTGGCCCTGACAAAATCAGTCCTTGCATCCTGAAAGACCTTGCCCCTCAAACATCCCCAGTCCTTGCTATGATCTATCAGTCCTCTCTTGACACTGGTTATGTCCCTTCTGATTGGAGATATGCAAACGTTGCACCAATATTCAAGAAGGGAGAACACTATGACCCATCTAACTACCGCCCAGTCTCTATGACCTCTATCCCCTGCAAAGTCCTGGAAACACGTCATCGTCAGCGCTCTCATGTCTCACTTAGAATCCAACGAAATCTTATGTCCAGAACAACACGGCTTCCGCAAGTTTCGGTCCTGTGAGACACAGCTACTTAATTTTACAGATGAACTGTTTGGAACTCTAGAAAAAGGAAGTCAGGCAGATGTCATCATTATGGACTTTGCGAAAGCCTTCGATAGAGTGAACCACAGCCTCCTTATCCACAAACTGAAACATTATGGTGTCCTGGGAAAGATCAACAAATGGATAGGAGCATTCTTGACAGACCGACAACAATCGGTGGCAGTGGATGGCACAGCTTCCAGCCGGGTCAGTGTGCAGTCTGGGGTCCCACAAGGCTCTGTTTTAGGGCTGGCGCTTTTCGTGGCATATATAATGACTTGCCAGAAGAACTCTCCTCACTGACACGCCTGTTTGCTGATGACACAGCTGTCTACTGTTTGAAGGCTTCTAAAACCGACCAAAGCTTACTTCAGGAAGACCTCAAGAAGTTAAGAAGCATGGGAGCACAGCTGGGACATGGCATTCCATCCTGGAAAATGTACTACTCTCCCAGTTACAAAATCATCTTCTCCTTCAAAATCCGACTACGCCCTCCACAACCATATGCTAGAAACTGTCTCTACCTCCAAGTATCTATGCGTTACCATCACAAGTGACGTAAGCTGAGACCTGCACATCAACGCCATCTGTGCAAAGCCAACAAGACCCTCGGCTTCCTTAGAAGAAACCTGAAGATCCCAGCAGTGCGCCTCAAAGAAACAGCCTATAAGACTTTTGTCAGACCGATCTTGGAGTACGACGTGCACCGTATGGGACCCCATACCCAGTAAACATCAAAAGATTGAAGCTGTCCAAGAGACGAGCAGCACGGTTTGTGGTCAACCGGTACCACAACACATCTAGTGTCGCCGCGATGATCGACAAACTGCAATGGCCGACTCTGCAGCACAGACACAAGGTAGCTAGCTTGTCATGCTACTGAAAATAATGAACGGAGAGGCGATCGTCGACAAAAGCTGCATCGTGCCAGCCCCTCCCAGACAGAAGGAAGCACTCCCGCCAGCTCAACCAGATCCAGTGTAAAACCCAATATCGACAAGCTTCCTTCTTCCCCAGAACGATACTGACTGGAACAACCTGCCTGAAACAGCTGTGGCAGCGGACACCTTGGACACCTTTGAGTCTAGGGTGCCCCCAGTCAGTAGCTAGATAATAGGTCCTCCCCTCTCCCCCTCCCCACTCTTACCCCAATAGCTTTTTGTTGTTGTTTTTTACATTATTTTTGGGGCCCTGCTGTCTTAGGTCAGCAAGGGACCGGGTAGCTCGGAAGGGCGAAAAGTGAAGTAACAGTAGCCTGCCGGAGAACCCACTTAGAGCAGGAGTAGGTTTTTATCTCACGTTTAGGTCTATCGCTTTCTATAATTTGTTTTTCTTTCATCGCAACCCCCACAAAACGGCGTAAAAAATCAATTGGATGATTGTGGCCGTGTATGCAGTAAAAGTTTTTAAAAAAGTAAAAGGTAAGGTGTTGTATCTCACTAGGCTTTTCAAGATGGCTACCGGCGTGTTGTTCCTCGGTTTCGTTAAAAACGTTTTCTACTTTTTCTGGCTGTTTGCAAATGTGATAGGAACAACGATACCCCTAGCAGTCAGTTTAATTTTGAAATTTTAGATGTAGATGTAGACGCCTTTAGTTCCATTTTTGCAGGTTTTAAAACTTTGTGCAACCTGAACCATGTTAGCCTCCTGTGTGCACCTGTGCCGAGCACTGTTCTCATCGTCGATTACAAGGCCCAGATTTGAACCTCTGATTTCAATTAATATCAGAAATAGTACAGTGATGAGGAATGTTTGAATAAAAGAGTTAGACATAGAGGAGTTAAATCATGGCTTTTAAAGCCTTATCCTGCTGTCGGGAGACATTGAACTCAATCCTGTCTGTCCACCAAAGTAAAATACCCTGCCGAGTCTGCAATTTGCGAGTCACATGGAAACGTGAAGCAGTTGCCTGTGACGTTTGCAATACATGGTATCAACACCAAATGTATGTTATTAAATCCAGCAGTTTATGAAGCGTCATGTGATAGTGATATTATCCTGGACGTGCTTTACCTGTGGGCTTCCAAACTTTAGTTCGAGACTTCTTGAAGATTCTATTGAAGATTGAAGCTCAGAAAGCAGCCGTTTTGACCCTATCTCACCAGACCGATCCCCAAAAGAAATCTTGAAATTTTGTCCTAAGTTTGCATCCACCCCTGATTCTAAAACTGATAAAATCCCAAATCATAAAGTGCAACCGAACTCCAAATCATCAAAAGAAAAAGACAAACTTAAATCATAGTCGTAAACTTTCAATCACTTATCAAGAAAAAGGAAGAACTCAGTAATTTAGTCACCGAAAAAATACACATTGATGTTGTAATTGGAACAGAAACTTGGCTAGAAACTGGAACATCCAGCAGTGAGCTTCTAATGGAGGATTTTGATATTTATAGAAAGGACAGACTTGGAGAAAAGGTGGTGGAGTCTTGATTGCCATTCAGAAGAACTTAGCCAGTGAGTTTTTATATCAAGGCAAAATAGTGAAAGGTTATTTTGTAGGATAATTTTAAGAATAAGAGACCTGTCATTGTTGGATCGGTATACAGACCCCCAGACTCAGATGAAAATGTATGTCGTCTATTTGCAGAGACATTTCTGACATTGTTTTGGCCAATAGGAAGGCAATATTATGGATTGGTGGAGACTTCAACTTACCTGATATTGATTGGCGTGAAGATGCACACTTGGTGATCAATTCAATAAAAAACATGATTCTCAGTTTTTTGATACCACCAAAGAACTTGGATTAGTGCTGTCAGTTGAAATACCAAGACGTGGCAATGCATTCCTGGATTTATTTTTTACCAATTGCCCAGGCGCTTTAGGCAGTCAGGAATTAATTGCAGGCCTGGGTGATCATGACATAATTCTCTTAAAAGAGCAACTTTCAACCCTTCGAAGAAAACCCCGTAAACGTACCATCAGACTCTGGAACAAGCAGACTTACCAAAATTACTCAGGGATACTCATAATTTCAGTCGTCTTTTTTTTTAGGTCTCATAGTGTTAAAGATAATGTCAATGACCTTTGGAAGTGTATAAAAACTAACTTGGAATTTATTAGGATGACAACATACCTACTAAAATAATTCAAGCAAGAACCACCAGCCATGGATTAATACAAAAAACTAAACGTTTGTTGAGAAGGAAACATCGGTTCTTTGAGAAATTGAAACTACACCCTAATTCAGAAACAATTACTGATTAGGTTAAACATATCAGGAGAAGGTGTCAGAGAGAATGTAGGCTTGCTCACTCCAATTATGTTTATTCGATTATTTCAGAAGGTGATCATCAAAACAAGAAATTATGATCTTACATAAGGAGTAAGAGACAGGATAACACTGGGATTCCAGACCTGAGAAACAACCAGAATAACCTAATGCAGGACCCTGAAGGGAAAGCAAATTTACTAACCAATCAGTTTTGTTCGGTTTTATCAAATCCTAAGCCTCTAATTAATGTTAGACTAAAGGATGATGATAAACTCCCTGAAATGCAAAATATCAAAGTACACAAAGCAGGAGCATTAAGTTACTGACCAACATCAATGTAAACAACGCTACTGGTCCTGATGGCATTCCTGGTAAGCTCAGAATCATGGAAGATTTCATGGATGCATTGTTCAACACCATCATACACTGTTTGGGTAGAAAGAAACTCCTGAAAGGTCAAGTTGAATTTTCAATGTTTTTCCACCTCAAACCGAAGCCAATATCATTCAATAAGGTCACCAAAAGAAGCTTTAGTTAGTTTCAAGCCGAAGGTAGCACAAATACCATTTTCAATAGCTGGAATTGAATATTGGTACCACAACTATCCTTAACTTGGCGAAACATTGTGCCTGCAGCTGCAGAGGTACTGTCCTTGGCAACACAATGCGCCTACAGGGTGATGAACATGATCCTATTTATGACAGGAATTCGTCACTTTGTTTTTCAACTGTCCGTTCCCATTTGACTCACTCATTCATAACCTTATTGGGACAATCTCCCAGGAGTAATCTAACTGGTGAATTTCCAGGAACTGCTGAACATCACGTTTTCCTGTATGACCAGAAATAAGACAAAATTACACAACATTAGCTCGAACTCCTCTTTCTTTCCTATTTTACTGCTAACTTAATGAGGTCGAGACCCCCCCCCCCCCCCCCAACCCTACCCCCAACTGCCAAAACATGTACTGGCAAATTAAACAATTTTCAGTCGCATGCTTCTGGTGGTTCATTGCATATATAGTTATACTCAATCTGGTGCTGGCGAGAGAGAGAGAGAGAGAGAGAGAGAGAGAGAGAGAGAGAGAGATAGAGAGAGAGATGAGAGAGAGAGAGAGAGAGAAGAAGGAGGAGAGAGAGAGAGAGATGATATAGCACAGCCATAACTAAGCATAAACAAAACTATCATCTATTACAAACAAAAAGTAAAGCTGCCCCATAGCTTATTGGTCGTTGGGGCAGTGAACTGCTAGAGGTTCACCATGTCTTGAGCACTGAATCAAGGAAGACGGAGCCCATCCCTCTCCTCCCGCCGCCTTTTACCTTCCCTAAACGAATCAGGTACCCATTCACTGCTGGGTGGACAGAGTTTTCCAGCCAGAAAAATCTGACTCCAAGCTGGACTCGAACCCATGACCTTCTGCACCACAGCCCAGTGCTCAAACAAAACAACTTGGTCACAGGCCCCTCTCATACCATCATCTATACCTACATAATAAAATGCATCCTCTCGTGTGTGTGTGTGTGTGTGTGTGTGTGGTTGTGTTTGGTGTGGTGTGTGTGTGTGTGTGTTGTTGTGTGTGTGTGTGTGTGTTGTGTGTGTGTGCGTGCGCGCGCGCGTGTGCGTGCGTGCGTGCGTTCGTGCGTGCGTGTGTGCGTGAGTGTGTGTGCGTGCGTGCGTGCGTATGTGTGTGTGTGTTGTGTGTGTGTGTGTGTGTGTGTGTGTGTGTGTGTGTGTGTTGTGTGTGTGTGTGTGTGTGTGTGTGTGTGTGTGTGTGTGTGTGTGGCGTGTGCGTGCGTGCGTGGGGTAAGGGGGGAGGCGGCGATGGGGGTGAGTGGGGGGGGGGGGGGTGTCTATCTACCAGAAATGGGGACCATTTTGGCTACTTGCCTGAGGGTCCTCACTTTGAGAAAACATCCAAGTCTGCTTGCAGTACATGTGCACTAAAAAACCACAATTGCTCTCCATGTGTGGAGTGCTTGGGTGTTCTTTGTTTACAAGGGAAATATTGGTTGGATTTTTCAATGAACAGAGTGATTTCATTGAATTCATGCCCTTATAGATAGCGCTTTTCCATAACAAAGTTCGTACAGATTTTTCAATGCAAATTTTAGAAACTTTCAAAGACATCTTAATAAAAGTAATAATTAATAACAACAACAACCATAATAATAATAAATAAAAATAGTAATAAAATAATAATCAAAATAATAATAAAAATAATAATAATAATAAATAATAATAAAAATAATAAAAAATTAAAAATATTTGAAACATTTTATATTGTGCCTTCCTCCACCCAATGCAGTTATTTGCGTTTAAAAAAAAAAGAAAAAATGAATGCAAACAGGCATATTCCCACCAAAAAAATAGTATTCACACAAAAAGGAACCCCATGAAAAAACAGGGGAAATTGCACCAAAACGCACCACAGACACTTAAAACCCCCCTTTAAAGGGGAAAACACCACAGTTAAAAAAACACCCACACAGAACAAACAAAAACAAACACAATGGAAACCACAGGTACACACCCCACACGAACACACCCCACAAAAACCCCCCACCACAAAAACACACCCCAAAAACCCCACACGCGCGCGCGCGCGCGCCGCGCGCGCGGCGCACGAACAACCCCACGGGCCAATTTCTCCTTTGCCCTTTTAAAAGAAAAAGAAAAAGGTAAAAATTACAATTTTTTTACTAAAGTCTACGAATCCCCCCCAAATCTCGTCTCCTTGCCCCGCACTCCCTTTCGTTTTTTAATTCCCCTCTTTTTTCCTTCCTTCTCTCTCCTCTCTCCCCCTCTCCCCCTCTCTACCCTTCTCCCCTCCCTTCTTTTCTCTCTCTCTCTCTCCTCTCTCTCTCTCTTCACTCTCTCCCCTCCCCCCCTCCCCCCCCCCCCTCCCCTCCTCTCTTCTCCCCCAAAACCCGACGTACAGGGCCCAAATAGGGGGGGGAGCTTTTTCCAGAAGTACAATGGCCTAAAGGTTGTGAAATTTGTTTGAAGAGGTGGGGTCTTGGACCTTTTTTTGAAAGATTATATTTTGACAAAATTTTCAAATGGCAATGAGTTCCAAAAAAAACCGGGGCCCAAAAATGGAAAAGGAGCGCTCCCCAAAAAACATTTTTTTTTCGGTACTAGGAACACACAGTTTTTTTTTTTTTAAATTATACTTTATATGTGTGGGCCATTTAACTTCCCCAAAAACGCAGAAAAAAATGATAGATTTTTTTTTTCACAAGTGAAACATGCTAGTAGTTTTTTTTCTATGTCATTTTTTTAAAACCCATGTTTTTGTATTCGGGTTTGCCCGGCCAAGCATTGTGTGGGGCGTCCGTACGGGCCAAACGGTTGTGCTTCGTGCTTTGTGAAACGGGGAGCGCGTGTTTGCTTTGCGTGGGGTTGCTTTGTGTGTCGGGGGACACCGTGTCTCATCCTTTCTGGCTGTTTTGGCCCGCGTGTCCGCTAAAGACAGGCCCAAAACCGGAAAAGGGGACCACCCAGTGTCAAGCTTCCAGGCACAGTGTCAAGTGCCGATCCCACATTTGTAAAATGCCCGTTTACAGCAGCTCCGGCCCGGAAAAGGGGAAAGCCCAGTGTCAAGCTGCGATACAGCCCAGTTTCCCGGGGCCCCGGGGAAAAGGGGGGCCCCCCCATTGTCAAGCTTGCCGATACAGACGGGCTTCATGACCCGGAAAAGAGGACCCCCCCAGGGTCAAGCGTCGAAACCGGGACAGCTTCATGAAGAAAAAGAAAAACCGCCCTGGTAAAGGGCTGTCGATACGACAGCTTCATGCCCCGGGAAAAAAGAGGCCCAAATCCTGTGTCAAGCTTCGACACACGGGGTCAAGCTGCCCGTACAGCCCAATTATGGACCAGAAAAAGAGGACCCCCCCATTGCAAGCTGTCGATACAGACACTCCGTGACCCGGAAAAGGGGACCCCCCCGGTTGTCAAGCTGTCCATACAGACAGCCCCAATGGCCCCCAAAAAAGGGGGGCCCCACCCAGTTAAAGGGCGGGTCCATACGGGACAGCTCCAGGGCCCCGGAAATGAGGACCCCCCAGTGTAAGATGCCCAAAACAGACGCCCATGACCCACGACGTTCACTGTCACATAAAAGCCCAGTGGGGGGGGCCCGGGCCTGTCAAACAGACAGAAGCCCACGTGGGGGGGGGCCGGGCCCTGTAAATTTCAGACAGAAGCCACATGGGGGGGGCCGGCCTGCCCCATACAGACAGAAACCACGTGGGGGGGGCCGGCCTGTCAATACAGAACAAAACCCACAGTGGGGGGGGGCCAGCCTGCCCAAATACAGACAAAGCCAAAAGGGGGCGGGGAGGGCCTGTCAATACAACAGAACCCAACAGTGGGGGGGGCCGGGCCCTTTGCCCGATACAGACAAAAACAGGGGGGGGGGGGGGGGGGGGGGGGGGGGGAGGGCGGCCATCGATACGGGACAAAACCCACGGTTGGGGGGGGCTGGCCTGTCGATACAGACAAGTCACAGTGGGGGGGGCCGGCCTTCGATACAGACAGAAGCCACTTTGGAGGTGCCGGCCTGTCAATACAGACAAAAACCCCACAGTGGGGGGGGCCGGGCCCCTGTCAATACGACAGAAACCACAGGGGGGGGGGGGGGGGGGGGGGGGGGGCAGCCTGTTAAATACAGACGAACCATAAGTGGGGGGGGCCCGGGGGCCTTTTTTCCCCCCCGATACGGGGCAGAACCACGGGTGGGGGGGGCGGGCCTTTTGTTACAGCAGAAGCCACGGGGTTTGGGGCCGGCCTGTCCAACAGACAGAAGCCACAGGGGGGCGGGGGGGCCCTTTTTCCTACGACAGAAGCCACATTGGGGGGGGCCGACCTGTCGTTTACGGGAAAAGCCACAGTGGGGGGGGGCCGCCTGTTCAACAGACAAAAGCCACAGTGGGCGGGGGCCGGCCTTTTTGGATACAGACAAAAAATAAAGGGGGTGGGGCCGGGCCTGTAAATACGGACAAAAACCCAAACAGTGGGGGGGGGGGGGGGGGCGCCTGTTGATACAGACAAAAAGCCACAGGGGGTTTGGGGCCCCGGCCCTGTCCATAAGACAGAATTCCACAGTGGGGGGGGCCGGCCTTTTTATCCCGATAGAACCCAAGGGGGGGGGGGGGCCGGCCTTTCCATACGGGACGGGAAGCCACATGGGGGGGGGCCCCCGGGCCTTTTGGGATACAACAGAAGTCAAAATGGGGGGGGGCCGGCCTTTTAATACAGCGGGAAGCCGGGAGGGGGCGGGCCCGGCCTTTTGATACAGCAAACCACAGGGGGGTGGGGCCGGCCTGTCCATACAGACAGAAGCCACAGTGGGGGGGGGGCCGGCCTGTTGAAACAGGACAGAAGCCACATTTGGGCGGGCCGGCCGGGTCCATACAGACAGAAGCCGGGAGGGGGGGGGGGCCCGGGCCTTCCATACAGACAGAACCCAACAGTGGGGGGGGCCGGCCTGTTTGATACAAAACAGAACCCAAAATTTGGGGGGGGCCCCGGCCTGTCAATCAGACAGAAGCCACTTTTCTTATTGACATTGCTACACATTTTGTCATCATTTTTCATATAAAAACTTTGCTGCACACTTTGCCCGCCCTTTTTTTATATGGGACATTGCTCCCAACATTTTGCGCCCCTTGAAAGAAAAAATTTTAGATATGAAGTCCTCGGGCCTACTGGATTTTTTTGGTTTTTTTGGGTTTGTAACCCCAGTTAAAAAGGCCCGTACTTTTAAACCCAAAAGGGAAGAAAAAATGTGTGGGTGTGTGTGTGTGTGGGGGTGGGTTGTGCTTTGCGTGCTTTGGGCCGTGCGTGCGTGCGTGCGTGCGTGCGTGCGTGCGTGGTGGGGCCCGCGCGCGCGTGCGGGGGGTGCGTGGGGAAAAAAATTTGTGTAGCAATGTCCATAGGAAAAGTAACGACAAAGTGTGCGGGAAAATTGTACATATGAAAAGGGGACGCCCAAAGTGGAGCAATGTCACTAGGGAAAAGTGAAAACAAAGTGTGCCCCAAATGTACATATAAAAAAGTGACGACAAAAGTGTGCAAAAGGGTCAATATGAAAAGTGATGAAAGTGATGCCCAAAGTTTTGCAGCAATTTTCCATATGAAAAGTGACGACAAAGGGTGCACAATGTCACATATAAAAAGTGACGACAAAGTTTTGCACAATGTCACATATGAAAAGTGATGACAATGAGGGACAAAGTTTTGCAGCAATGTCACATATAAAAAGGACAACACATTTGGGCAGCAATGTCACATATGAAAAGTGAGGGAAAATTTTGGTGCGAAAAGCCCCACATACAAAAAAGGGGACGACAAAGTGTGCAGAAAAAGTCACATTTTGAAAAGTGAGGGGAAAAGTGTGCTTCAATGCACATATAAAAATGCCCCGCCCAAAGGGGGCAGCAATGTCACAAAAAATTTTTGGCCCGACAATGTGTGCAGCAATGCAATTGAAAAGTAAACGACAAGGGTGTGCAGCAATGTCACATATGACAAGTGATAAAAAAAGTGTGCAAGGGGCGAAAACAAAGGGGAAAAAACGTGTCGTTTTTTCAGGGTTTTGGGATGAGAAAGCATGCAGAAGTTTTTCCCCCGGCGACAAAATGGAAGGGGGGACAAAAAGGGCGCCGTAAACGCCCCGCCCACCCTTTTGCACGTCTCCAGCAGACATCGTTGGAGGGAAAAGACGGGGCGTTTGGTTTTAGGAGGGGGGGCCCCCCATACGTTATATTTTTGCACACAAAAAGAACACAAGTACTTGTGTCCCCTTCCCACCATTGCCCATGTTGATGAGGGTTTTTTTGGGATGTGAGAATAAAGACAGTTAAAAGGGGGGGGGGGGGGGGGGGACGTATGCCCGGGAACTTCAGTGTATTTGTTTGGTTTTAAAAATAACCCTTTAAATTTGGAAAAAAGCGGGGGCTATCAGCTGTACTCTAGACAGCAAAAATCCTTTTTTGCTGGGAGGGAGCCCCCCGGAAAAGCATGTATAAATCACCCCTTTTGGGGGGCCTTTCCCCAGTGATGAAAAAATCACACCTAGACACAGGGGCCCCCAGTGATGTATAAACACCCCGAAATCAGTTTACAGTGGGTGTATAAAAACCCCCCCCTAGACATCAGCCACGAGTTTTAAAAAATCCCCCTTTTGCATTTAGTCACAGGTGTATTTTCACCCAAAACCCCATACAGTGATGTATAAAACACCCCCCTAGACCCTCCGTCCAGTGGGTGTTAAAAAATCACCCTTTTGAAATCAGTCACCGGGATGTATAAATTTTACCCCCAGACATCAGTCACAGTGATGTATAAATCACCCCTAAACATCATCACATAATGTATAAATCACCCTTAGACATCAGCCCAAAAATGTTTTTAATCACCCCTGACTTTTTAGCCCCAGAGATGTTTAAAACACCCCTAGACCTTTTAGCCACAAACGATGTATAAAAAACCCCCCAAAACACAACCCCCAAACGCGCTTTAAAACACCCCTAGACTTCAGCACAGAGATGTGAAAATTTTACCACTAGACGGGAGCCACAGAGAAAGTTGTAAAAACACCATAACATCAGCCACAGAGGAAAGTGTAAATCCCCCCTAGACATTTGCCAGAGAAAGTGTAAATCACCCCCAGAAAAACAGCCACAGAGATGGGGAAAAAAATCCCCTTTGCACACAACAGAATTTTATAAAAACACTCCTAGACATCATCCAGAGATTGTAAATCACCCCTTGGGCATCATCACAGAGTTTTATTAAAAACCCTTAGACTTTTCCAGAGATGTGTAAATCACCCCCAAAACATCACCCACAAAAATGTGTTTAAAAAAACCCCTTTTTCACAGTCACAGAGTGTATAAATCACCCTTAACTCACCACAGAGATGGGAAATAATTACCCCTTTGAAAGCCACAGAGTTGGTTTAAAAACACCCCTAGAATCAGCCACAGAGATGTATAAACACCCCTAGACATCAGTCCAAGGAAAAGTATAAATTTACCCCCAGACATCAGTCACAGGTGTTTAAATCACTCCTAGACTTCAGCACAGAGATGATTTAAAACCCCCCTAGACAACATTCCCCAGAGATGTTTTAAACACTCCCAGACTAAGCCCCAGAGAGGTTTTAAATCACCCCTTTGACATCAGACAAGATGTGTAAATCACCATTAGCATCACCCCAAAAGAGATGAATAAATTAAACCCTTTGATATCAGCCCCAGAGATGTTAAAATACCCCCAGACATCAGTCACAGAGGTTTAAATCACCCCTAGACATTTAGCCACGAGATGTTTAAATCACTCCTAGGGTTTTAGCCCAGAGATTTAAAATCACCCTTTGACAAAAAGGCACAGAGATGTATAAATCACTCCTTTGACATCCCGCCAAAAGAATTTAAACCCCCCCTAGACTTTTAGCCAAGAGATGTGTAAAAACAACCCCCAGACATCAAACCCCAGAGAAAGGGGGTTTTAAAACACCCCTAGCATCAGCCCCGAGAGATGTATAATTTTCCCCCTAAACTTTAAACCACAGAGGGTGTTAAAACCCCCTAGACATCAGCCAAAATAGATGTATAAATCCCCAAACATCAGCCACCCGAGATGGAAATACCCCGGGCAACAGCCACAGGATGTAAAAAATCCCCCCTAACTTCAGCCCAAGATTATAAATCACCCGTAGCAAAGTCACAGAGATGTTTTAAATCACTTTTGACAATTTACCACAGAAAATGTTAAAACACCCCCAACTTTAAACCACAGAGATGTGTAAATCAAACCCCCAGACCTTTGCTACGAGATGCATTAATCCCCCCAAAATCAGCCACAAAAGATTGTTTAAATCACCCCTAGCATCAGTTACATTGATGTTTTTAATCACCCCTTTGACATTTAGCCACATAGATGTATAAAAAAACCCAAGACATCGCCAAAGAGAGGGGGCAAATCCCCCCTAAAACATCAGCCCGAGAGATGTTTTAATTCACCCCTAGAAAATCGCTACAGAGATGTGGGAAATCACCCCAGATATCAAACCCAGAAAGATTTATAAATTTACCCCTAACATCAGCCCGAAAAAATGTGCAAATCCCACAGACCCTCACCAGGGATGGGATTTTTTCCCCCCAAAAATTTAGCCACAGAAATTGTAAAAACACCCCTAGACTCAGCCACATAGGGTGTATAAATAACCCCAAGAATCAGCCCCCGAGATGTGCAAAACCACAGACATCCGCCACAGAGGTGCATAAATCACCCGAGACATCAGTCACAGAGATGTATAAATCACCCCTAGACATCAGTCACACAGATGTATAAATCACCCTTAGGCATCAGCCACAGAGATTTTATAAATCACCCCGAGACATCAGTCACAGAGATGTAGAAATCAACCTTAGACATCAGCCACAGAGATTTTATAAATTCACACTTAGACATCACCACAAAAAGTGAAATATAATCACCCCGAGGCATCGTCACAGAGAAATAAAACCCACCCTTAGACCTCAGCCACAGAGATGAATAAAATCACCTTTAGACATCAGCCACAGAAAAGTATAATCACTCCTGACATCACCACAGATATGCATAAATAACCCCTAGACTTCAGCCACAGAGATGTGTAAATCACCCCTAGACATCAGCCACAGAGATGAAATTTAAAATAAACCCTAGACATCAGCCAAAAATGTGTAAAACACCCCTAGACATCCGCCACAGAGATGTATAAATCGCTCCTAGACATCAGCCACAGAGATGTATAAATCACCCCTAGACATCAGCCACATAGATGCATATATAAAACACCTATTCTTCTGCCACATAGATGTATAAATCACCCCCTAGATTTCTGCCACAAAGGTGTATAGATCCACCCCTTAGACTTCTGCAACAGAGAGTATAAATAACCCCTAGACTTCAACTACAGAGATGTATAAATAACCCTAGAAAATCAGCCACAGAGGTGTATAAAATTAACCATTAGACATCAGCCACTGAGAGGGTAAAATCAACCCCTAGACCATCAGCCACAGGGATGTTAAAATCACCCCTAGAATCATCACAGTGATGTATAAATCACCCTTAGACAACAGCCGCAGGATGTGTAAATCACCCCTAGACACCAGCCCCCAACCCAGGGTGGTAAATCACCCCTTAGACATGGGGGGGACCAGGCTGCTTCCAAGTTCAGAAAAGTGTGGGGCGACCATCCCCAACCCGCGGGTCCCAGGTGGCGGGAATAGGGGAACAGCCCTCAGATATGGGGGTTAGCTGCCGAATAAGCAGTCCGGACCAACTGGGCGATGTTCCCTATCCAGGACGGGGTGGGTCAACAGGTGGCACTGTTTTTGTCCCTCACTGAAAACCCCATGTGTTCTATGACGGGCCATCATGCGGTCAAGAGGCGCGGTATAACCTCCCTAGCCCCGGTGGGATCCTCAGAGAAACAACCCCCCCCCCCCCCCTGTGCTCACAGGGCAGGACGTACGGGCCATGAGCTAAGGGTGAGGCACCCCGAAAGAAAACTCCAGCTGAAGACGGAGGTATCGGCCACTGGCGCAAACTTAAACCACGATACCACGCATCCACGCTTCCATGATGATGCAGTCCACAGAATTTTGATGTGGCCCCTCGACTTCGGAGACCCGCCGGGGAGGTCGGGACCCGGGCCCAAAGCCTCAA
The DNA here is from genome assembly GCA_018398815.1 of Conus ventricosus. Taxonomy (NCBI): domain Eukaryota; kingdom Metazoa; phylum Mollusca; class Gastropoda; order Neogastropoda; family Conidae; genus Conus; species Conus ventricosus. Next base: position 14,994,122 of record CM031626.1, read on the forward strand.
AGGGGCCCACCCCAAGCGGTCGGTGGTCAGACAAAGAAATTCTGCCATGCCAAGGGCGACAAGGAAGGAGAACCTCATCCTCCTGCTGATGCCAAGCAAACAAGTACCCAACCAGAAATGCTCAAAAACTCTCCAGTGGAATGCAGAAGGGGTGCATAAAAAGAAACTTGGCTTGGCAGAAAGGGTTTTGCATCAAGAAAATATCGATATCGCATGTGTCCAAGAGACACATTTGAACCGTAAACCATCCTTTCAAGGAGGGGTTTATGAGACCATCAGGTTGGACCGCGAGGAAGAAGCAAAGGAGGGGTGCTTATCTTGGTGCGGAATTCCATCGCCGCACAAGAACTCAAGATCAACACCAATCAACAGGCAGAGATCCCAAGGGGTTGATAAATTCCTTAAGGAAACGCAACTTCAGGATCTACAATGCCTATTGCCCTCAAGATCGTGATCTTTCCCTCACATACATGAACATCCCAGACAACAACTGCGGGGGTGGTGGGTGATTTTAAACAGTCACTCAGAGAGATTGGGTTTATGAGGAGACGGACAAGAGGGGCGAAGAAGTTGAGGATTGGAGATTGACACACATCTTCATCTCATCAACCAAGAAGATGATGAACCCACCTTCTACTCTAGACGCTGGATGACCACATCAACACCAGATCTAGCGTCGCCACCAACGACCTATTCGTCGGCCCCACAAGAACAGTCCTAAACCCAGCTTGGAGGAAATACCACAAACCGTCAAACTCTCCATCACCTCAACTTACAGTGTCCACAGAAAAAAGTTTTCCCTGGGGAATTCGAAAGGCGGATGGGACTCTCTTCGAGACCCTCACAGATACTCACAAACCCAAATCAACATCAGGCAGAAGGACTCAAAAAAAGAGGGTGCAAGATGCACAAAGGCCGTCTTGAAATGCTACGAACCCATCCAAGGGGACGTAATCCCTAAAAAACCCCTTGGATGGAGGGAACCCCGAATCGGAAAGATGCCGTTAGGGAAAGCCAGGGACGAGCAGAAAAGCCCCATCACTGGGGACAACTTAGCGTGGGGAAAATTTGCCAATAAAAGTGTCCTGCCACAAGCGAAAGAAAAAAGGGGCAAGAGAAACTGAAAGTAAAATCTCGACGGGGTGGCGCAAGCTGGGGAAACTGGCTAGAACCCTTGTAATAAAACAATAAGAGTTCTAGCCTGAAACACCCCCCAGATAAGAGTTAAATGGACGGGCCCAAGAACATCCCCTCTACCTCTTTCTGGGGGTTCAGCCCCCCCGGAACAGTGCCCCCTAGAGAGTTAAACGGGAACCTCCCCCAAAACACCCCCAAAGCCCCTCGAGATTTTAAACTGGCCCTGGCCAAAAGCACCTCCTTCGGGGGATTGATCAGTGCACCCCAGAACGCTTGGCGACAAAACGGGGGTGTGGAAACAACGATTTACGGTGTAACAACCCAAAAAACTCCGTCCGAAGTGTCCCGTGGGGTACTCGGGGCCGCCCCCGAATGACTCCCAAGAGTAATCTAGGGGGGGGGAAAACATTGACCCCCTTTTTTCAAAAATACCCCGGGGGGAATCATTCTGGGCCGGCCCAAAAAGTACCCCCCCCCCCCCCCCCCCCCCCCCCCCCCCCCCCCCCCCCCGGCTATCCCCGTTAAGGTGTTGGGGGGTTGTTATTTATTAGTATAACGTATACGTGATTTTTACCTAAACAACATTTATATATTCTGAATTCAATTGGGGGGGTACTTCGGGGCCCGGTCCAAAATACCCTCCTTGCAAATCTCCTATATTAATGGTTTGGTTGTTATTTAGGTCATAAACTCACAATGGACTCATCTGTTTAAAATTTGAAAATAGTCTGAATCAACTTTAGGGGGAGAAAAAGGGGCCAGCCCGAGGTCCCCCCCTTGCTTTTTCCTTTATTAAGGGTTTTCGGGGTTGTTTTTACTGGTTAAAAAACTCAAACAGGTTCTACCTAAATCAGATTGAATTATTTGAACAACTTTTGGGGGGTTTTTTTGGACAGCCCCAAAATTTACCCCCTTGCATATCTCTTTTCAATTGCTAGGGTTTTTAATTAATGATCTAAACCACACAGGGGACTTCTATCGAACAAATTGAAAACCTCTGGATCACTTTGGGGGGAGTATTTCGGGGCCCGGGCCCCAGAATACCCCTCTCGCATATCCCCTTTTATTAATGTTTGGGGTTGTTTATTTTTGGGTTTTATAAACCACACATGGACATGCTACCTGAATAACATTGAAAAAAGTCTGAATCAATTTTTGGGGGAGTTGTTTGGACCACCCCCAAAAAGACCCCCTGCTTTTTCCCCTTTACAATGAGTTCAGGGTTGTTTTTTAAGGGTTTAAAAGCTCAACCATAGATTTTTACCTGAATCAACTTAAAAATTAGTCTGAAAAAATTTTTGGGGGAAATTTGGGCCGCCCCCAGAAGTCCCCCTTGATTTTCCTTTTTAAATGTGTTCGGATTTTTTTATTTACTGGCTAGCTCAAACAGGCAGTCTACTGAATCAACATTAAACCCAGTCGAATTAACTTTGGGGAGGGTACTTTGGGGCCCCGGGCCCAAAAGTATTTTTCCGGGCGGGTCCCAGAATACCCTTGCGATCTCCTTTTTGATGTTTTTCGGGTTGTTTTTTTGGCCCCAAAATTTATACAAAAACTTTATGATATCATTAAAAACGAGTCTGAATCAACTTTAGGGGGATTTTTGGGCCGGCCCCAGACGTACCTCCCCCCCTTGCATTCCCTTTTTTATGGTTCGGGGGGTTGTTTTTTTACTGGTCAAAAGCTACACATGGACATTTATCAAAATAAAACATGTCATTAGACTGTTCAACTTTTAGGTGAGAACTTTATGGGCCGTCACAGAAGTTCCCCCCCCCCCCCCCCCCCCCCCCCCCCAAAAAAAAAAATTTTATTTTTAAAAAACCAAAAAAATAAAAATAAAAAAAAAAAAACAATGAAATATTTTCTGAACAACTTTAGGGGGAGTACATCGGGAGCGCGCCAAGTTACTTCCGGGAGTACTTTGGGGCGGGGCCCCCAGTTACTCCGGGGAGCATTCTGGTGCGAGGGGGGGGGTGGGGGGGGGGGGGGGGGGGGGGGGGAGGGAATGGGGGGTCTTTTGGGGTTGGGTCCCAAAAAGTACCCCTCTGTCAAAAGGGAAATAAATGTCTAAGATGTTACACAAAAAAACATTTTTTTGAAAAGTTGTAAATAGGGGGGGAGTACTTCCGGGCCCAAGGGGGAGGTACTGTCCCAGAAGTAGTCCGGGAATCATTTTGGCGCGCGGGCCCGAAGTACCCCGAGAGTACTTCCGGGGAGGGAGTACTTTTTTGGGGTTTAACCGAGTCAAGCTAACCTCCAGGAGGGCGTTTTGGGCTGGTGCGATTAATCCTCAGGTGTTGGGGTGTTTTTGGGCGGGCCATTTTAAATTCCCGGGGGTGGTTCTGGGCTGGTGCCCGATTAACTCCTCGGTGGGGGGGGGTGTTTTGGGGTAGGTCCAGTTTAAAATTTTCTAGTACCAGATTCATGCCCCGAAGGGGGTGGGGTGTGGGTGGGTGCGGGCTGTTCGGGCCGGGTCCAGATTAACTCCTTTGGGGGCCCTTTTTGGGTAGTACCAGATTTAATCCCCGGGGGGGGGCTATTTTTTTCCAGGTCCCGTTTTTAAATCTTGGGGGCTTTTTGGTGAGGTCAGTTTAATGTTTGGGGGGGGGGGGCTGTTTTGGGTGGTGCCAAGGGGGGGGGGGATGTTTGAGCCCGACCAGTTTAACTTTTCCGGGGAAATTTTCTAGGGTTGCAAAATTAAAATCCCCCCGGGGGAGGTTTGTTCTGGGCCCGGTCCCCTTTTACTTTTCCCCGGAGGCTGTTCTGGGGTGGTGCCGATTTACTCTCGGGGGGGTGGGTGTTCTAGATTGGTTCAGTTTTAACGCTCCTAGGGCTGTTTTGGTTAGTGCCAAATTAAAATCCCCCGTTGGGGCTTCGGGGCCCTTTTTAGTTTAATCTTCAGGGGGGTGTTCCATGGCGGGTACCCGATTAACTCCCCCGGGGGGGGGTGTTTTTAGGGCGGTGCAGGGAACTTCCGATGGACTGTTCTGGCGGTGCCAGATTAATTCCCCAGGGAAAGGGGGGGGGGGGGGCTGTTTTGTGCCGGGCCGTTTTTAAATCTCCGGGGAGGCCCGTACCGGCTGGGGCCGATTAACACCCCAGGAGAGAGAGAGGGGGGAGGGGGGGGGGGGTGCGGGGGCTGTTGTAGGCCAGATCCAGTTTAACTCTCTAGGGGGGGGGGGGCTGTTTTGGGCCGGTGCCAGATTAACTCCCCAAGAGGTGGACGGGGCTGTTCTGGGATTTGTCTAGTTTAACTCTCCTGGGGGGCTGTTCCTAACGGTGCCAGTTTAACTCCCTGGAAGGAGGCTGTTCTAGGACAGTGAAGTTTAACTCTCCAGAGGGCTGTTCGGGCGGTACCAGATTAACTCCCCAGGAAAGGGGAGGGACCGGGGGGGTTTTGTGCCAGGCCAGTTAAACTCTCCAGGATGGGGAGGTGGCTGTTCTGGGCCAGTTTAGTTCAACTCTCCGTGGGTGGCTATTCCAGTCCGGTGCCAGATTAATTCTCCAGATGTCTTAGGGGGCTGTTCTGGGCCAGGTCCAGTTTAACTCCTAAAGGGGGAGGGGCTGTTTTGGGTCAATGCCAAATTAACTCGCTGGGGGACTGTTCTAATCCTGTTGGGGGGCTGATTTGGCGCAAACCCAGATTAACTCCCGGGAGTTAATCTGGGACAGTGCGAGGCTAACTCCCGGGAGTTAAAATGGGAAGGGGGCCAGTTTCACCACGTTACACCGGCCAGCGCTTCTCACCTAATCCAGTGCTATGCTTCAGCGGTCACGCCAACCCAATAGAAGGCAGTTTGCCCCCCATCCGCACCCACCTCCCTCCCTTGCTGAGAGCTCCAACTTCTCAGATTCCGGTGGGCGGCCCTGTCAGTACTTAAGTGACTGAGGGCAACACACAGAGCCCCAGTCCCCCACCACTGCCTGCCTGCCTCACCACTGTTCATGCCCCAGTCCCCCACCACTGCCTGCCTCACCACTGTTCATGCCCCAGTCCCCCACCACTGCCTGCCTCACCACTGTTCATGCCCCAGTCCCCCACCACTGCCTGCCTCACCACTGTTCATGCCCCAGTCCCCCACCACTGCCTGCCTCACCACTGTTCATGCCCCAGTCCCCCACCACCGCCTGCCTCAGCACTGTTCATGCCCCAGTCCCCACCACTGCCTGCCTCACCACTGTTCATGCCCCAGTCCCCCACCACTGCCTGCCTCACCACTGTTCATGCCCAGTCCCCCACCACTGCCTGCCTCACCACTGTTCATGCCCCAGTCCCCCACCACTGCCTGCCTGCCTCACCACTGTTCATGCCCCAGTCCCCCACCACTGCCTGCCTCACCACTGTTCATGCCCCAGTCCTCCACCACTGCCTGCCTGCCTCACCACTGTTCATGCCCCAGTCCCCCACCACTGCCTGCCTCACCACTGTTCATGCCCCAGTCCTCCACCACTGCCTGCCTGCCTCACCACTGTTCATGCCCCAGTCCCCACCACTGCCTGCCTCACCACTGTTCATGCCCCAGTCCTCCACCACTGCCTGCCTCACCACTGTTCATTGCCCCAGTCCTCCACCACTGCCTGCCTGCCTCACCACTGTTCATGCCCCAGTCCTCCACCACTGCCTGCCTGCCTCACCACTGTTCATGCCCCAGTCCCCCACCCACTGCCTGCCTCACCACTGTTCATGCCCCAGTCCTCCACCACTGCCTGCCTGCCTCACCACTGTTCATGCCCCAGTCCCCCACCACTGCCTGCCTCACCACTGTTCATGCCCAGTCCTCCACCACTGCCTGCCTGCCTCACCACTGTTCATGCCCCAGTCCCCCACCACTGCCTGCCTCACCACTGTTCATGCCCCAGTCCTCCACCACGGGCCTGCCTGCCTCACCACTGTTCATGCCCCAGTCCCCCCCACTGCCTGCCTCACCACTGTTCATGCCCCAGTCCTCCACCACTGCCTGCCTGCCTCACCACTGTTCATGCCCCAGTCCTCCACCACTGCCTGCCTGCCTCACCACTGTTCATGCCCCAGTCCCCCACCACTGCCTCCTCACCACTGTTCATGCTGCACTGCTCCCCCCCCCCCCCCCCCCCACTAAATCCTCTACAGGCCATAGCTGAAGCAGTGCCATTGCTACAGGCAGTCTGCGGTCTGTCGTCTGTGTAATGGCTTTTCCTCTTGGAAAAATCACTTATTTGCCATCTTTGACCCCCCACCCCACCCCCACCCCCCGACGCCCCATGAAAGCACATTGGGTAAATACGCATGTGTTATATGTATGCAAGTGCTCAGTATCAGTGTGTGTTTTGTCATAGACATTTTACCTTGTGTTTTACGAAATGACGTAACTGGCTTTGTGCGTTGTGAAACCTCTGTGCCTTCACTGAATGCCAGACTAACTTAGAGGATTTCATACCTGCGTTCTGCAGATGTGTCTGATCTGAGAGCAGTCCAATGTGCATGTGTTTGTGCTTTCCCACCTTTTTTTTTGTAGCAAACGTGAACTTATAGAAAACCTTTAATCTGATTTGCAGCATCAATCTGTGATCAGAGTTATGTGTTAGTGATTCTGTGCGTGCAACATACAGGAGTGTGCAGCCATTAGTCCTGCAGTGCAACACACATGAGTGTGCAGCCATTAAGTCCTGCAGTGCTTCATACAGGAGTGTGCAGCCATTGGGCCTGCAGTGCTTCATACAGGAGTGTGCAGCCATTAGTCCTGCAGTGCTTCATTCAGGAGTGTGCAGCCATTAGTCCTGCAGTGAAACACACAGGAGTGTGCAGCCATTAGTCCTGCAGTGCTTCATACAGGAGTGTGCAGCCATTAGTCCTGCAGTGCAACACACAGGAGTGTGCAGCCATTAGTCCTGCAGTGCTTCATACAGGAGTGTGCAGCCATTAGTCCTGCAGTGCTTCATACAGGAGTGTGCAGCCATTAGTCCTGCAGTGCTTCATTCTGCTCAACCTGGCAGCAGTCAGTTGTGTGTGCGTTGATCGTGCATTCTACCTTACCTCTTATTTCCCTACCACTGCCATAAGATTAAATCTGCCATTTTTTCTGTCTTGTAGCAGTATATTTGCAAACACAATATATAACGACCACAAACCAGAACTTGTGGCCATCAAGGGATGGACTGGCAATCTGTCATTTCAGTATGGATAGTGCAGTTAGTTAGATATGAGAATCTTCACCTCACTATTGAGCATCAAAGGCCATTCCACGTCATGGGTCTCTCTGGGTCAAGACTACATACCTACAATAGGGATAAATGGTATCAGTCCCAGGTTACAGTATAGTTCTTAAACACCCTGCTGAAGACAAGGAGACAGGTCTACTACTGCAGGTCAGTGAATCTCTCAGCTTCAAGCGACTTTCCCACCTAGAACAGCATGTCAGTCAATCTCTCAGCTTCAAGCGACTTTCCAACCTAGAACAGCATGTCAGTCAATCTCTCAGCTTCAAGCGACTTTCCCCCCCTAGAACAGCATGTCAGTCAATCTCTCAGCTTCAAGCGACTTTCCAACCCAGAACAGCATGTCAGTCAATCTCTCAGCTTCAAGCGACTTTCCCACCTAGAACAGCATGTCAGTCAATCTCTCATCTTCAAGCGACTTTCCACCTAGAACAGCATGTCAGTCAATCTCTCAGCTTCAAGCGACTTTCCCACCTAGAACAGCATGTCAGTCAATCACTCAGCTTCAAGCGATTTTTCCCACCTAGAACAGCATGTCAGTCAATCTCTCAGCTTCAAGCGACTTTCCCACCTTGAACAGCATGTCATAGGTACAATGTGGATACAGATGCACGGAAAACCATCCTCCATTTTCATCGGGTTCTGCTATCAAAGCCGGCAGAAAGAGTCAGCTCAGCCAATAGATTTGTTACTATGATGGATGCAGTTTCCTTACAATCTAAAGAAATAATTGTACTCGGCGACTTCGATATAGATCTTATGAAAATCAAAGAGCTAATGGATCCAGACAATAAACCTCATCAAATCATCAAAATACCCAGCAGTGTCACATCAACTTCAAGACAATCACAGACCACATTTATGTATCAAATGAAAATGATGTATTAGAAGCTTGCGTACTACTTTTCGCCTCATTATTCAGTGTGTGTTACATGGTCTAAAACATTGGGTAAAAAATCAAGTGATAATTATTCATGTGTGTGTTACGTGGTCTATACACAGATTTTGTTATGTTTTTTTTTAAGTCAGGTATCAAAACCATAACCTATTGTTGCTTCTCGAACTTTAAAGAGCAACGTTTTCTGTTTCAATTTATGAATCATTGTTTGTGTGTGTGTTTTTTTAAATTCATTTATTCACCACCCCCCCTCCTCTCTCTCACTCTCTCCTCTCGTCTCTCTCTCTCTCTCTCTCTCTCTCTCTCTCTCTCTCTCTCTCTCTCTCTCTCTCTCTCTCTCTCTCTCTCTCTCTCTCTCTCTCTCTCTCTCTCTTCTCTCTCTCTCTCTCGGGGGGGGGGGAGTTCACGGAACTTGAACGGAGTCGGACGTGTTGCGGTGTATGTCCCGTTTATGATAAAATTACCCGATTTAACAGTTACGTACAGTTTTGCAATTTGTACAGAGTGCAGCTAACGCATCATGCCGGAGGGGGCTCTGAGTTTCAGAGCAAGAGGTGGCTCCTTCGTGGCAGTCTACATCAATTTTATGTGTCGCTGTGCCAAAGAAAAGATAGTCATGCGATGTCGGACATTCAGAGTGACAACCCGAGCGGGCGTGTCATGGTGGGTTACTCCTCACGTGGATTTCTTCAGCAACCTTTTGATGCATGTGGCGACGTCGAGGCAAATCCCGGACCTCCCAAGAGGGAACCAAGCAAACATGTCTGACCGGTTCTAGTGGTGGCCGGAGATGAGTGTGGAGAGAGGCCAGAGGACCCAGGGGGACAGTGCACAGTCGTCCAGGCAACAGAGAATTGACAGTGACACTGGTTGAATCCTGCATTGTCCATGCTGTCTTCCATGAGCGATAAGTTTGATAGCCTCGAGAGGACCGGGATGAAATTAAAGAATTCTTTGTAGGTCGAAGGAGGAGGTTTGGAAAAACATTGAAAAGTGAGGTGGCGTCTCTTAGGGCGGTCAAATGATGAGCTGGTAGAAACAAACAAGAAACTTCAAGACAGTGTGCAAAATTTGGAGATGAAGACCAGTGAGTTAGAGGACCGTTCTAAGAGAATAACATTTTTGTGCACGGTATACCCAGACAGGCCAGTGAGACCAGTGAAGTTGTGAACACTTGCTGAAAGACTTGATTTCCAACAATTAAAATTGAGCGACGACATAAGTTTTGACAGATTTTCACCGACTGAGTGCAAAACCCAACTCGCCCATGGGTTGCTCGATGAAACATTCTACAAAGAAAGAGTGAACATTTTGAAACCCGAAAAGAAATCTCCGAGGAAGCAATGTGTTCATCGGCGAGGACTTTTCTCCGCGGGTCAGAACGATCAGGAAGAAGCTGTCTCCTCACCTTAAGGCGGCCAAGGACCAGCAGAAACGGGCGCGAGATCTACGACCACCTGCTGATAGACGGAAAGAAGTTCGTCCCTTAACGAGCAGGAGACCGGCATCATCGAGCTTACCTAAAAGGTGTGGCCGCCCCTGGATCAAGAACCGACGATTTTTGCCCATAGACTCAATGTAAGAAAGGAGACAGAAAAGACAGTCACCCGGTGTCAGCGAGTGTGACAAGACAGCGTGCTTCTGTGCACGTGGAAGTGATGAGACAATTCATGCCACTACAGCGAATTCACTGCCATGCGCGGCGCGTGCGGATATGTTGACCGTGGACAGTGTTACGTGTGAGTGTGTGACCACGAGTGATGGGGGGTTTTCGGGAAAAATAGTTATGGGCTGACAAATACCAAGATAAATTTGATAATAAATTGAAAAATTCAGTTAGGGAAATAACAAACATAAAGAATAAAAATTTTTTCCACTGGAACTCAGCGGTTTAATGTCTAAACTTTCAGTTTCTGTTTTAGTACAGTATGTATCTTCTTTTTGATTTTATTTTTTTAGGTAGAAACTTTCGTGGAAGATTTCATCAATACAGTGTTAAATGAGCACACGGCTTCATTCAGCCTGCCGTCAAATTGTCACAACGAGGGAAGGTGTTCAGGGGGGGTAATATGTTTGATTAAAAATAGCCTTGTTGCGAATTTTGAAGCGACCGACGTGGGTAACGGGAATTTTTTTTTTTACTGTTTGTGCTTGACAAAAATTATTTAATTTTTAAAAAAATTTTTTCTGTATATTTGTGCATAACGTTCCTCCAGAACACTCACCATACTATGCCGCATGGATTTGAAAATGGAATTAGCCAGTTAGAAGATTGTTTTAACTGATCATTTATATCTAATACAAGAGTTGTCGTTATGATGAGTGGTGATTTTAATGCAGAACAGCGAATATTATCCCTGAGTACAGTGATGAAGTTACGATGTCTTTTATTTTAAGAACAGCGATAGAGTGACTGTCAATAGACGTTCGGGGGACAGAGAAATTGAATACCTATGGAAAATCTTTTTTGAACATGTGTAGTACTCTGGGATTATTTATGTTAAATGGTGTATGTATTGGCGACCAGCCCGGGTCGTTTCACATACATTTCTGATTCAGGTCATAGCGAAATGATTATTTTGTTCTTCGTATGATTTGTTTGACTATATAACTAAGCAGTGTAACTTTTTGTCACGATAAAATTGAATCCGACCATATGCCTTTGGAATTCTGTATGAACATGTCCGATTTTGGATTGTTGTAGATGGAAGTTTTGATGAAAGGGAATATGTAGAAAAATTTGTGTGGAATAATGATCATGTTAAACAGTTTTGTGATATGATGAATTCCGAACACATTCGTGAAAAGCTTCATCAGCAACAATGTCTATTGATTTTAATGTAAATAATGCGTTGCACATGTTCAATGATATTGTAAAAGATGTTGCAGACTGTATGAAACGGCGTATTTGTGTTAACGGTTCAAACAGACAGAATGTCTGGTACGATACAGAATGCAAGGCAGAGAAATTAAAAGGACGTGCAGATTTTTAAAGAATATTTAGGAAAACGTCTGAAAAAGAAGATGGGGCAGCTTTTTGTAAAGCGAGGAGAGAATATAAAAATTTATTGCTTAGAAAGCAGAAGTTGTATAATGATTTTCAGTTTTGAAATACTTAATTCTGTGATAATCAAGAAGAGTTTTGGAAATCACTGCGCTCAGTATACAAAAAGAGATCACACGCCTCGAAAAATATAACTATTGAGGAATGGCAACGACATTTCAAATTAGTGTTAGAGAAGGGATGACCCCCCTCAAGCAGTTCAGAATGTTACAGATGACGTGTACATTAATTACATGGACCAGCCTATCACAAAGGAAGAAATTTTATTAGCAATCAGGAAGTTGAAAAATCGAAAAGCTCCGGGGCCCGATGGCTTGATAGGGGAATTTTAAGAATTTGGGGGGATGTGCTGTTGACTTTTAGTGAAATTGTTCAATGCGCTGTTTGACAAAGGTATTTTATCCAGAGGGCTGGTCAGAGTTTGTGATTATGCCTTTATAAAAAAAGGTGAAAGTCAACAATACTTAAAACAATTATAGGGGAATTTCCCCTTGTGTAATAAAATCAAGTAAACTTTATAGTTCAGTTATAAACAGAAGACTTTCAAATTGGGCTGAAATAAATAACATCACTGGTGAACATCAAGCTGGGTTTAAAAAAGATTATTCAACGACTGATCATATGTTTTATCTTTTGGCAGCTGTACAAAAGCAGTTCGCAAATAAATCGAAAATTGTAGTAGTTTTTTATAGATTTTGAAAAAGTTTTTGATTCAATTTCGAGAAAACTTTATGGCCCAATACTTAGAAATAGCGGAATAAAAGGAAAACTTTACCTTTGTATAGAAAGTATGTATCAGGGTGTCCCCAAAACTAGAATCAAATGTGGTGCTAGAGTTTGTGATCAATAAAATGTACAAGAGGTAAAACAGGGCGATGTGTGAGTCCCGTTTTGTTTTCATTGTTTATTAATGATTTGGCTCAACAAATTAATGAAAATGGTAAACATGGAGTAACATTTGATTTGTTAGAAAAAATTTATTTTGCTTTTTGCAGATGATATTGTGTTTATTGTCTGAAACTCCGATTGGTCTGCAAAATCATTAAATTTAGTTTTTATGCGGCAGCGGAGAGACTGGAGCTTTAAAAATGAAACATGGAAAAATCTAACATCATAGTTTTTCGTAAAGGTGGGTATCTAGCGGCACGTGAAACATGGTATATATGGAATAGTCAGATGTCTGTGGTGAAAGCATATAAATATTTGGGTTTATATTTTTCAACTAAGCTTAGTTTTAGGTTACTTGCCAAGATTTGGTCATCGAGCGAAAAAATCTGTTGTTGCATTTTGCCTTAATGTATAAGTTTTAAAAACTACTCCCCAAGTAAAATTTTTAAACTATTCGATACACAAGTTCAACCAGTGGCTCTATATGGGAGCTGAGATATGGGGCTTGAATAATAATCAAGAAAATTTAAAAGGTACATTTATTTGCTATGAAAAAGTTTTTGCATGTTGATCAAAAGACTCCAATGATTTTATATACGGGAGAACTTGGAAGAATTCCTATTTACTTAAACGCGTAACCGAAAAGTATTAGGTCCTGGTTAAAAGGGAGTTCAAATGAATGATAAAGACTACCTGCTTGGCTTATAAGAATATGTATATACTTTATCAAAGAGGTAAGCAAACGTGGGCAAGTAGCGTGCGTAGTTGCTTATGAAAATTTTGGTTTTTATTACGTATGGGTGAATCAGGGTGTCGGGTGTGCAAATAGTTTTTTGACTTGTTTCAAGCAACGTATTATGATTGTTTGGTGGCAGGATTGGGAGTCCCATATTCGGACGAGTGACAGATTTTCCCTTGTACAGATTGTTTAAAGTCAAACACTTGATTGAACCATACGTTCATTGTCATTGTGTAGTTTTGTAAGGGCAGCGTTAACCAAGTTTAGGTTTGGCGTATCTGACATTGCCGGAGCACTCCAAGGATATAGATATGGCGGAAATGGAACTGCAATTTGTCGCTTAAGTCGTTCAGCAATTTGAAGATGAAATTCATTTTGTGTTTAGCTGTCCAGTGTTAAATGACCTAAAAGTAAATTTATTCCATCAAAATTTCATGGGAGACCATCTAGTTTTCCGTTTAGTATTGCTATTGTCAACAAAAAATGAAAATAAATAAGAAATTTTGCAATTTATCTATATAAGTCATTTCAACGTATCAGGCCTTTTCTCAATAAGGGCGAGTAGAGTGAACATTGTGTGTACCTTTTAAAATTGTTTCAGTGAACTGATTATTTTGATTTTGATGTTTCTTACTGTTGTTAACTTCTCATAGATTTGACCCCCTTCGATGGGGCCTTGGCCTTATTTAATAAAAACATTCATTTATTCATTCATTCTTTTCTCTCTCTCCTCCTCTCTCCCCTCTCTCTCTCTCCTCTCCTCTCTCTTCTCTCTCTGTTATGCAAACGCATCGTATAAAGTGCTCTCTTTGTCTCATCTCCTTATAATGATTTTGTTATAACTGGTTTCAAATTATTTTTTTCATGGTCAGTTCTTTCCCCTGTCATTCATTCTATGTTTTATCTGCTCTCTGTTTCTTACATCATTCCACTGTTGCGCCCCCGCTCTTGGGCTACATTGTACATATAACTAATGTGGTTGTCTTCAATAGGATTTTCTACATCTGTGGTCTTATTGTTTCGTACTACTAATTGGCTGTCTTCGATAGGATTTGTTCTCTATCGGTGGTCGCAGCTGTACTTGTTTATTTATTTATTTTCTTCAGCTCTCCCTCTTTCTCCCTCCCACACACAAACAGACACAAACAGACACATACCAGTAATCAATCACGCAGTAAGGACTCTCTCTCTCTCTCTCTTCTCTCCCCTCTCCTCTCTCTCTCTCCTCTCTCTCTCTCTCCCCCTCTCTCTCTCTCTCTTTCTCTCTTAAAATCACAATTCATGATGTTGCACTATATTTTCTATGTATGTTCCCACATTTTAAAAACAAAACATTTTGTGCTTTGTTACTTCTTATCATTTCTCATGTTTTCCCTCTCCCTTCCCCCCACTCCCTTCTCTTTCTCCTCTCTGTCTCTCTGTCTGTCTCTCTGTCTCTGTCTCGTCTCTCTCTGTCTCTCTCCTCTCTCTCTCTCTCTCTCTCTCTTTCTCTTAATCACTTGTCATTATGCTACATTTTACTTTCAGTGTATTATCACGCGGTATCAAAAATGTC
>CM031626.1:15008700-15013700 GCA_018398815.1 Conus ventricosus
CTTCTGTCATCCGCCCCTCCAGTCCGCTCTTCCCCCTCTCTCTCTCTCTCTCTCCTCTTCCTCTTTTCTCTCCACCCCCCCCCCCCCACACACACCACACACCCCACACAACAAAACCAACACACACACACCACACAACACACACACACACACACACACAACCACAACCACACACACACACACCACACGCACACACAAACACATGCACACACACACACACACACCCACACACACACACACACACACACACACAAAACACACACACACACACACACACACACCCCACACACACACACGCACGCACGCACCACGCACGCACGCACGCACGCACGCACGCACGCACACACACACCCCACACACAGCAGCAGCCACACCCACACACAACACACACACACACACAACACACACACACACACACACACACACACACCACACACACACACACACACACACACACACACACACACACACACACACACAACACACCACACACACACACACGCACACACCACACACACACACACCACACCACACACACACACACACACACACACACACCACACACACACACACACACCACACACCCCACACACACACACACACACACACACACACACACACACACAGAGCAGCAGCAGCCACACACAACACACACACACACACACACACACACACACACACACACACACACACACACACACACACCACACACACACACACACACACACACACACATACACCACATACACAACACACACACAACACACACACACACACACACACACACACACACACACACACACACAAAACCCAGCAGCCACACACACAAACACACACACACACACACACCACACACACACACACACACCCCACCACACACACACAACAAAACACACCCAAACACACACAGAGCAGCCGCACACACACAACACAACCACACACACACACACACACACACACACACACACACACACACACACACACACACACACACACACAAAACACACACACACACACAGCAGCACAGCACCACACACACACACACACACACACACACAACACACACACACACACACACACAAAACACACCACACACACACACACACACACACCAACACAAAACACACACACACACACACCACACACACACACACACACATGTTTACCCATCCAACAATTCCTCACAAGCTAACCCTGAGAATGCTCCTGATGCCCGTTTGTCAAATAACCCTTCAACTCCTATGGGAAAAGTTAGCCAGCGTAGTACCTTTTCACATTGTAAAACTCCTTTAACACACAGGGCCCAAAACCAGGCCTCTAGCATGCCCTTGTCCACCGTTCCGACTTCCCGCGCCAACAGGATCCTGGCTGCAACAATGGCCAGGTTAGAAACCGGCCAAAACCCCCTTTACAGTCCATGCAGCATTTCCCTTTTTTGGGTGAGGCAACCTAATGATCAGAATCGATGCTTTCAGCCAGAACCAATGCTTCATCCTAACCCACCCCCACACAGACTGCCTAACCCCCGTTACATCCTGACATAGAGTCAGGGTCACCGTACAAACGATAAAAACCCCGGATGCCCTTCCCTGCCCACGGGAACTGAACTCAATGTCCAGTACCCAGCCCATGTTCCCACAAACGACATGACTCGTTATTTGCACGGCTGAAAAATGATGACATCCCACAGTTGAACTTTCAACATAATCGCCATTGTAAATGCATATGTTAATGTAATACATTAAGCAGTGTCAAGCGCCTATTATTGTATTCATGGCATGCCTTTTACGGTTTTGAACAATCCTGTTGCATCGTTGTTTGCGTGGTGGATGAACACGCGTTACGTATGTGTGTGAAGGCGGTGAGAGGGGGGAGGTCAGGGGGGGGGGGGGGGGGGGGGGGGGTAGAGGGAGTGAGAGAGAGAGAGAGAGAGAGAGAGAGAGAGAGAGAGAAATGAAGGGGGAGGGGCGCTGAAGAAGAGAGGGGAGAGAGAGAGAAGAGAGAGAGAGGGGAGAGAGAGAGAGAGAGAAAAGAAAAGGGAGAGGAGAGAGAGAGAAGAGAAGAGAGCGTATGGGGGTTGATGCAGTTGCCTACTCATAAGAGGGTTCAGATTGATTGTGATTTCCTGTTGGTTTTCTTTAAAGTGTTTTGCTTACGTTCGTACAAACGTTTCTTAATATTGTTCCCGTTGTTTTTCCTTGTTTTTGTCTTTGAAATACTCTATAGGTTTTCACCTATACTGTGTAAAAATTTAAACACAGATTAATTTGTAATCATTTTGCAAATCATTTTCTTTTTGTTGTTCGTGGTTTTTTTTTTTTTATACTTGTGATCTTTGGATTTGCCTACTCATAAGAGGGTTCAGATTGATTGTGTTTTCGTACAAACGTTTCTTGATATTGTTCCCTTTGGGTTTTTTCCTTGTTTTTGTCTTTGAAATACTCTATAGGTTTTCCCCTTTGAAACTGTGTGAAAATTACACAGATTAATTTGTAATCTATTTGCAAATCATTTTCTTTTTGTTGTTCGTGGTTTTTTTGATACTTGTGATCTTTGGATTTGATCCTTTGTCTGATTACTCCCACCTTGTCTTCTGATTTTTTTATATGATTTTTTCCCCATACATTTTTAAGAATTTCAATAGTTAGGCCACTGTTTAGAAATGAATATTTGTTTTATAAATAAGCAGCGATTTTTTTTTTATGTTCCTCTCACCAATTCTATTTAACCATACCTAGTGCATACCTGCAACATGCCTAGACCTTAGACACATGGCCATCCAAACATGGACTCGTGTAGGGTACCTTAAAAATCAAAAAAGCAATAAACAAAAAAATGACATTGCAACTATACTTCGCAGTGATGGAAACAGTTTCATGTATTTTGTTTTTCCCTAAAACCCCGATTATTTTCTATATATCAGATGCAAAATGGACATGCCAGGATACCAAATAATGCGACTAGACCCCTATAAACCAAAATCTACTGGTTTTACTCATATATCATGTTTTCCTCATTAAAATGTAAAAGGCTAGTTAATTTGAAAATTATGGTATTGAATCTGTCGGGATTGAAATAAGTATGAAAAATTGTCAACCACTTGCAATAGGCTTGTCTATAGAAACCCATCAGAAACCACTGATTGGCAGACAGATTCAATGCTTAATGGATGAAGTAACCATTCTAAGTTATGAGACAATATTTTAGGAGATTTTAACATTGATCTGTTAAAAACTAATCAAAGTGGTATCAAAACTATATATCACATAACTTAGAACAACTAAACGATAGACCAACAGCATAACTGAAAATTCCGCTACTCTAAAGATCATATTTACACAAATGCAAAACAATTCATTATCGAACTTTGTTCCCCTCCCTATGGCTGCAGTGATCACAACCCAATTTGCCTTATTTGGGTTTAAAAAACCCGTGAAAAAATTCCAAAAGTAGGTCATAAAGTTTTTTTACTACAGAAGCTTTAGAAACTTTAAAGAAGATGATTTCCTTACTGACCTTCTGAAGCACAAAATTTTACCTCATCTATCAAATCAGAGATCCAAAAAAGCAGCTGAATTTTGGATTGACACTTTTACCTCCGTATATAAAAAACACGCCCCCTTTTATAAAGAAAATGAATTAAACCGGAACCAAACCCTCCTGGATAACTAAAGAAATTGACACAGAAAATAATAAAAGAAATCATTTGATAATTTCGGAACAAATGAAAATTCAGAAAACAAAGAAAAAAGTGACGTCATTTAAAACGGAAATCGAAACGTACTTACTTTAGAACAAGTTAACTCCTACCAAAGAAAACCAGGCAAATTTGGGAAAACAATTAACAATTAACAAATAAACACTGTCAAAAAGTCAACAAATGAGCTCAGACATATCTGCAGATCAACTAAATAATCATTTTGCAACCATAAACAGATAGAATCATATTAAATGATAGACCTAGTGAAAATGATCCAATTATTAGAACAATACATCCATTTTAAGGATATTCGGTTCCATTTAGTCTGAAAACCCTGACCGTTTAGATGTTAGTAAAGCCTTTTCTCTTTAACCCAAAACAAATACTCGTGATTTTGATGATCGAGACAAAAATACTTAAGTTGTCATGTCCTATTATCACAGATACTTGACATCTTATACAATGTATGCATAGATAAACAAACTTTTCCTCCCAAAAAATTTTAAAGGGAAGGGAAAAATTATTTCCTCTGTATAAAACCGGGAATTTTTCAAACCCATCAAAATTTCAGACCGATATCCATTTTATCAGCCATTGCAAAACCGATCGAAAAACATATGCATAAGTCTCTGTAATTTGATTTTGCTGATAACAAACTTCTCCACGAAAAATCATCGGGCTTTCGAAAACATCATTCTTGCCACACACCCCCTACCCGCTTATCGACAGTCCTCTTTTCAGCATATACGAGAATAAAATTGCAGGTATTCTCTTCGTAGACTTTGAAAAAGCTTTGATGTCATCAACCATTCTTGTTTTTTCCCTAAACTTGAACTTTACAAACTGACTCCAGATTCATAAGTCTTATTTCATCTTTTTTAACTGACCGGAAACAATTAGTAGCTGTAGCTGACAAATTGTCAACATTTATGCCTTGTCAAATATGGTGTTCCACAAGGCTCTTTTGTTAGGACCTTTTGTTTAAATATTTACGTAAACGATTTGCCTTGTTTTGTTAAATGTAAATGCGAAATGTTTGCAGATGATACATCTCTTCACGAAAACGACTCTGATGCCTATGAATTAACAGTTAAGCTTCAAGCAGATATTGATAAACTTACTGAATGGACACAACTAAACCAATGCTTTAAATGCTATTAAAACAAAGTGCATGTACGTTCTACAAGACAAAAACGACAAAAAATGAAATCAAATTTTCAGCCTTTACTCATACCAATAATAAAGTTGAGAAGTCATTCACAAAAAAACACAGGTGTCATTATTGCAAAGATTTATCTGG
>CM031626.1:15023700-15028700 GCA_018398815.1 Conus ventricosus
GCTTACTGCTCTGCTCCACTGGTTGAACGTCACCGGACATTTGCAACATTTGCCAGGAGGAATCAGTCGTATCATATACTTGTTCCCCTGTGGTTTGCAATGAATCCAGTGTACACGCACTCAAGAAAAAAAGGTTTTCTTTCAGGATCTTTCAAAGATGATTCTTACTTGCTAGGTTCTACGACTGAGGATCATCAGCAGCACATTGATAGCAGCACAGTCACTCTGGGGTTGTTGGGCTTGATCATGTTTCCTAAGAGATCAGTCCTTAAACAAACAAACAAAATGACTGTCACATTGCCAGCTGAAAGAGTGGCAACACTTAAAAGCACACGTTTAAACCTGTCAAAGAGGGAAAGAATGACAATCAGAGAGTTAAAGAGGGAAAGAGTGACAATCAGAGAGTCAAAGAGGGAGAGAGTCACAATCAGAGAGTCAGAGAGGGAAAGAGTCACAGAGAGTTAAAGAGGGAAAGAGTGACAATCAGAGAGTACAAGAGGGAAAGAGTCACAATCATAGAGTTAAAGAGGGAAAGAGTGACAATCAGAGAGTCAAAGAGGAAAGAGTCACAATCAGAGAGTCAAAGAGGGAAAGGTCACAATCAGAGAGTCAAAGAGGAAAGAGTCACAATCAAGAACCAGCTCAAGGAGTTGGACGAATGGCAGCAGCTTTGGTCAGCAGTGCAGTGGGCCCATGTGTTACAGACAACTGAGAAAGACCAGTCTGATGCACTGAAATGTAGCGAAAGAAATGGTAGGCACTGGCTGTCCTTCCGAGTGCTGGGGGAGGGAACTGGAGTGGTGAGTCATAACATCACCACAGTTCTATTTGTTTGAAAACAAAAAGCTGAACTATCAGTGGAATTCAGAACAGTCGCTTCTGGACATCACCACAGCTTCTATTTGTTGAAAACAAAAGCTGAACTATCAGTGGAATCAGACAGTCGCTTCTGGACTGACCCTGGAGAAAGGTCCAGTGACGGTGAGGAAAGACCCTGACCACAGGGAAAGTCCTGTTGACAGTGGGAAAGACTACAATTTGGATTCTCTCTTGAGGGCACATAAGACCGTATGGCGAAAGCTTGGCTGTGTCTGGAGTGGCACTGTCTTCATCTGTCCGTGGCAGGGGTGGCTGGGTCTGTGGGGTGTGCTCGGCAGCTGGAGGGTGGTTTTTTCGCCGGTGGGCTCTGCAGTCATGAAATACGGGCTGGTACACCCATGGGGATGCTACTTTAAGGCTGTTATGAGCTGCATCCTGTTGTCTCATTTAACTCTGTTCAGGAGCAGTTATGTCCCTTGATATCTTAATGGATTGTCCTGCGCGTGCCTGTACCCATCGTCAACACAGCGCAGGCCTCCAAGGGGGGTACAGGACTGCTCTAAAGGCAGTGAAGACAGTGCTTCTCTGGGTCCTCCCCCGCACCTTCGGGTGTTTCTTTTTCTTCTTTGCCTATAACAAGGCTGACCCTGAGAAAGTCCAGTGACGGTGAGGAAAGATCCACTGACCACAGGGAAAGTCCTGTTGACAGTGGGAAAGACTACAACTTGGATTCTCTCTTGAGGGCACATAAGACCGTATGGCGAAAGCTTGCTGTGTCTGAGTGGCACTGTCTTCATCTGTCGGGCAGGGTGGTTGGGTCTGTGGGGTGTGCTCGGCAGCTGAGGGTGGTGTTTTCGCCGGTGGGCTCTGCAGTCATGAAATACGGCTGGTACACCCATGGGGATGCTACTTTAAGGCTGTTATGAGCTGCATCCTGTAGTCTAATTTACCTCTGTTCAGGAGCAGTTATGTCCCTTGATATCTTAATGGAGTGTCCTGCGCGTGCCTGTACCCATCGTCAACACAGCGCAGGCCTCCAAGGGTGGTACAGGACTGCTCTAAAGGCAGGTGGAGACAGTGCTTCTCTGGGTCCTCCCCAGCACCTTCGGGTGTTTCTTTTTCTGTAGCGAAAGAAATGTGGAGGCACTGGCTGTCCTTCCGAGTGCTGGGGGAGAGGAACTGGAGTGGTGGAGTCATAAGATCACCACAGCTTCTATGTGTTTGAAACAAAAAGCTGAACCATCAGTGGAAATCAGAACAGTCGCTTCTGGACATCACCACAGCTTCTATTTGTTTGAAAACAAAAAGCTGAACTATCAGTGGAATTCAGAACAGTCGCTTCTGGACATCACCACAGCTTCTATTTGTTTGAAAACAAAAAGCTGAACTATCAGAGGAAATCAGAACAGTCACTTCTGGACATCACCACAGCTTCTATGTGTTTGAAAGCAAAAAGCTGAACTACCAGAGGAAATCAGAACAGTCGCTTCTGTACCTGGTGGATCAGGATCCGTCAGTAATTCCAGTCAGACTGTGGGACGATGGTCTGAAAGAGATAAACTGGCCCACATCAATGTTCTGGAGAATTTTAATGATTGAATTTGCATTGAAGATTTTTCAGGAACTAAGTAAAAAAAATAAGCATGTGAAAATACTCACAGACAATATGTGAGCATTTTCATATGTAAAAATATGAGTGGGGTGGGGGGGGTGGGGTGGGTGTCTCATTCTCAAGAATGTAATGATGTGACAACACGAATTTGGCAACGGGCAAATCAAATGCAGTCTGAATAATCATTGCTCAGATTCATGGAAAACTCAATGTTGACGCCAACGCATTGTCAAGAAAATTTAACGTTGATGCAGAATGACAGACGAGCTCAAATATTTTCCAAAAAGTGGTTATGGGTGTTTGATATTCCGGGTATTGATTTGTTTGCTTAAGCGAAATACAGACTAGTGACAATGTATAGGTACGAGTTTTTGAGCTGAAAGCACCTCAGTCATGTAATCCGTTAACGTGGACGTGGACTATTTATTTTGTTAATGTAAGAAAACAAGAAACCCATGGAAATTTTTTATGAAAGAATTCACATGAAAGTTATGTGCTCTCTTGATGATTACAACAGTTCAGGCGGTACAGACCCTCCATCTATTTGGATTAGACAGTATGCACATTCATGAAAAAAATGTTGCATAATGACATAAACTGAAACATACCCAGACCAGGACATTTTCAATGCCCTTTACAATTGCAAAAGATACATTCAAGACAAATTGTTTGCCGTTGCATGCCTTGAGGAATACCTTATTTCATCCCTACAACCTGGTTTTCCGGTTTGCAGAAATCCTACCCTTCCTTCCTGCAGCCCGGAAAACCGGGCAGCACAAAATCCCTCCTTTCCTTCCTGCAGCCCGGAAAATCGGTTCTCGCGGTAAGCGCTTTGTATTTCACGCGAGTCGCGTCATCGGTACACGTCATGACCGGGTTGCTCGCGCGGCAGTGTTCATAATTGGAATGGATGGCAGAGGGCCCCTACAGCGTGGGAAAGTGATCGTGTACTGCATACGTGGCAGTTCTCACTTTACAGTTTTTTATCCTCTAAATCCAGGAATGAAGGGAATACTCGTATCATAAGAATCTGGGAACAAGAGGAAGTAATGGTTCATAGAAAAGTAAGGATGAAAGAGCCTCTCTACACACTGAACGCGCTGATAAACTGTTTCCACAATGAAAGAGCCTCTCTACACACTGAACGCGCTGATAAACTGTTTCCACAATGAAAGAGCCTCTCTACACACTGAACGCGATGATAAACTGTTTCCACAATGAAAGAGTTCTCTTTACACACTGAACGCGATGATAAACTGTTGCCACAATGAAAGAGCCTCTCTACACACTGAACGCGCTGATAAACTGTTGCCACAATGAAAGAGCCTCTACACACTGAACGCGCTGATAAACTGTTGCCACGCTGCTCTCGCCTGCATGGACCTGCTTCAAAAGATTCTGTCTCCTGTTGGTTAAAAGATGTGTCACAAGCACCTGGTATTTCACACCTCACAGTTTTAGAGGTGCATCATCGTCAGCTATATCGGACTGTGGTGTTTCACTGGAGTGCATTGTGAGGACAGCAGGATGGTCCAATGCTGCCACTTTACATGGATAGTACAACACATCTCTGGCCAAGGACAGTGAAAAACAAGTGCCAAACAGTGAGGTGCAACAACAAACTATTTTGAATTTTACCGTCAATCAGTAAAATTTTATTTGTGGACTGTTAAGCTTAATCCTGCTGTTTGTTCAGAGCTATACGAGTTAGTACCTGTCACTGGATGGATGTACTCACTGAGTACCTGTCACTGGATGGATGTACTCATTGAGTACCTGTCACTGGATGGATGTACTGATTGAGTACATGTCACTGGATGGATGTACTCATTGAGTACCTGTCACTGGATGGATGTACTCATTAAGTACCTGTCATTGGATGGATGTACTCACTGAGTACCTGTCACTGGATGGATGTACTCATTGAGTACCTGTCATTGTATGGATGTACTCATTAAGTACCTGTCACTGGGTGGATGTACTTATTGAGTACCTGTCACTGGATGGATGTACTCACTGAGTACCTGTCACTGGATGGATGTACTCACTGAGTACCTGTCACTGGATGGGTGTATTCACTGAGTACCTGTCACTGGATGGATGTACTCACTGAGTACCTGTCACTGGATGGATGTATTCACTGAGTACCTGTCACTGGATGGATGTACTCACTGAGTACCAGTCACTGGATGGATGTACTCACTGAGTACCTGTCACTTGATGGATGTACTCACTGAGTACGTGTCACTGGATGGATGTACTCACTGAGTACCTGTCACTGGATGGATGTACTCACTGAGTACCTGTCACTGGATGGATGTACTCACTGAGTACCTGTCACTGGATGGATGTACTCACTGAGTACCTGTCACTGGATGGATGTACTCACTGAGTACCTGTCACTGGATGGATGTACTCGTTGAGTACCTGTCTCTGGATGGATGTACTCACTGAGTACCTGTCACTGGATGGATGTACTCGTTGAGTACCTGTCACTGGATGGATGTACTCGCTGAGTACCTGTCACTGGATGGATGTACTCGCTGAGTACCTGTCACTGGATGGGTGT
>CM031626.1:15033700-15058700 GCA_018398815.1 Conus ventricosus
TTGAGCTGGCGACAATTTGGGGCGTAAGGGCGCAGATAGTGACCTGACCTGGATCTCTCTGTCATCTAACGACAGCTATCAGTTAGGTCCTAGCATGCAAACAATCCACGTGGCATCTATTTGTCTTTCCTGACTACATGTAAATCAGCTACAGAGAGAGAGAGAGAGAGAGAGAGGAGAGAGAGCGAGGAGAGAGAGAGGAGAGAGAGAGAGAGAGAGAGGAGAGAGAGAGAGGAGAGAGACGGAGAGAGGAGAGAGAGAGAGAGAGAGAGAGAGAGAGGAGAGAGCGGCGAGACTCACAGTGACAGAAAATTGATTGAAACATGTTTATAATACTGACACCGCATAACAACGGATATTTCACTCAGTTGGTCATACTGTGCAAGTTTTCACAGCGACACTATTTTGATGATGATGATGATGATGATGATGATGATGATGATGATGATGACGATGACGATGACGATGATGACGATGATGATGATGATGCTGGTGGTGGTGATGATGGTATTTATTGTATCAATGCTTGTAGCAATCATGATTAACCGTTCCTTTCTTACGTTACTGTAAGACCGGGCCTGATTCTTTACGATGAAGTAAACACAGAAAGGCAAAATGTTGTCGAAAACCGACAAGGGACATGATAGGAATCCAACACACTGCCGTAGAATAAAGCATGCAGGATATATTGCTGGACACGGCAAAACATTCCGGACATCTTTACATGAAACTTGGATAACACCTGACAAACAATGACACAAGACATCGTGGATTAGGGCATGTTGGGATAGATTCACATACAACAGGTACTGTTGCGGATTAGGGCATGTTGGGATAGATTCACATAAACAGGTACTGTTGCGGATTAGGGCATGTTGGGATAGATTCACATACAACAGGTACTGTTGCGGATTAGGGGTTGTAAGGGACAGGGGTAAGGCGACATATTGGAAACGCTGGATTTTCTGGTGAACGTGACAGCCATCGTTTTCTATGCTAGGTAGTAACTTTCCCCATCCAAACGGCACACTTTTAACAGCCATGTTTTCTATGTTAGTTGCTAACTTTCCCCATCCCAAACGGCTCACGATAAACAGCCATGTTTTCTATGCTAGTTGCTAACTTTCCCATCCCAAACGTCTCACAATAAACAGCATTGTTTTCTATGCTAGTTGCTAACTTTCCCATCCCAAACGGCTCACAATAAACAGCCATTGTTTTCTGTGCTAGTTGCTAACTTTCCCCATCCCAAACGGCACACTTTAAACAGCCATTGTTTTCTATGCAAGGTGCTAACTTTCCCCAATCCTAAACGGCACACAATAAACAGTGCAGAGACATACAGTTCCAGTCTCTTTCTTTGACAGACATAAGTCTAAACGATTGTACATTGCATTGTAGGGCCCAGTGCAAAGGAAACAACACGGCAACGCCCACAGTACACCGAGTGCAAAGGAAACCACACAGCAAAGCCCACAGTACACCCAGTGCAAAGGAAACCACATTGAGAAGCCCACGGTACACACAGTGCAAAGGAAACCACACTGAGAAGCCCACAGTACAGCCCAGTGCAAGGAAACACACACTGAGAAGCCCACAGTAAACCCAGAGCAAAGGAAACCACACTGCAAAGCCCACAGTACAGCCCAGTGCAAAGGAAACCACACTGCAAAGCCCACAGTACAGCCCAGTGCAAAGGAAACCACACTGCAAAGCCACAGTACAGCCCAGTGCAAAGGAAACCACACTGCAAAGCCCACAGTACACCCAGAGCAAAGGAAACCACACTGCAAAGCCCACAGTACAGCCCAGTGCAAAGGAAACCACACTGCAAAGCCCACAGTACAGCCCAGTGCAAAGGAAACCACACTGCAAAGCCCACGGTACAGCCCAGTGCAAAGGAAACTACATCGCAAAGCCCACAGTATGCCCAGTGCAAAGGAAACCACACTGCAAAGCCCACAGTACAGCCCAGTGCAAAGGAAACCACATCGCAAGCCCACAGCACAGCCCAGTGCAAAGGAAACCACACACTGAGAAGCCCACAGTACAGCCCAGTGCAAAGGAAACCACACTGAGAAGCCCACAGTACACCCAGTGCAAAGGAAACACACTGAGAAGTCCACAGTACGCCCGAGTGCAAAGGAAACCACATCGCAAAGCCCACAGCACAGCCCTGTGCAAAGTAAACCACACCGCAAAGCCCACAGTACACCCAGTGCAAAGGAAACCACACTGAGAAGCCCACAGTACAGCCCAGTGCAAAGGAAACCACACTGAGAAGTCCACAGTACAGCCAGTGCAAAGGAAACCACACCGCAAAGCCCACAGTACAGCCAGTGCAAAGGAAACCACACCGCAAAGCCACAGTACAGCCCAGTGCAAAGGAAAACCACACTGAGAAGCCCACAGTACACCCAGTGCAAAGGGAAACTACACTGCAAAGTCCACAGTACAGCCCAGTGCAAAGGAAACCACACTGTAAGCCCACAGTACAGCCCAGTGGAAAGGAATCCACACCACAAAGCCCACAGTACAGCCCAGTGCAAAGGAAACCACACTGAGAAGCCCACAGTACAGCCAGTGCAAAGGATCCACACTGAGAAGCCCACAGTACAGCCCAGTGCAAAGGAATCCACACCACAAAGCCCACAGTATAGCCCAGTGCAAAGGAATCCACACCACAAAGCCCACAGTATAGCTCAGTGCAAAGGAATCCACACCACAAAGCCCACAGTATAGCCCAGTGCAAAGGAACCCCACCACAAAGCCCACAGTATAGCCAGTGCAAAGGAATCCACACCACAAAGCCACAGTAAAGCCCAGTGCAAAGGAAACCACACTGAGAAGCCACAGTACACCCAGTGCAAAGGAAACCACACGGCGAAGCCACAGCACACCCAGTGCAAAGGAAGCCACACTGCAAAGCCCACAGTATACCCAGTGTAAAGGAAACCACACTGAGAAGCCCACAGTACACCCAGTCCAAAGGAAACCACACGGCGAAGCCCACAGTACACCCAGTGCAAAGGAAACCACACTGCAAAGCCCACAGTATCACCCAGTGTAAAGGAAACCACACTGAGAAGCCCACAGTACACCCAGTCCAAAGGAAACCACACTGCAAAGCCCACAGTACACCCAGTGTAAAGGAAACCACATGAGAAGCCCACAGTACAGCCCAGTGCAAAGGAAGCCACACTGCAAAGCCCACAGTACACCCAGTGTAAAGGAAACCACACTGAGAGCCCACAGTACAGCCCAGTGCAAGGAAACCACAATGAGAAGCCCACAGTACACCCAGTGTAAAGGAAACCACACTGAGAAACCCACAGTACAGCCCAGTGCAAAGGAAGCCACACTGCAAAGCTCACAGTACACCCAGTGTAAGGAAACCACACACAAAGCCCCAGTACAGCCAGTGCAAAGGAAACCACACGGCGAAGCCCACAGTACAGCAGTACGAAGGGGAAAACATACAGCAGAATCACCGTACAGCGTAGTTCAGGGGGACCCGACATTGTACGGCCCATAATATAGCACGGCCCAAGGCACACCACATTGGAGGGCCAACAATATAGCACGGCGCAAGGAACACCACATTGGGGGGCCAACAATATCGCACGGCACAAGGGCAGACCAGATTCGAGGGCCAACAATATAGCACGGCGCAAGTGCACACCACACTGGAGGGCCAACAATAGAACACAGCG
Source organism: Conus ventricosus (assembly GCA_018398815.1). Taxonomy (NCBI): domain Eukaryota; kingdom Metazoa; phylum Mollusca; class Gastropoda; order Neogastropoda; family Conidae; genus Conus; species Conus ventricosus. The sequence continues at coordinate 15,037,414 of CM031626.1, forward strand.
CCGGGGGACACCACATTGGAGGGCCAATAATATAGCATGGCACAAGGGCACACCACATTGGAAGGCCAACAATATAGCACGGTGCAAGGGACACCACATTGGAGGGCCAACAATATAGCACGGTGCAAGGGACACCACATTGGAGGGCCAACAATATAGCACGGTGCAAGGGACACCACATTGGAGGGCCAACAATATAGCACAGCCCAAGGGCACACCACATTAGAGGGCCAACAATATAGCTCGGCCCAAGGGCACACCACATTAGAGGGCCAACGATATAGCACGGCCCAAGGGCACACCACATTGGAGGGCCAACGATATAGCATGGCCCAAGGGCACACCACATTGGAGGGTCAACAATATAGCACGGTGCAAGGGACACCACATTGGAGGGCCCACAATAGAGCATAAAAAGGTTTGCAAACGTCACCACAGCGGCTGTCTGACTCCCCCCTCCTGTTTCTAGCAGGCTGTTTCTTTAAAAGAACAGTGCGGTAAAGCGCACTGCTGGCGCTGTGCATAGCAGGACACTGGTGGTTAAACCACAAACGTACATTCACACTGGCACACTGCTGTCAAGTAATGTTATGTTACTGCCACGAAGCACGTGTTTGAACGTGTGATCAGCAGGGAGGTCTGAAGTCTAAGGGTCCTCTCTGACCTTAGTGTCTGTTTCCATGACGCCGCTGTCAACAAATGCCCCAACCACTTGCACAGAAAGTGGCTATTCTGATACCACTCTACGCTTCACCAAGACAGGGGCTATTGTATACTGCTGTCAACAAATGCCCTAACCATTTGCACAGAAAAAGGCTATTTTGATGCCACTCCACGCTTCACCAAGACAGGGGCTATTGTATACCGCTGGCCTACAGTGTGGATATTTTGATACCACTCCACGCTTCACCAAGACAGGGGCTATTGTATACTGCTGGCCTACAGTGTGAATAATTTTTTTTTATTGTAATTCCACTCTACGCTTCACCAAGACAGGGGCTATTGTATTCCGCTGCCCTACAGAGAAGGCAGGCATCACAGAATGGTTTATTCTCTCAGAAGGCGCTGACAGACGAACCGACAGACGTCCAGTTTCGGGCATGTTAAGCCCAGAATAATGGGGGAATGCTGTTGAAATTCGAAACAAACGGCCAAAATACAATGTGGGGGGGGGGGGGGGGGGGAAGATGGGAGCAGAGAGAGAAGACAGAATTGTATGTGAATCTATCCCAAAGTTGGCCTGATCACGAGACATGGAGTGGACATCCAAACATACTTATCCGTGAAGAACCAACATCACGCTGCAATATTCCAGACACCAAAGCAGCCACATGCACAGAAGTTTGAACAGACATAGAAGCTTCTCTGGTACAAAGGTCCTCAATTCATGAATAACATATTCATCACAGTCTTTGACGTATTATCATTCCACCATTCACAAATAAATAACACAGACACAATAAAAAAAAATTCAAACTAATAACATGTCAAAATTTAGATACGACATTCCCTTAACATGTTGCTCAGGCAATATGGAATCGTGAACCACAGACATCACATTCAACGAACTGTCTGTGTGTGTTGACAACACGCCTAACTGTGTTCTCACTGCCATTTGACCTTCACCTCTAGTTCTACTAGGTCTGGAGGATTTTCACCGCCTCATTGTGGTGCCATGTCTTAGAGATCAGTGGCATTTGTTCCAGTTCTCTGACTTGTTACAGAAAGGTTTACGAACGTCAGCACAGCGGCTGTTTGACTCCCCTCTCCATGTTTCTAACAGGGTGTTTCTCTTAAAAGAACAGTGCGGTAAAGCGCACTGCTGGCGCTGTGCATAGCAGGACACTGGTGGTTAAACCACACAACGTACATTCACACTGGCACACTGCTGTGAAGTAATGTTATTTTACTGCCCACCACATCTCAGAGGCCAGGGAGGAAAGCAAATTGAAACCAGACCCGTGCACTCACAAAATCTTCAAAGAAAAAACAAACACACCCGAAACCATTCATGTTTGCCCACGCTTCAATATTTAAAGATGGTAATGCTGAAATTAACATCTCTCTCTCTCTCTCTCTCTCTCTCTCTCTCTCTCTCTCTCTCTCTCTTACACACACAGACGCGCACACGTACGCGCGCGCGCACGCACGCACGCACGCGCACACACACACACACACACACACACACACACACACACACACACACACACACACACACACCACACACACACACACACACACACACACACACACAGAGAGAGAAACGCATGTACATTTTCAAATTTCAAAATTAAAGAATGCCGTTTCTAAACGGCTGTCACAAATTACAAACTCGTCAGTCCCTTTAAGAATTATTTCACACACACAGAGAGAAAACGACAGCGAGAGAGAGAGAGAGGAGAGAGAGAGAGAGAGAGAGAGAGAGAGGGAGAGAGAGAGAGAGAGAGGAGAGAGAGAGAGAACAATGAGAGAGAGAAAGAGACAGAGAGAGACAGAGACAGAGAAGGAGAGACAGACAGACCGACAAACAGGCAGAGAGAGAGAGAGAGAGAGAGAGGAGAGAGAGAGAGAGAGGAGGAGAGAGAGGAGAGAGAGAGAGAGAGAGAGAGAGAGAGAGAGAGGAAGAGAGAGAGAGAGAGAGAGAGAGAGAGAGAGAGAGGGTAAAGAGAGATGTAACATGATAATATACAGTGATATTCTTTAAGAAATAGAATTAATGCACATCTACGTGGTTTGCGAAACATGATTGCATAACAAACAAACAAACAAACAGAAGAAAAGAAAAGAAAGGCGATAAACGTATGACTTTAATGGTGGACTTGATTGTACATTCCATATTTCTCTTGGGCGTTTTGTTACATTAACCAGGTCTAGAGGAAACGTTGACCATATATTCTTACAACCACAGTGGATCAATCATCGTGGTGAACAATGACTCAATTCCATATTTCTCTTGGGCGTTTTGTTACATTGACCAGGCCTAGAGGAAACGTTGACCATATATTCTTACAACCACAGTGGATCAATCATCGTGGTGAACAATGACTCAATTCCATATTTCTCTTGGGCGTTTTGTTACATTAACCAGGTCTAGAGGAAACGCTGACATGTGACGAATGAAAACATTGAGAACTTGAACTGACGTGTGCGTGCGCGCGCGCGCGCGTGGGTGCGTGCGTGAGTGCGCGCGCGCGCGCGCGTGTGTGTGTGTGTGTGTGTGTGTGTGTGTGTGTGTGTGTGTGTGTGTGTGTGTGTGTGTGTGTGTGTGTGTGTGTGTGTGTGTGTGTGTGTGTGTGCGTGTGTGTGTGTGTGTTGGTGCATAGTGTTGTGTTGAAGTGCATAACATAAAATGAGATAAATAGAATGCTGTTTATTGGATATGTAATTTTTTTTATTTGTAATAATTGTGTTATGTGTTTTAAAAGTCAAAAGACATTGCCACATTGAATTTCACGTTTGTGATAATAAAGTCGTTTGAATTTGAATTTGAATTTGACCATATATTCTTACAACCACAGTGGATCAATCATCGTGGTGAACAATGACTCAATTCCATATTTCTCTTGGGCGTTTTGTTACATTAACCAGGCCCAGAAGAAACGTTGACCATATATTCTTACAACCACAGTGGATCAATCATCGTGGTGAACAATGACTCAATTCCATATTTCTCTTGGGCGTTTTGTTACATTAACCAGGTCTAGAGGAAACGTTGACCATATTATCTTACAACCACAGTGGATCAATCATCGTGGTGAACAATGACTCAATTCCATATTTCTCTTGGGCGTTTTGTTACATTAACCAGGCCTAGTGGAAACGTTGGTCATATATTCCTATAACCACAGTGGATCAATCATAGTGGTGAACAATGACTAAATGGTAAAGTACAATGCACCTGTTGTTAAGATCTCTGTCCACGTGAACGTGGCTGATCCAGCCATCCAGGGGAAAGCACACACTGGCCATCGTCCACTTGCTGTAGATTGGCCACAGAAGCAGTCCAGGCCACCTTGGCCTCCTGGTGGATGACACCTGTCCTTCGTACACAGTGCTGTCTTGTTTGTTCAGCACATACAGGTGATGCTTCAACACTTCTTGAGGTTGTTTTGCCACAGCGGACAGACATAGGGTCTACACTGACAGTACTGCAGTGTAACACGTGATATTCATGGTATTTAGGTTACATCACATCACTAATGGGAGAGAGAGAGGGTGCGGAAGGGGAGGTGCGGGGGGGGGGGGGGGGGGGGGGAAGGCGAAGGGGAGACTATATTTAACATGGAAAGTTTAATTCTCTCAGTGCATGGTGAATGGAATCAGGTTACAGTTGAATATTGGTCTCGTGTATTGCCAGGAAGTCTACACATTTATTACACATAATAGAACATATGCAGGGGGTTTATGAGTACAATTATAAACTTTCAACAGAAACTGACATAGGACGTATGGAAAAGTTCAGATGCTTACGGAGCAGAAAATTCCGTCACTCACGAAATGAAACCTTAGACCAATTCTCTAGGAAGACAAACTATTCAGTAGACTGAATGCTGTCTGCATGTCTTTGTGCTGAGTGATTCGTCACTGTTAACATATCGTTGTCCTTCATTTTCTGACGTTGAGTTGCGTGCGTGCGTGCGTGCGTGCGTGCGATTAATGAAAAACATGCTTTGAAGTGAATACAATTTTGAAAAAAAAAACAAACGATGGTAGTAATATAAACCTTTAGTTCAGAGATCTGCATCAGGGTTTCTAGGAACAACGTCTCTAAAATCTTCAAAGGATTATAAACAACGTATTCGTTGCGTCGTAAACACAATCTGAGACCGATTTCTGAAAGTCTAGAATGCATGCTTAAATTCAGTTTGGAATGACAAATATGACTGAATGAATAAACAGTCCGCAAAAACTGAGTGATCTGGATTTCCCAGATCTCACTGTTTTTATGCCAGTATTAAGTAAGGAACAGTCTGATACTTACGTGCGGCATTTCTTCTTTTTGTGTACCATACGATGGCACCTGCATAGAAAAGACATAATATTTGTTTAGTAATTCTCTAGTGAATATTAGATAAAACTGTGAGAATAGACGAAAAAAAACAACAAATGTCTATCAATATTTTTCACTAACTATTAATTCGACCCCCAAGAGGAAGGTCAAGGTCAAATTGAAAACAGCGAATAAAGAAAAATACAGCCAGGAAACAAATCAACTTAACACGTACAAAACAGATACATCATAATTCAAACGCGTAGTAAATTCCTCATACTCGGGACCAATTCATGCATGACAAGATCGGTGCCCTGGGTTTGCATCCAAATACGAGATACGTTTTGCAGTAACGTTTTGTTTTGCTCTCCTAATATGACTTGCTGTTTAGGATTCCAAAGTAACCAAGGACAATAGCGATGCTAGGATCTAGGAGTATTCGATAAACAACACAGTCATTCTCTTTCTGCCCATTGTCCATGTGCCACCACCCACTGATGCTCTGAGAATAAATGAGTCTCTGTATATGTGTGTTGGTTGGAGGAAAGGGCGTGTATGTGTTAGTGAGTAAGAGAGAGAGAGAGAGAGAGAGAGAGAGAGAGAGGAGAGAGAGAGAGGAGAGAGGAGAGGAGAGAGAGAGAGTGTATGAGTGAATATATACGTGTGTGTGTGTGTGTGTGTGTGTGTGTGTGTGTGTGTGTGTGTGTGTGTGTGTGTGTGTGTGTGTGAGAGAGAGAGAGAAAGAGAAAGAGATTAAGTGAGGGAGAGAGAGAGAGAGAGAGAGAGTGTGTGTGTGTGTGTGGTGTGTGTGGTGTGTGTGTGTGTGTGTGTGTGTGTGTGTGTGTGTGTGGTGTGTGTGTGTGTATGTGTGTGTGTGTGTGTGTGTGTGTGTGTGTGAGAGAGAGAGGAGAGGAGAGAGAGAGAGAGAGAGAGAGAGAGAGAGAGAGAGAGAGAAAGAGTGAGAGGGTGGAGAGAGTGTGCGTGTGCGCGTGTGTGCGTGTGCGCATGTGTATGCGCGCGTGCGTGTGTGTGCGCGCACGCGGTGTGTGTGTGTGTGTGTGTGTGTGTATGTGTGTGTGTGTGTGTGTGTGGTGTGTGTGTGTGTGTGTGGTGTGTGTGTGTGTGTGTGTGTGTGTGTGTGTGTGACACTTCAACGTTTATCAGAGGTCGTAAGCAGCATCAAGTTAACACGTGTAAGCAGGTTTAATCAAAGAGTTTGTTGATAGCATATGCTCGTTACATTCGTGTGTCTGTCGGTAAATACTCAACAGATTGCAGCAAGTGTAAGAAGACATAACGGACACTTGTAGACAAAAATGATGATAACAATTTGTGTGGTGGTGGGTGCAGCAGAGCGTCCATCAGGAGTTAGTCTACAGAACTTGTTTGATTGTCAAAGACTCCTTAATTCAGTGCAAACAGCCTAGCCAAATGAAACGGATGTGTTGCCATTTTGTCAATAAAATTCATGTTTCAGTGTGGATGTTTCAGTCAGTTCAATTCCCCAGATTAACGTGTCTAACACAATGTCATATCTCCTAAATGGTCCATGCATGTTTGTCAGTAAAAGAGGACTGTCACGACAGTCTGGTCGCTGATTCACATCTCTAGGAGGTCTCAGACATGGCACTAAGTCACAAAGCAGTGACGACCTCCTCACCTGCAACACTTTGCCAAGTGTCTCAGATATAGCACCAAGTCAGAAATGGCTGACACACACCTCATGCATGACCATCTGCCATGTGATTCAACCCCTCTAACTGTTGGCCTTACAGCACCAGGTCAGGAGACATTAGACACTCCTCGCATTAGTCAGTCTGCCAGGTGAGTACTATCCTCTAAAACCGTCAGATGAAGTATCAAGTCTGGAGACACTAACACATTCCCCATGTTTAACAATCTGCCGTGACATGACCCTACAACAGTTATCAAACATAGCCCTAATCAGGAGGCCCTGACATACTTCTTGATTTACCTTGAAAACTTGCTCCACCAATCTCTCAGCTTCTTCATTTGTGTGTTGTGATGGCTGTGATAACACTATTAATTGTTTTGAAGCTCTTTGTCTTTGGCCCTACGTCAATAACGGTTACGGAATCTGGAAGAAAGGCACTATAGCTTGAAACAGAAATAGTTTCTCCACATCTTGGGTAAAAAGAAAGAAGAAAAATTGAATTTGATACCCCACCCCTCATATCCAACCACTGTCCCCAGATCACAAGTTTATGAAGACTAATCACTATTGTTGTTTTTGTTGCTTAATTTTTTTAAGGAATTAACCAACATCTGTCATGGATGAAAAAGAAACTTCCGTTGTGCAATCGATTTCAATCACATTTGCTGGATACTTTACATACGCTGAAGACAATTTGTAATTGAGAGAGATGAGACATAGCTCAATTTAAGTTTTATGTTAACAATGGAATAAAAGATAGTTCCGTGATTTTTTTCTTTTTTCTTTTTCTTTTTAGTTGTGACGAAAAGCACGGATCAGGGATGACAACACTGAACTGTAATTAACATATCCAGCATGTCAACAAAGCTTGAACAGATCAGTGATCAATGAGAACATCAGGGTGAAAGTAATCCATTTGATGGTGGACAGTCGTCCAAGCAAAAACCAACCCAACAATGAGATAGAAGATTACATTTACTGAGAATACATAACTTTCTTTGTCTGAAATAATTTTGGCTTCAATCACGGATGCAAATGTACGAAAATCATTAACGGGTAGTTAGAATATGTTGATAGTGTTGAATACTCGGCCTTCAATTCCATTATAATGCACATGAAAACAAAACAAAACAAAAAAACAACAACAAAAAACACAAAAACAAAAACAAAACAAAAACAAAAAACAGAATTACACGTCCTCACTTCAAACAGAGTTGATGACGACACTCTCAGCCGCGGCAACGTCATATGCACTGTTAAAGGTTCAAACCTACTGCATTAAGCTCACTGGTCCCTGCCTGCAACGTGATATGCACTGTTAAAGGTTCAAACCTACTCCATTAAGCTCCACTAATCGCTGCCTCCAACGTCATATGCACTGTTAAAGGTTCAAACCTACTGCATTAAGCTCCATGGTCCCTGCCTGCAACATGATATGCACTGTTAAAGGTTCAAACCTACTGCATTAAGTTCCACTGGTCCCTGCCTGCAACGTCGTATGCACTGTTAAAGGTTCAAACCTACTGCATTAAGTTCCATTAGTCCCTGCCGGCAACGTCATGTGCACTGTTAAAGGTTCAGACCTACTGCATTAAATTCCATTAGTCCCTGCCACTGTCCTCCTTCTGACTGCTTCTTTCTGACGCTGGAAAGTTTTCTCCTTCATTTGGAATGATACAATCTCGGGTTTTTTGTTTGTTTGTTTGTTTTTGTTGTTTTGTTGTTGTTGTTTTTTGCCTCAAGTGAATCTGCAGGATCAGAACGTTAGAGCTTACTTCAAAAGAATCCACAGGCCTACTATCAGGCTGCTATAGCTCGCCTCAAAGGAATCGATATCATCAGACTGTAACTGGTGGCCTCAAGTGAATCAACAGGGTCAAAAAGTATCACAGGATCAGGGAGTGCATCGACAGGATCAGGAGTCCTATTGTTTGCCTCAGTGAATCGACAGATCAGGAGGCCTATTGTTTGCCTCAGTGAATCGACAGGATCAGGAGGCTTATTGTTTGCCTCAGTGAATCGACAGGATCAGAATGATTGTTTGCCTCAGTGAATCGACAGGATCAGAATGATTGTTTGCCTCAGTGATCGACAGGATCACAATGATTGTTTGCCTCAAGTGAATCGACAGGATCAGAATGATTGTTTGCCTCAAGTGAATCAACAGGATCAGGAGCTCATTGTTTGCCTCAAGAGAATAAACAGGATCACGAGGTCTATTGTTTGCCTCAAGTAAATCAACAGGATCAGGAGGCTTATTGTTTGCCTCAAGAGAATAAACAGGATCACGAGGTCTATTGTTTGGCTCAAGTGAATCGACAGGATCGGGAGGTCTATTGTTTGCCTCAAGTAAATCAATAGGATCAGGAGGCTCATTGTTTGCCTCAAGTAAATCAAGAGGATCAAGAGGCTCATTGTATGCCTCAAGTAAATCAACAGGATCAGGAGGCTCATTGTTTGCCTCAAGAGAATAAACAGGATCACGAGGTCTATTGTTTGCCTCAAGTGAATCAACAGGATCAGGAGGTCTATTGTTTGGCTCAAGTGAATCGACAGGATCGGGAGGTCTATTGTTTGCCTCAAGTAAATCAATAGGATCAGGAGGCTCATTGTTTGCCTCAAGTAAATCAACAGGATCAAGAGGCTTATTGTATGCCTCAAGTAAATCAACAGGATAAGGAGGCTCATTGTTTGCCTCAAGGAGATCAACAGGATCAGGAGGCTCATTGTTTGCCTCAAGGGAATCAACAGGATCAGGAGGCTCATTTTTGCCTCAAGGAAATCAACAGGATCAGGAGTCATTGTTTGCCTCAAGTAAATCAACAGGATTAGGAGGTTTACTGTTTGCCTCAAGGCAATCAACAGGATCAGGAGGTCTATTGTTTGCCTCAAGGCAATCAACAGGATCAGGAGGTCTATTGTTTGCCTCAAGTGAATCGACAGGATCAGGAGGCTTATTGTTTGCCACAAGTGACTGGAAAGGATGAAGACACTGCTCGTGTGCATTAATCCTTTCCCTTAGGACACCATTTTCTTTCTTCAAAAAAAGATTCGAATATTGTTTTTTTGTTTGTTTTTGTTTGTTTGTTTTTCTTCAGATGGTTTTGTGTCTGTCTGGGGCGTGTTCAGTCTCTTGTGTATATCTGGGGCGTGTACAGTCTCTTGTGTCGGTCTGAGGCGTGTTCAGTCTCTTGTGTCTGTCTGGGGCGTGTTCAGTCTCTTGTGTCTGTCTGGGGTGTGTTCAGTCTCTTGTGTCTGTCTGGGGCGTGTTCGGTCTCTTCTGTCTGTCTGGGGCATGTTCAGTCTCTTCTGTCTGTCTGGGGCGTGTTCAGTCTCTTGTGTCTGTCTGGGGTGTGTTCAGTCTCTTGTGTCTGTCTGGGGCGTGTTCAGTTTCTTCTGTCTGTCTGGGGCGTGTTCAGTCTCTTGTGTCTCTCTGGGGTGTGTTCAGTCTCTTGTGTCTGTCTGGGGCGTGTTCAGTCTCTTGTGTATATCTGGGGCGTGTATAGTCTCTTGTGTCGGTCTGAGGCGTGTTCAGTCTCTTGTGTCTTTCTGGGGCGTGTTCAGTCTCTTGTGTCTGTCTGGGGTGTGTTCAGTCTCTTGTGTCTGTCTGGGGCGTGTTCAGTCTCTTCTGTCTGTCTGGGGCATGTTCAGTCTCTTCTGTCTGTCTGGGGCGTGTTCAGTCTCTTGTGTCTGTCTGGGGTGTGTTCAGTCTCTTGTGTCTGTCTGCGGCGTGTTCAGTCTCTTCTGTCTGTCTGGGGCGTGTTCAGTCTCTTGTGTCTGTCTGGGGCGTGTTCAGTCTCTTGTGTCTGTCTGGGGCGTGTTCAGTCTCTTGTGTCTGCCTGGGGTGTGTTCAGTCTCAAGGGTGCGGGTTACTTGAACAATTGGTGTTGAACATTTGGGGGTTAAGCTTTTGTGTCCGGGTGGTTTGACACCGGCATATAAAAATTAGCAGAAAGAATACATTTTGGAAAAGAGACATCGCGTGGGCATCTCAGGTTTATGAGGTATCAACCTTGTTTGGTATTTCAGCCTGGGGTTACCAGGGGATGTGATGAGTCACCCTTGTTCCTTCGGGTATTAGCCTTTGGTGGGCTGAGGTGTGTATTTGTGCCTCCTGAGGGAAGGGTTGTTATATGTAAACGTGCAGCACATGCGTGCACGGGTATGCATAAGGGGCCATGTGTTGATGGTCGAGTATTGATAGTATTGTTGGATTCTTTTGGGGTTTGTTTGTTTTTTTTGTGTGTGTGTATGTGTGGGGAAAACTGCCTGTGTCGGATATATAAAGGTATTGGTGTTTCATCTGCCATTCTGTGGGTGAGAGTGCGTGTGTGAATGCAAATAAAGCCTGTTTGTGCACTGTATTTTCTTTTGTGTGTGTTTGTTGTGTGGCGTTCATACTTAGTAAAATGGGGAAAGGGGTGGTTATAACGGGGGATATATTAATACATATATCCCTGTCTACTGTCTTATACAGTGACAATACCCTTCCCCCAAGATTTAAAGTATACCTTTAAATAAAAACCTGAAGGAACGCACGAACAAGTCCTTAGTGTTACAGCATTTGGAAAATGATAAATCCTCTCTTCCTCTACTGTTTTAAACTCTCGGCACAGAACCCTTATTCCATACAACTCAAGAAATCTGCAACAACATTTCACGTCCCAGAATTGCATCCACTATAAACTAGAATGGTTGAATTCAGCTTGATTTTGCACGCCCCAACGTAGAAACACAGCAAGTCTGTGAAGACATCCTGGAATTAGTAAATGGCACACGGGCAGCGTGCAGAAAATCTATCAGCTTCTGGAACGCCTCCTCACACTCCGGATTCACACCACGATGCGGGGCTGATTCGTCCTTTACCTAAGGTACGCTGGCACTTTAAGCATGACCTCACATACCTGCCTATGTCACCGCACATTCCAGGCCAATAGAATTTTTGGGAATATTCTCTTCTTTGTCTTGTTACCCCCCAAGTGTCCAACTATAGGAATATCGTGTCCGAGAGTTAACACGGTCTTCCTTAGAGACTTCGGCACACAAACCTGGGTTGTTGTTCCGCTCTCACTCTCGTACCTACGTACAAGAACTCGGTCTTCCCACATGAAGGAGACCCTATTTCCATGGGATGGAACACTAACTTTTCCTCTGCAGCTCTTCTGGCACGTGCAAGGCTATCATCCTGTTCCTGCCCACGAATCAGCTCGTCTTTCGAGACAGCCATCACTTGCTCTTTCAAAGATAACGGTTGCGCAGGCCTGTCCTGGGCTCTGACCTGAGCACGAGTCAACACAGCGACCTGAGGCTGTATCGGGTTGCTGTCACTCTCCGAAGAGTTTGTCTCCTGATGGGTTATACTGGGACTCTCTCGGGATGGTGCTCTCCCTCACGCGTATGTAATTCCCCACCATCACTTCCTCAACTGGATCCTCCATCACCAAGCCTCAACCTTCCCCTCAAAGTACGGCGTGTCCAAGCACACACAGGCCACGGGTAGTGTGCTACGGACACCTGGATTCAGCCAATACAACTGTCTGAGTCCTCCCTGTATAGGCATCACTTGGTACCAGCCTCGCCGCGACCACGGTCTGCGATGCTCCTGTATCTCTGATACCACTTGCCCATGACTCTCCGACCCATCACCCTGCACCTCGGACTGAAAGGTTTCCTGGAGCACGGCACACACAGCGCAGGGGTAGCTTCCGATATACTGGCTCTCCAAGACATGACACATATTGGTAGCCACACTCTCAAGATTCGGACAATTTCGCTGGATGTGACCTGGTCGCTTGCATGCATAACAAATCACCCCCTGCCTAGGTGCCCTTTTGGTGCAGCACTGATCGCTGGCTGAGCCTCTCTAAACTTACTCTCTCCCGCTGTCCCCTGGTCCTTTCGCGGGAATTGCTTGATTTTTACCCCCTAGGTGCTTTGGTTTGACCTCGTGAGCGTCACTTATTACAGATGGGCCTCTTTTGCTCTCCCGCCCTATCCGTCGTGCTTCCGCTATCCGAGTTGCTTCCAAGGCCACTGCTTCAGCATTCTTAGGACAAGCTCGATGCACTTCCGTGACAAAGTCAGGAGTAAAAGTTCATACATCTGTTCCTCGAGAATGATGTCCTTCAAGTCCTCAGCTTTGTTTTCGTCTTTCCCGGCTGCCGTACACCACATACTAAAACAAGACTTTAGCCGTCTAAAAAACTGCTGAAAACGTTTCTCCTACTTCCTTCTTCATTCCCCTGAATTTCTTTCGGTATGCCTCAGCATCTAACCGGAAAATACTCTAGAAGCGCTTTCTTCACTTGGTCGAAACTCGCGAGGTCAACGGCATTCAGTCGCAGAATAGCATCTCTCGTCTTCCCTCTAAAAAGAGCCATTAGTCTAGAGGACCACGAGGTTCTTTTCCAGCGGCACAACGTGGCAACCTGCTCGAAATGAGCCAAATACATGTCCACGTCATCAGTATCTGTTAACGGATCAATTGCTACAGGGCTTGTCGCTTCGTCTTCAGCCCTTTCTCTCGCCTCCTTCAACTCTTGCTCTTTCAGTCTCAACTTTTCCTGTTTCAAGGACACGATCTCACTCGCCCGACGTTGCTTGAGATCCAGCTCTAACTTCCTTAACTCTACGTCATCCTGGTCGACTTTCCTCCTAGCATCCGCGTCCTCTTGTCGGGTGGCCATCTCTTGGACTCTCTCGTCTTCTGGAAAGCAACCTCATCCTCTTTCTTTTGCTTCTCTGCCAAAAGGAAAAGCCAACCTGGCATGCAGCCCCCTCTTCCTCTCTCCTAAGCCGGGGCAGCAGCTTCCTCTCTCCTGGCGCGGCTTCCTCTCTCCTGGCAGCGGCTTCCTCTTCCTCTCTCCTAATAGCGGTTCCTCTCTCCTAAGCTTAGCCGCAGCTTCCTCTTCCTCTCTCCAAAGGGCCTGGCTGCTAACACGGCTAACTCCTCCTGCTCCTTCCCTCCTTCCATGACATTTTCCCGAGCCACCTGTTGCTCTACTAACGATAGCGTCCTCCTTTCTCTCCGCATCCTATTGCTACATTGTCACAATGAACTGGGCCAATTCCACCTTACCATTCCAATAGCTCAAATCCCCAGACGTGAGTAGTACTGAACAGCAGGACTGCCAGCGGACACAACCTTAGCAGCACCCCCCGGAGACTCTCCTAACCCAGGCTTACCAGCCGCAAAGGTACGGGACATGGGAGTACCCCCTGGCTGCTTCTCAGGTTAGTTGACACATCCCCTTTCTCCTTGACAGACTCAACTGGACTTACGGTACCTTGAGACCTCAACTTGCGTTTCGGTTTTTCCAGACGTCCATTACCACAGACTATCAAGCCTCTACCCAGAAACCAAAAAGAATTTTTTTTTTTCTTTTAACTTCAGAACCTTCCGCAAGTAGAACATTCACTCTCCAACCGTAAAGCGAATATCTGATCGTCCCACAGGCTGCAATAAATTTCAATTAGCACTTGGCAACCCAGTTGTCTTTTCCAAAACCCCAACCCTTCCCAACACCCTATGGCCACGGTAACTGCTAAAGCACATTGAGACCAACATTTGAAACATTTCATTTCAACATTTCACGGCAAATATCACTGACCATCACTACATTCCAATACTCATACACACATGTAATGGAAAAGAAAGATGAACACAAACACAAACACACCATTACATACCTCGGGCTTACCAAACCGAAGACAACACAGGACAACGTTACCTGCAACTATGTTACTAGATGCCAAGTAACCGCGCTTCCTCCCCTACTGACTGCGCGCTCCCTCCAACCCACCCACACGCACAATTACTTTCCCTATATCAAGTTCCTATCCAACTAAACACACAATCAGATCCCTATAATTTTTTTTTTTTTTTTTTTTTTTTTTTAAAACCCCCAAACAGTTACGTCCTAAATAATCCTAACTCGTACCCCGCATCTCCACCATATTGTCACTGTATAAGACAGTAGACAGGGATATATGTATTAAATATCCCCCGTTATAACCACCCCTTTCCCCCTTTTACTAAGTATGAACGCCACACAACAAACACACAAAAGAAAATACAGTGCACAAACAGAAGGCTTTATTTGCATTCACACACGCACTCTCACCCAGAATGGCAGATGAAACCAATACCTTTATATATCCGACACAAAGGCAGTTTTCCCCACACATACACACACAAAAAAAAACAAACAAAACCCCAAAAAATCCAACAATACTATCAATACTCACATCAACAAGGCCCCATTTTGCATCCCGTGCACGCATGTTGCGCACGTTTACAGAAACAACCCTTCCCCAGGGGCCAAATACACACCTCAGCCCACCAAAGGCTAATACCCAAGAACAAGGGTGACTCATCACAAACCCCAGGTATCCCCGCTGAAATACCAAACAAGGTTGATACCTCATAAACTGAGATCCCACGCGCATGTCTTTATCAAAATGTATTCTTTCTGCTAATTTTTATATCCGGTGTCAAACCACCCGGACACAACTTAACCCCCAAATGTTAACACCAATTGTTCATATAACCCGCACCCACTGTTGTACTTTCATTACTTCATCCAGTAGTCTGCTCGGTAACTTCACATCGGCCAAAAAAAACTTCTTCAAAAAAAACAAAAACCACACAAAACACAAAAACAACAAACGGCAACACAGCGTTTCCCGATATGGTGGAAAACCGTCGGTCTGCTTGACGGCGCTCACAATGCACCGCCAAACACAAAAACCTTCACTGAAGCGCTTGATAGGAGAGGAACTGTGACAACGAAGAACGCAGTTCCCTCTCCTACCGGCAAACCCAAACCCCCCCGCGAGTCACACGCTATGGAATACTGCGGTGGGCCCTAAGATCGCTTGCCCCCCTGAAGAGACATTGAAGAGACAGTTGCCACACCCTCGGACGTGGAAAGAGGATGACGTCCCGACCGGAACGCATCCAGCCGGACTCGGGTGCGTCCCACTCAGGCAGAGAAGGGGCAGGGATGACAAATGGGGATGGCGGTTCAACTCCCACCACCAGAGAGGCCGACCCTCACGGATTTGCCGTGTAGGAGGTATCAAAACTCGCCGGAACCCTAGACAACAACAGGAACGACACAAATGGACGACACCCCAGTCGCGGGACCTGCCAGACAGCCAACGCCTGTATGCAGAACCCGTCGCTGAACACCAAACACCGACAGTCAAGACGCGGACGACAACACTGATCGACACCTCAGTCGCCGGGACACTTGCCAACAGCCAAGCCTGGTAAAGTGCAGAACCGTCGTCTGAACACCGAAACACCGACAGTCTTCAACCTGGTAGCCAAACCTTCAAAAGTCGGTCCGAGGGCATACCACCAACCCCTGCCCCAACGGCAGGAACAACCTGAGCACGAGGCCAACCCAACCTTCTGGATAACGCCTCAGTTCGTACTAACTTGCAGATACACCACGACACTCCGAGTTCACCTCGGGAAACTCACAAGACAGCACTCACAATCACGGAATCCCCATACACATCGAAGAACCCAGTTCACGAGCGTTAGTTTACACACGTAAACCTCACTATTCGACGAGCTTGACACTCTCCTCCCTCCCCCCTCCAAAAGTTTACAGGTAATCACAATTCCGGCAGGATTCAGCACTCAACGGTCACTGCCACCTGGCACTGGACGGCCACACTCCACAATTGTCACTGAGGCGACCTGTGGTCAGTTCGTGCGCATTCTCCACCATATTGTCACTATAAAAGTAGACAGGGATAAATTTAATAATTATCCCCCGTTTATAACCACCCCTTTCCCCTTTCTAAGTATGAACGCCACCAACAAACACACAAAAGAAAATACAGTGCACAAAACAGAAGGCTTTATTTGCATTCACACCAAACCCACCTCACCCACAGAATGGCAATGAAACACCAATACCTTTATATATCCGACACTAAGGATTTTCCCCACACATACACCCTCAAAAAAAACAACAAACCCCAAAAGAATCCAACAATACTATCAATACTCGACCATCAACACATTGCCCCTTATGCATACCCGTGCACGCATGTGCTGCACGTTTACATATAACAACCCTTCCCTCAGGAGGCACAAATACACACCTCACCCACCAAAGGCTAATACCCGAAGGAAAAAAGGGTGACTCATCACATCCCCCGGTAACCCCAGGCTGAAATACCAAACAAGGGTTTATACCTCATAAACCTGAGATGCCCACGCGATGTCCTTTTCCAAAATGTATTCTTTCTGCTAATTTTTATATTCGGTGTCAAAACCCCCCGGACACAAAAGCTTAAAACCCCCCAAAAGTTCAACACCCAAATTTTTCAAGTAACCCGCACCCACTGTTTAAATTCAATACTTTATCCGAAGTCCCTGGCGGGTACTTTACACAGGCCTTCTTTTTTTTCATTGTTATGGCCCCTTTTATTCTACATTTTTTTTTTGCTTTGTATTTACTTACAACAATTTGTTTTGTATAACATATGAGATAATTTGTGTCTGATAACACTGAAATCCAACTTTCCAACTAATAATTGCAACGAGCACAATACAGCCGATGTCTGATAACACTGAAATTCAACTTACCAACTATAATTGCAACGAGCACAATACAGCCCATGTCTGATAACACTGAAATCCAACTTACCAACTATTATTGCAACGAGCACAATGCAGCCGATGACTGATAACACTGAAATCCAACTTACCAACTATAATTTCAACGAGCACAAAAAGCCATGACGATACCACTATCCCTCCATCTATAGTCCACCATCTGTGTCCTCTTCTGCAATGAAAGTAAAATATGACGTGAACAAACATATTCACACATTTCTTTTTTCAGGAGAACGACACAGAGAGAGAGAGAGAGAGAGAGAGAGAGAAGGAGAGAGAGAGAAAAAGAGAGAGAGAAGAGAGAGAGAGAGAGAGAGAGAGAGAGAGAGAGCGAGAGAGAGAGCGAGAGAGAGCGAGAGAGAGATGAACTGACAGACAGTCCCACAAACGAATACAGGGATGCAGAAGTTATTGAATTACAACAACCCATTTGACTTCCCTTATCTTTCAGTGATGGAACTTCTGAAAGTACCAAGGTGCCCATATCATCATAAAGAGTATGAGGGCAAACAACGCTATTCACTATCTATACTGAGTTTCCGTAAATCACAATGTACAGTAGGTGGGTACATATGTGTAATGAAAAGTAACGATTTTCGCAAGTTGACGATGAATTATTAAGCAAATCGGATGAGAATAATTATTCGAACCCATCAGTCACCAGAGAACAAGTTGATGATGCACTAAGCAATCAGATGAGAATTTTGAACCGATCAGTCACCAGAGAACAAGTTGACGATGCACTAAGCAATCAGATGAGAATTTTGAACAGATCAGTCACCAGAGAACAAGCTGACGATGCACTAAGCAATCAGGTGAGAATTTTGAACCGATCAGTCACCAGAGAACAGAGGCTTGTGCGGCAAACAACAATATAAAAGACAGAGATGGATCTGTTTGTCTGTCGCTCTTAGACTGTAATACCAGATTTCTTAGCATAATTACGTATTAAGGCCTGATATCCAGCAAAATGAGACAAAATCGATATCAATGTTATGTTTATGAGTCAAATCGATGTTAATGTTATGTTTATGAGTCAAATCGATGTTAATGTTATGTTTATGAGTCAAATCGATGTTAATGTTATGTTTATGAGTCAAATCGATGTTAATGTTATGTTTATGAGACCAAATCGGTATTAAGTTATGTTTATGAGTCAAATCGGTGTTAATGTTATGTTTTCCCTTAACATTTGTGTAAGAAAGAAACCCTTCTTTAGTTTACCCTCTGCTTTCCTTCCGTCCTAACCTAAAACCCCAACAAACAAACACACAAACAAACAAAACCAAAAACAGAAACGCCAAAGATTGTGAGTATTCTTCCTTTTAAGTGTTCTGGAGACCATAGATTTCCCTTCAACCTGAATGCGACTGTTGCAACACACTGTTTCGGAAAGTAGTTCAACAGAATGTTTTGGTGTACATTTTTAGTGAAATATTTTGTAGACTTCTAATACGTCAGTCCAGACTGATTATCTTTAGGTTCAAAGTGGAGTGAATACAGGCAGAACGTACAAAGAGAGAGAGAGAGAGAGAGAGAGGAGAGAGAGAGAGAGAGAGAGGAGAGAGAGAGAGAGAGAGAGAGAGAGAGAAGAGAGAGAGAGAGAGAAATTACTGCGCCGTTACCCGCAGGAACAAATCACAAAGCAAACACAACACGTTTCGACCAGTCCTTTTTGTTTGGTCTAAGATCATCTTGCGATGAAAAGACGTTAAATAAAACTACTGAACTGAACTCAATTGTTTGTTTGTTTGTTTATAGCCAGGACAAATAACATTCAAGACAATGCAAGCGAAGGAATAATATAATGAGCATATAGAATACTCTTGTCTGAATCAACGTTTATGGAAAGTCGTGATTTTACCAATGCCTGGAATGTGGTCACAACATTCTGTGTGGCGATGTGTCAGCATGTTCTTCCTAACATGACGCACGCCAGTCAGAGACCAAGCTGATTTTGTATACATGTAGACAGATGGGGCGAGAGGAAAAATATCATTTTCACTCGTGAAACCTTGCCCGGGTCAACCCCATGTAAAACAATAGATAGATCTCAACCAAAAGGAACAAAAACGACTTCTGCTGTATTCTGTGAATGAGGTAACATGATTTTGTGCTGACGGCAACAAGCAAACAAAAGCAAGGAAGAAACAAATTACCTGTTGCTGTCGTTGGTGGCTCTGTTGTTGGCTCTGCATAAAAGAAAAAAAAGTATGATGTAAGACAACAGACTGTAGACGGTGGTATCAGGTGATGTCAACAAAATTAATGGTTAAAAAGAAAATACTCTTACAATCTTAAGGATACATCTGAAACTGTCAAAGGTTACTGTGATGAAATGAATGTGCATGGAAATGTCACAGACTTCTGACTCCTATAATGTCATGTCAAAGGACCCGTGTAACGTATGGAATGTGCCGGATAGTGTCAACTGACTCCTGTGGTGTAAGGAATGTTCCAGGTAGTGCCAAATTACTCCTGTGGTGTAAAGAATGTGCATGAAAATATCAGACATCTGCGATGCAAGAGATAAACATGGAAGTGTCAAAGGACTCTTGTAATGTATGGAATGTGCCTGATAGTGTCAACTGACTCCTGTGATATAATGGACGTGCTTAGAAGTGTCAAATGGCCCTGTGTAGTAAGGGATGTGTCTAATGTCGCACACATGCCAGCAGCATTCAGTAGTCTTCAATGCCCAGTGGTATAACACAGTGCACACCACCGGGCTTCATCGCCCTTTGATAAGTCTGAAGGGGGGGTAGAAAAATTACTAATACTAGCACAACGAGTATGCATGCGCACGCGCGCGCGCGCACGTACACACACACACACACACACACACACACACACACACACACACACACACACACACACACACACACACATACACGCACGCACGCACGCACACGCACACACACACACACACATACACACACACACACACACCACACAAATAACCAACCAATCCATTGAAATCACTCATGATGACAGTAGCCAAGCCGACCGTAAAGGACAGTAACTGTTTATCTCTCTCAGAAAGTCAAAAGTCACAACCAGTAGGACATCTCTGGATAGATTTTCATGGAGTCTGTAGTAAGTAAAGTGTTTATGTCTGGCATCATGTAAGTATCAATCCTCTTTGAGAATATGTATTGTGAGAGGTACATCACACGGAATGCACCATTGTCCTTCCTCACGTTTCAAAAGATACGAGTGGGTATAATAGGAGTGACCTATACGCAGTCGGTTCAGTAGGGATTATGGACAGAGGGAATGGGAAGGGATGGAAAAATCTATAAATGTTGCGGAACTTTATTATGTAAACTAGGAAACTTGTCACTGCATTCGTACGACAGGTATAATCATAAATAAGTGAATCAGATCCCAAAAAACATGAAAGACTGTGTTGATACGGAAATCTTTAAGTTAAGGTAATAACAATAAGAGGTCATAATTCTTACCAATGAAAATTGCTGTCGATCTGATACAGTTCAACAATTTCAGAACAAAGTTAATTGCTGGTTAATAAATTTACACAAAATAAAGTTGCTTGTGATCACAACTAGTCATGGATTTACAACATAACGATAGTTAGTTTATTCTTAAATAGACAGTATAGAGAGAGAGAGAGAGAGAGAGGAAGAGAGAGAGAGAGAGAGAGAGAGGAGAGAGAGAGAGAGAGAGAGAGAGAGTGGAGAGATAGGTTGACCGGTAGATGGATAAACAGATAAACTCAAGAACGGGGGGGGGGGGGGGGGGGTGATAAGAGAGGGGGGAGAGAGAACAGGTGGCGCCGCACTATGCCATGCATTTTTGTCCAGGGGAGAGCAACCGAATAATATAAAACAAAGTAAATCAGTTGTGACAATGAAGCTAAACACTAAACTGCTGTACATGCACACATATGCCCATCACTTCTGTCCTCGCACCCCCCCTTCCACCCCATCCCCACACACGCCCTTTCCTCATCCACCATTGAT
>CM031626.1:15066200-15088700 GCA_018398815.1 Conus ventricosus
GTAGTGCATGCACTGTTCCATCCTACACACAATACCAGCTACTAAGCCCGTACTAACGACAAACTCTTTATGGCAGAGGCAGCGTGACTGTATTGCTCTTTGGAGACCTTCACCACATTCAACCAACAGCAGTCTCCATAAGTTTGCAAACAGGGGGTATGTAACACATAATAACCATGGATATTACGTTGTAAATCAAAACTGAGGTCCTATGAGAGAACAGCTTGAAGGGCACGGAAAAAAAGTGGTTCAGTTGACTAGGGAGAGATATGACTAGGTACAGGAATAAAGAGATTCGTTGACTAGGGAGAGATATGTCTAGGTACAGGAATATAGAGGTTCAGTTGACTAGGAAGTGATATGATTAGGTACAGGAATATAGAGGTTCAGTTGACTAGGGAGAGATATGACTAGGTACAGAAAATAAAGAGATTCAGTTGACTAGGGAGAGATATGTCTAGGTACAGGAAATAAAGAGATTCAGTTGACTATGGGGAGACGTGATCGGTACAGGAAATAAAGAGATTCGGTTGACTAGGGAGAGATATGTCTAGGTACAGGAAATAAAGAGATTCAGTTGACTGGGAGAGATATGTCTAGGTTACAGGAATAAAGAGATTCAGTTGACTAGGGAGAGATATGACTAGTACAGGAAATAAAGAGATTCAGTTGACTATGGAGTGATATGACTAGTACAGGAAAAAAGAGATTCGGTTGACCTGGGAGAGATATGTCTAGGTACGGAAATAAAGAGATTAGTTGACTAGGGAGAGATATGACTAGTACAGGAAATAAAGAGATTCAGTTGAGACTAGGGAGAGACGTGATGCATAGGTACAGGAAATAAAGAGATTCAGTTGACTAGGGGAGAGACGTGACTCGGTACAGGAAATTAAAGAGGTTCAGTTGACTAGGGAGAGACGTGACTCGGTACAGGAAATATAGAGGTTCAGTTGCTAGGGAGAGATATGACTAGGTACAGGAAATAAAGAGATTCAGTTGCCTAGGGAGAGATATGACTAGGTACAGGGAGACATTGCCAGGGAAGTGGCGAGACATCAACAAAGAAGATTGGGATATCACCAGGGTTGTGAGACATATCACTGGGTAAAATAAACACCAACAGGGTAGTATGAGACACTATGGGGTAGGGTAAGACATCACCATTGTAGGAGAAGACATCAACAGGGTAGGGGAAGACATCACCAGGGTAGGGGAAGACATCACCAGGGTAGGGGAAGATATCACCAGGGTAGGGGAAGATATCACCAGGGTAGGGGAAGACATCACCAGGGTAGGGGAAGATATCACCAGGGTAGAGGAAGACATCACCAGGGTAGGGGAAGACATCACCAGGGTAGAGGAAGACATCACCAGGGTAGGGGAAGACATCACCAGGGTAACGAAAGACATCACCAGGGTAGGGGAAGACATCACCAGGGTAGGGGAAGACATCACCAGGGTAGGGGAAGATATCACCAGGGTTGGGGAAGACATCAACAGGGTAGGGGAAGACATCACTAAGGTAGGGGAAGACATCATCAGGGTAGGAGAAGACATCACCAGGGTAGGGGAAGACATCACTAAGGTAGGGGAAGACATCACCAGGGTTGGGGAAGACATCACCAGGGTAGGGGAAGACATCACCAGCGTAGGGGAAGACATCACCAGGGTAGGGGAAGACATCACTAAGGTAGGGGAAGACATCAACAGGGTAGGGGAAGACATCACTAAGGTAGGGGAGACATCACTAGGGTAGGGGAAGACATCGCCAGGGTAGGGGAAGACATCACTAAGGTAGGGAAGTCATCACTAGGGTAAGGGAAGACATCGCCAGAGTAGGGGAAGACATCACTAAGGTAGGGGAAGACATCACTAAGGTAGGGGAACACATCACTAAGGCAGGGGAAGACATCACTAAGGTAGGGGAAGACATCACCATTGTAGGGGAAGACATCACTAAGGTAGGGGAAGACATCACTAGGGTAGGGGGAAGACATCACTAAGTTAGGGGAAGACATCACCAGGCTAGGGGAAGACATCACTGAGGTAGGTGAAGACATCACTAAGGTAGGGGAAGACATCACTAAGGTAGGGGAAGACATCACTAAGGTAGGGGAAGACATCACTGAGGTAGGGGAAGACATCACTAAGGTAGGGGAAGACATCGCTAAGTTAGGGGAAGACATCACTAAGTTAGGGGAAGACATCGCCAGGGTAGGGGAAGATATCACTGAGGTAGGTGAAGACATCACTGAGGTAGGGGAAGACATCACTGAGGTAGGTGAAGACATCACTAAGGTAGGGGAAGACATTACAGAGGTAGGTGAGACATCACCAGGGTAGGGGAAGACATCACTAAGGTAGGGGAAGACATCACTAAGGTAGGGGAAGACATCACTAAAGTAGGGGAAGACATCACTAAGGTAGGGGAAGACATCACTAAGGTAGGGGAAGACATCACCAGGCTAGGGGAAGACATCACTAGGGTAGGGGAAGACATCACTAGGGTAGGGAAGACATCACTAAGGTAGGGGAAGACATCACCAGGGTAGGGGAAGACATCACTAAGGTAGGGGAAGACATCACTAAGGTAGGTGAAGACATCACTAGGGTAGGGAAGACATCACTAAGGTAGGGGAAGACATCACCAGGGTAGGGGAAGACATCACTAAGGTAGGGAAGACATCATTAAGGTAGGGAAAGACATCACTAAGGTAGGGGAAGACATCACCAGGGTAGGGGAAGACATCACCAGGGTAGGGGAAGACATCACCAGGGTAGGGGAAGACATCACTAGGGTAGGGAAGACATCATTAAGGTAGGGGAAGACATCACTAGGGTAGGGAAGACATCACTAGGGTAGGGGAAGACATTACTAGGGTAGGGAAGACATCACTAAGGTAGGGGAAGACATCACCAGGGTAGGGGAAGACATCATTAAGGTAGGGAAGACATCATTAAGGTAGGGGAAGACATCACTACGGTAGGAGAGACATCACTTGGGTAGGGAAGACATCACTAAGGTAGGGGAAGACATCACTAGGTTAGGGAAGACATCACTAAGGTAGGGGAAGACATCACTAGGGTAGGGAAGACATCACTAAGGTAGGGGAAGACATCACTAAGGTAGGGGAAGAACATCACTAAGGTAGGAGAAGACATCACTAAGGTAGGAGAAGACATCACTAAGGTAGGGGAAGACATCATAAGGTAGGAGAAGACATCACCAGCGTAGGGGAAGACCTCACTAAGGTAGGGAAGACATCACCAGGGTAGGGGAACACATCACCAGGGTAGGGGAAGACATCACCAGGGTAGGGGAAGACATCACCAGGGTAGGGGAAGACATCACTAAGGTAGGGGAAGACATCATAGGGTAGGGGAAGACATCACTAAGGTAGGGGAAGACATCACTAAGGTAGGGAAGACATCACTAAGGTAGGGGAAGACATCACTAAGGTAGGGAAGACATCACTAGGGTAGGGAAGACATCACTAAGGTAGGGAAGACATCACTAAGGTAGGGGAAGACATCACTAGGGTAGGGAAGACATCACTAAGGTAGGGGAAGACATCACTAGGGTAGGGGAAGACATCACCTGGGTAAGGGAAGACATCACTAGGGTAGGGAAGACATCACTAGGGTAGGGAAGACATCACTAGGTAGGGGAAGACATCACTAGGGTAGGGAAGACATCACTAAGGTAGGGGAAGACATCACCAGGGTAGGGGAAGACATCACAAAGGTAGGGGAAGACATCACTAAGGTAGGGGAAGACATCACTAAGGTAGGGGAAGACATCACTAAGGTAGGAGAAGACATCACTAAGGTAGGGGAAGACATCACTAAGGTAGGGGAAGACATCACTAAGGTTAGGGGAAGACATCACTAAGGTAGGGAAGACATCACTAAGGTAGGGGAAGACATCACTAAGGTAGGGGAAGACATCACTAAGGTAGGAGAAGACATCACTAAGGTAGGGGAAGACGTCACTATGGTAGGTGAAGACATCACCAGGGTAGGGGAAAGACCTCACTAAGGTAGGGGAAGACATTGGGCCCAGTTGTATAACAGCAAGTTAGCGGCTAACTGGTTGGTAAATCCCTAGCTACAAGTTAATCCTAGCAGTTAGCGTAACTGTCGTTGCATGGGCACTTTAACAAGTAGTTATCCTTAGCTGATAGTTAGTTTAGCGCCGAAAATTTAGAGATGCCCACAGCATCGCTAAGTCTGCTAACTACAAGTTAGTCGAGATATCCTAACAGTCTTTGTTCATTTTGGTCTGACAAAATGGCTGGCTTCATTACATCAGCAGCAAAACTGGCACTATCAAAGAAGGCCTCGCCTGTTCAGAGAACATTTTCATCCTGTTAATGAATATGATGACCTTGACCTTTTTCAACCTTTTCGCTTCAGACGACAAGATATTAATCAAATTGTGGACATGGTGCGAGAGGACTTGCAGTTTGGATACATGAGGAAAGGTGCCCTTTCTCCCCGACCAGAGTCGAAACACCCACATCCTCGCCAATGCCTTCGATTAGGTCGGAGTCGCCAAAAATTGGTTCAAATAAATCGAGGTCGGGCATTTCATCCACTTTGCCCGACCCAGTTGGGGGTATTTCCGAGCACGAAGCTGAACTCGGGCCTCTGAATAAAGTTTCGACTATTTTTCTTTGACCTCCACCACTGATCGGCCACATCTTGAAACACTGTTAACGGCTTCACAGATCTCAAACCACGCTTTTTGCTTGTCCTTGTTTGCAGAGTTTGTTTGGAACTTTTGTTGGAGAGCACTTTTCCTCAGCGAAAACTCTTCGATGAGAGCGACTCTCTCAGCTGAAGAAAAATTCGGCTTCCTTGCTCTCTTCGCCATCTTTCAGTGATGAACCAGCTGTAGCACGTTTCCACGCCTTCCGAGAAGCCGAGTTGGGCTTCTTTTCCGAGAACTAACACCATATAAGGAGTTTGGCATTCCGCGGTAGTGGAAATCTCCAGATCTATTTATAGCTAGCTACAGCTAACGGCCGTAGCTTGCAGTTAGCTAGCTACGTGTTAAATCTTGCTCATACAACAAAGTTAGCCACCTGCTGTACCTTGTAGGTAGCTAACTATCAGCTAGCGATTTCACTATGAGCTAGGCATCACTCACTAACTTGCTGTTATACAACTGGCCCCACCAGGGTAGGGGAAGACATCACCAGGGTAGGGGAAGACATCACTAGGGTAGGGGAAGACATCACTAGGGTAGGGGAAGACATCACCAGGGTGGGGGAAGACATTACTAAGGTAGGGGAAGACATCACTAGGGTAGGGGAAGACATCACCAGGGTAGGGGAAGACATCACCAGAGTAGGGAAACACATCACCAGAGTAGAGAAAGATACCATCGTGATTGAGTGAGACCTCACCAGGGTGGCAGGAGACGTTACAAGCGTAAGAGGAGACATCACCGGACAGAGGGAAACTTCCTCAAGGTAGAGACATATGTTACCAGAGCAGGGGGAAGACATCACCAGAGTACGGACAGACATTACAAGGGGAGTAACAGACTTCACTATTGTTGGGGCAGACATGGCTTCTAGAGTATGACATCACTAGGATATGGCTTGACGTTACTGTGGTAGGTTGAGATATCCTAAAATGTATGAAAGTAGGTAAATATCAACGAGCATGTTTTCACCTTCACCTATCACCCACCCACCCCACAGGGCGGGGCGAAGGAGAGGGAGGAGGTGGAGGGGTGGGATTCACTACGATTCTCTTCTAAAACAGATGATTTTTTTTGCAGTAGGAAACAAATGGTTAGAATCTAATGAGCATACAGAATACTCTTGTCTGAATCAACGTTTATGGAAAGTCGTGATTTTACCAATGCCTGGAATGTGGTCACAACATTCTGTGTGGCAATGTGTCAGCATGTTCTTCCTAACATGATGCAGTCAGTCAGAGACCAAGCTGATTTTGGACAAATGTAGACAGATGGAGCGAGAGGAAAAAATATCATTTTCACTCGTCAAACCTTGCCCGGGTCAACCCTATATAAAAACAAATGGTACAAGCTCAACCAAAAGAAACAAAAAAGACTGCTGGTGTATCCTGTGAATGAGGTAACATGATTTTCTGCTGATGGCAACAAGCAAGCAAAAAACAAGGAAGAAAACAAATTACCTGGTGTTGCCGGTGGTGGCGCTACACAAAAGAAAAAAAAAAGCATAATGTAAGACAAGAGACTGTAGACGGTAGTATCAGGTGATATCAACAAATGGTTAAAATTGTCAGTGATTTACACCTGATTTTTGACACACCCCGTCTCTGCTGCTGACAAGTGTTCTTTCAATTTCAGTGTGCGTGCAGCGAGTAACTGTATCAATACAATGGACATGCACTGAAATCTAAAAAAAACAAAACAAACAAAAACCTCTTTAAATCTTATGGATACACCTGAAACTGTCAAAGGTTACTGTGATGTAATGAATGTGCATGGAGTGTCAAAGGACTGTTGTGATGTAATGTCAAAGGACTCTAGTAATGTATGTAATGTGCCTGACTGTTTCAAATGACTGCTGTGATATAATGGACGTGCTTAGAAGTGTCAAATGGCCCTGTGTAGTAAGGGATGTGGCTAATGTCGCACACATGCCAGCAGCATTCAGTAGTCTTCAATGCTCAGTGGTATAACACAGTGCACACCACCAGGCTTCATCGCCCTTTGATAGGTCTGAAGGAGGTTAAACATTACTCACACTAGCACAACGAGCCTACACGCCAACACACGCACACACACACACACACACGCACGCACGCACGCACGCACGCACGCACGCACGCACGCACGCACGCACGCACGCACGCACGCACGCACGCACGCACGCACGCACGCACGCACACACACACACACACACACACACACACACACACACACACACACACACACACACTTTATCAACTAATCCATTCAAATCAATCATGATGACAGTAGCCAAGCCGACCGTAAAGGACAGTAACTGTTTATCTCTCTCAGAAAGTCAAAAGTCACAACCAGTAGGACATCTCTGGATAAGATTTTCATGGAGTCTGTAATTAGTAAAGTGTTTATGTCTGGCATCATGTAAGTCTCAATCCTCTTTGAGAATATGTATTGTGAGAGGTACATCACACGGAATGCACCATTGTCCTTCCTCACGTTTCAAAAGATACGAGTGGGTATAATAGGAGTGAGCTATACGCAATCGGCTCAGTAGGGATCATGGACAGAGGGAATGGGAAGGGATGGGAAAAAATCTATAAATGTTGCAGAACTTAATACGTAAACTACGGAACTTGTCACTGCATTCGTACGATAGGTATAATCATAAATAAGTGAATCAGATCCCACAAACATGAAAGACTGTGTTGATAACGGAAATCTTAAAGCAACGTAATAACAATAAGAGGTCATAATTCTTACTAATGAAAATGACTATCGATCTGATCCAGTCCAACAAATTCAGAACAAAGTCAATTGCTGGTTTATAAATTTACACAAAATAAAGAAAGCTGCTTATGATTACAACTAGTCACGGATTTACAACATAATAATTAGTTTATTCTTAAATAGGCAGATAGATAGACAGATAGATAGACAGATTGAGAGAGAGGGGTAGATAGGTTAATAGGTAGATAGATAAACAGATAAATTCAAGAGCGGTGGAGGGGGGGGGGGGGGGGAGACGATCGGAGAGAGAACAAGTGGCGCTGCACTTTGGCCATGCACTTTTTCCAGGGGAGAGCGACCGAATATTTACAAATAAATCAGTTGTGCCGATGAAGCTAAACACTGAACTGCTGTACATGCACACATATGCCCATCACTTCTGTCCTCGCACATGCCCCCCCCCCCCCTCCCGCCCCATCCCACACACGCCCCTTCCTCATCCAACATTGATCATATACATCTGTACATAGGTTCTAAGCATGACAATTCCATGAGCAATGATACTGATATTTCACAAGAAAACTGCTCAGTGTTTGGAATCGGTGCCACCACTCCGTAAAACAAATCAAACTTATGAAGTGGGCATACAGGCCATTCAAACAGATGTCCAGTGTCTACACGAGGGATTATTGATTCTGCAATGGGGATGTTCTGCAACGAGTAAGAACTAGTAAAAGCTCGTTTCTTTTGAAATGCTACAGTATGTCAGAGTTTAGACTCACAGCTTTGTGCTTTAAACAGAACAACATTTCAATGAAACTGTAATGAGTCGGCCGAATGTTCTCGAGCATTTAGGCAAATTAAGGGTAGTTGCTGTTGTTGAGAGCACGTTCCTTGGGTCTTCAAGTGTGCGAATTCAGGCATCACCAGGGGGGTATACCCCGAGTCGTATACTGAAGGAGGGAGAGTGCTGGGAAGTGTTTCGCATGTCCGAGGGGTAGTGACAAGGAGTTGGCGACCTGCCAGTCCTGGGTAGAGAAGAGTGTCCACTTTGAGCACTGGCTATTCACTGGGCTCTCCCGTGGGCCTGAAAGGAAGGCGATCGTGTCAGGTGACCGTCACGGGTAGGTGACCGTCAGCCTGCCGGCAGAGTACAGCGACCATTCAGTCGTCCCTGTTCTGAGGAATGAATGGAAGGCTGCGGCCTATCGAGTGGTTTGCGCCTTGTTGTCTATAGAGGTAGTCAATACTTGAAGCATCAGTCATGCCTGGTAGAGAGGTCCAGACTGTTAGTTCAATGGGTAGCTCCGGGGAATCGAACATGAGTTTGAATAGGAGGTTATGCATTAACCACTGGGTGCCCAAGTCTTTGTTTGCGCTGTGGTGTGTGTGTATGTGTAGGTGACTTGTGATTCCATTGGTGGAATAAAAATAACTTGGGGATTTATTGGTACAAATCGTGTGATTGTGTGTGTGCCAGTGATTCCATTGGTTGAGCCAGTTAAACTCGGGTTCTCTCTTTCTTTGAGAACGAATATAAGGTGCTTGGAAAACGAGGAAGTGTGTGACTCACTTAAGGGAAAGTGAACTCGCCCGTCTTGCTGAGGGCTCAAGAAAATACAGCGTGAAGCAGAGGTTAGCTGTCACCTTGTTGTCTCCTGGGTGGGGACGTAAGACAGTGGAGGTTGCTGTAGCCTCGGAGCCGACGACGAGAAGAATTGTCTCCCGTGTGGGGACGGTCGACAGCAAGACGTGTAGCCTGTTGGAGCCTTGACAGGGAGCTGCCAGACAACGGTGGGGTGTTTGCAGCCAGAGAAGACCTGTGGGAGAGGCCGACAGGAGCCCTTTCAGTGGAGAGGGCGAAGTACGGTGGAGTCCGGGAGATCGGTGTGAGGGTGCGACTCAAGCTACGTTGCCAGTGTCCCCCAACTGGGATTTGGCCAATCGGGAGGACACAACAGTGTGGCAGCTTCAGCTCGTGGTCGCACAGTGTGATGAGAGAAACTGGTCAACCAAGGAATGCTGGCAAGTTATGGACGCTTTATTTGCTCTTAAGGTTATAAGTGTGCAAACTGAATAGTGGAATATTGTCTTTCCTGGCTAAGTAAGAATAACTGAAGAACAGGGGATGCGATTTATTAAATTGTCTGTATGCTGTTTACATTGTTGTATGATACAGATAGTTGTGTTGTGTAGTGACGGGTGGGGGCTCGGAGTCAAGTTGAATAAAAGTTGATTATTTTCTATGAAATGTTATTGGTTTCCCGTCACCTTTGTGCGGGCCCGATGTGAGTGACAGAGTGCGTGTGCCTATGCGAGAGCGCATTTTGGTTGTGAAAGCGTAAATACTTCTGTCTATAACCCCCTGCATCCCTGAATATGAAAATCATATTTTAATAACGAGGGGGAGCGTCGGAGACCCGTCACAGAAACATTAATCTTTCTCTCTAGTAAGGATCGCATTGCTATAGATACTGTGACAGACTTGTATTATTCTTGGATATATGATAGAGATAACTTCGTTACATATGATTTAAAACGAAATTAGAGTTCCTCTCTAAACATACCAAACTTCCACAGGTTTGTTTTAGAATATGGATATGCATTTGGAAAAATATATTGAATATGTACAGGATTTACTGTTTTACATGAAAGCCGACATTTCCTTATCTTCAATTTGGTAAACATGTAGATAAACAGGAAAAGAGAAAGCAAAAAAGGGAACGCAAAGACGAACAATAATGGTACAATTACCAAAATAAAGGGAAAACGAAAGTGAGAAAACAAAAGTAAAACCAAATCAGAATGCAATCCAAGCAAGTAATCAACAAAACCAAGTGTGATGAAAACTATTTAATTTTTTTTCCTTTTTCAAACTATAAACGCAGTATAGAATGATACCAATAACATCATCGTCATCATGATCATCATCATCATCATCATCATCATCATCATCATCATCATCATCATCAGGAGGAGGAGGAGGGGGTAGGGGAGGGGTCGGGGCCACAAATCAAGATCCTTGTAAGCAGGTATGTGAAAGGTGAAACCCGGGAAAACAAGTATCATGCCATGTGATAAAGTTCACACACATGAAGAAATTGACACACCCATCCACACCCGCACCCACATCCACTCTCTCTCTCTCTCCCTCTCTCTCTCTCTCTCTCTCTCTCTCTCTCTCTCTCTCTCTCTCTCTCTCTCTCTCTCTCTCTCTCTCGCTCTCTCTCTCTCTCTCTGACTGATGCCTAATAATTTTGATTTCTTGAAACACTATAACTACACGGTGATAAATGTATGTCCTGATTTCTGTTCATTATATTGATGTATTGTTGCTCTTTGTTCAAATCCCATAGTAATGTTTTTGGATTAAAAAAAATTTCTCTCTCTCTCTCTCTCTCTCTCTCTCTCTCTCTCTCTCTCTCTCTCTCTCTCTCTCTCTCTCTTCGTAAAAGTTGCTTCTCAATATATTGTCACTTAATCAATAAATCTAGTCTTGAGTAGTGTATGAATAGTTCAAGAAAAAAACAAGATGCAGAGCATATAAACGTACTCCCAGTTTATCCTGAATACGCGTGAGATATTCCATAAAGAGGAAAAACCGTCTTGGACTGGTGTAACCGTTAGTAATGGCTATTCTGGTAAACATCGGTCATCGTCTGTAACCTATAATGAA
Source organism: Conus ventricosus (assembly GCA_018398815.1). Taxonomy (NCBI): domain Eukaryota; kingdom Metazoa; phylum Mollusca; class Gastropoda; order Neogastropoda; family Conidae; genus Conus; species Conus ventricosus. The sequence continues at coordinate 15,077,297 of CM031626.1, forward strand.
CATACCTACAAAGTTTCAGAAAGATCGGCCAAGAACGTTCTGAGATTTTCCATAAAGAAGAAAACCATTATGGGCCGTTAGTAATGGCTATAACGGTAAACTTAAACATTGGGCATTATCGTGACCCATAATGAAAATAAATACAAATTTTCAGAACCAGCCGCCGTGGCGAAGTGGTTAGCGTCGCGGACTCCCGGCTGGGAGGTCGTGGGTTCGAATACCATCAGAGTCATGTGGGTTTTTCTGCCCCGACCGGCTCCTACCCAGAGTTGAGTTTGCTGCGGACTCAGTTGGGAAGACTGGGACCACACAGTCGAGTTCCATCCACTTAATGGATGCGTTTCTGAGAGTGTTGCTCAAATTTCCTGACCAACACTGCAGGTGCCTGAATCTCTTGGGCCTGGTTGACGCCGGGATATATTATGAAAGGAAGCGTAGAGTACAGCCCTGTCATGTAGTCTGAGACCGAAATGGAAATCCGTAGCATCATCTTAATCCGTAGCATCATCATCATCTCATCGATCAGCATAAAAAAATGTCTCAAATTCTGTGGCCCTTCATGCCCTGCTCTCATGGTGACCTCAATTTCGATGTCCTCCCCACGTCTGTGGCCTTGGTTTGGTTCCGTCGGGGTCACCGGTATCGGCGAGTCCATGGGGGCTGTCGTTGGACGGACGTGGTGGCGCCCTCCGGGGGAAGAGCTCACTCACGCCGGCTCCGCGACTAAGCAATTATTGTCGTCAGTAGGGGGCTTAGTAGGTGGTGTCCTGCGTATGTTAGATCAGAACAGGCGCCACTGAACACCACCGAAGTGACTCGGCAGCAGTGCAGTGTCTCCTCCGGTGGGTTGCCTCTTGACGACTTGACATGGACTGCTCCTGTGGATTGCCGGTGCCGGGGCTGCGGCGGGACTGACTGGGCTGTGGCTGTGGACAGGGTGTCGGAATGAGCAGCGTGGATGCACTGCCTCTGAGGTGGCGCAGAGGTTGGGACAGCAAACAAAAAAAATTTCAGAAATATCGGCCAAGTACTTTCTGAGATATTCCATAAAGAAAAACCGTTACAGGGCATTACAGCCTTTAGTAACGGTATAACGGTAAACCAAAACATCGGGCATCATCCGTAACCCATAGTGAACATACCTGCTAATGTTCACAAAGATCAGCCAAGTACTTTCTGATATATTCCATTAAGAAAAACAACCGTTACATGCCGTTACAGCCGTTACTAACGGTTATAACTGTAAACTAAAACATCGGGCATTATTCGTGACCTACAATGAACATACCTGCTAAGGTAAACAAAGACCAGCCAAGTACTTTCTGAGATATTCCATGAAGAAGAAAAGCGTTACATGCCGTTACAGCCGTTTGTAACGGTACATATGGTAAACTAAAATATCGGACATTATTTGTGACCCACAATGAACATACCTACAAATTTTCAGAAAGACCGCCAAGTGCTTTCTGAGATATTCAATAAAGAAAAAAAAATATTACAGGCTGTTACAGCCGTTAATAACGGTTATAACGGGGTAAACTAGAACATCGGGCATCATCCGTGGTCCATGATGAACATACCAACTAATTTTCACAAAGATCGGCCAAGTGCTTTCTGAGATATTAAAAAAACGTTACAGGCCGTTACAGCCGTTAGTAACGGCTGTAACGGTAAACAAAAACATCACGCATTACTCGTGACCCATAATGAACATACCTACAAATTTTCAGAAAGATCGGCCAAGTACTTTTTGAGATATTCTATAAACAAGAAAAACCGTTACAGGCTGTTACAGCCGTCAGTAACGGCTATATCGGGTAAACTAAAACATCGGGCATCTTCCAAGACCCATAATGAACATACCTGCTAATTATCACAAGGATCGGCCAAGTACTTTCTGAGATATTCCATGGAGAAGAAAAAGGCGTTACAGGCCGTTACAGCCGTTAATAACGGATGTAACGGTAAACTAAAACATGGGGCCTCATCCTTGACCCATAAGGAACATACCTATAAATTTTCAGAAAGATCAGCCCAGTCGTTTTGTCTGGAGCGAGTGGAACACATTTTTGACCCCGAACACACGGACACAAAGACACACTGACAGACAGACAGACAGTCAGACAGACACACAGACAGCATTTCTTCGTTCCCATTCTAAAGTACTCCCTGTTCTATAAGAACTGGGAGTACAAAAAGATGGAGGAGGGGGGGGGGGGCTATGATGGCATCTCTCTCACTCTCTCTCTCTCTTTCCCCCTTTCTCTCTTTCACACACACACACACACAACACACACACACACACACACACACACACACACACACACACACGGTCTGAAGGAGGTTAAACATTACTAACACTAGCACAACGAGCCTGCACGCCAACACACACACACACACACACACACACACCACACACACACACACACACACACACACACACACACACACACGCGCACACGCACACGCACACATACACACATTATGATAAATAAGTGTTATGATTACTGATGCTAGGAATTCATTGATAACTGATTGTAGTACTGTTCGTCCTCGTCTTGCTTTATAACCACATCGTGAAAATGTGTTGAAAACAAGATGCGAAGCATATAAACGTACTCCCAGTTTCCAGTTTTCCAAACCGCTTATCCCATATGCTACCAACTTTTTTTTTCTAATAAAACTATATAAATAATTTAGTTTTCGTATCACAATTATGATATTTGATAGTCTTTTTGGTTTATTTCATCAACAATGTTACCATTGAAGAGTAAATAGGTCGATCCCATATATGGGATCGTGGTAGCGAGAGGGGAGGGGTTTTTCACTTTTCACTTGACTGTCTTCAAACCATCTTTGCTTAGATATATTTTATAGCTGGTTATGTCAGCGTCTTATAATTTGAAAAAAATAAGGAGCCAGATACAGAAACAGCACGCTCACAAACACAACTAATCATAAGTTTTTATGTGTGTTTTATTACGGAAGCATGTTAAAAAAAAACCGCAAACAAACAAGAAAATGTGTATTCTTCTTTATCAAAAGAACATACGTAGTCTTTTTGTTTTATTACAGGCATCTTGCATAATTTCTCAAAACAATATCAAATAATGATATAATGGCTGACCAATGTCCACCCGTCTTCTCTCTGTTCTGGACCATCTTTTTGCTGTCTGGATGGGGTACACACCAACCTTGTTGGAGACAGCAGTGACAACATTGTTGTCATTCCATCTCACGAGAATCGGTCCATTCTTTGTGTCACATGCGTAGTCAAATGTGCCACGTGGTGCTTTTTCCATCTCTTTCACTGGTTTCAGGGGGCAGTCTCCCATTCTGTTGGAGCGAATGGTCCCAGTACAGGCAATGTTCTTGGCAGTCAGGTGATCTACAAGGCTCAGTGAGGTGAACAAATTGTCAAATGTCAGGTGGAAAGAATCGCCTGTGTCTGCCTGCACTTCAGAAATCAGGTCCACCACCACAGATCCACCCATACCCAGCCTGGGTACTCCGCTTGCCTGCCTCGAGCTCCTTGGTATAGCTCAAACTGCAGCACATATCCAAGGGGGGTTGTCAAGACCCACATCTTGTAGCCAAAACGTATTGGCTTGTCCCGGATGAACTGTTTTGCACCATGTTTGCCAAAGTACGGCAACATTGACTCATCAATGCTCAAGGTCTGGGTCTTTACGAATGTGAAGTAAGTTAGAAACCTCTCATTGAGCATGCTGATCAGTGGGCGCACCTTACTCAGCTTGTCATCTACATCCAGACGCGCATTGTTGCAGACATGAAGATACCGCATCATCTCAGTGAAACGATTTCTTGTCATAGCAGATGAAATTGCTTCATTGCACACATCAGAGTCATGGGACCAAAAGAGATGACGTCTTGGAACTGAAGTGTAGCCAGACACAATCAGGATGCCGAGAAATGCATACACTTCATCTGGAGTTGTAGTGAATGTGTTGTTACCTTTGGAACGGGCATAGAGAATGCTGTTCTCGACAGTCAGGGAGATTAAATCATCATCAAAAAACAGCTGAAACAGTTGGACAGGATCAGCAGGCAACCTTGTTGGCTCAGATGGCTCAGCCTTCCATCCAAATCTGCCTTTCTGCCTCTTTGTCAAATCAACTTTCCTCCAGTCTCTGTCAACTACTGTTTTCTGCTTTTTTGTTTGTTTGGTGCTTTGTGATACATCACCTTCCTTTTCCCTCTGTGGTCCTGAGATGTGGTCTTGGATGATGCGCCTGAAGTTGATGGTCGAGTCATATCCACATAATCTGAGTCTTCGTCTGTAGAACCAGGCTGAAATAGAAAAAAAAAATCATAAGCATTGGATGAAGGAGTCAAGAAATCAACATACAAGGCAGATAGGCTACTATAAAACTCTAACATCCTTTATCTTTTCTTGTCTAAGAACTCATGTTTCATTTTCATCACCCATCATGCATTACAAAATGCCACATTATCTGCCGTACTATATGTGGGAATACCCCATTACAGTGTCACCATCATGTGGCAGGAAGAATGTGCTTTTGTTGCTGTTGTTGTTTGCGATCTCGGCTACAAACTCCGGGGGGTTTCCTGATAGTACACGATGTTTTGCGAGTATGACACCTTAGTCGCCACATGGGCAGCCATACTCCAGCTTCAGACAAACTCCTCAGAGGGAACCTACCTCAAATCTCTCTTCAACAACCAACACAATTTACAACTGTGCAGAGGAGACTGTCACAGGTAAAGGCATCTCCAGTGAGGCAACACCAGAGCATTTTGATGTCGGCCCATAGGCAATTTCACACTGTCATACTGGAGACATGCATGAGTGGCCAGGGCCTAAAGTGTGCTTTTTAAATAAATACAACATCAGCACTGTACTCACATTTTCTTCATCGTGCTCGTCATCAAGTGAAGACCGCACTCCTTGTCTGTGGAGGGTCACGGTTGCTCCAGCTGAAAGCTGATTTCTGTTCATATTGGAGGGACCCGCTTCACCAGCATCATCTTCTTCACCACTGTCTTCATCAGTTTCTTCATCCACAGGTGGAGGTTCGATATAAACAGTTGCCTCATCAAATGTTTGATCATCCTCCAGCATTGACAGAACTTGATGAACTGTAAACGTTTTTTTGCTGAAAAAAAGAAGAAAAATTGGATATAATAGTTGATTTTTGCAATAAAAAAAAAGTACTAAAAATGAATAGTAGCAGACATGTGATTTGTCACTTTACAAATTACTGACAGAATAGTAAATATATCTAAAAACTATTTCCTGATGTAAGAAAAAACGGCAGGTAAGTGATTTTTGTTTGTCAAGTTGTAGTGATGACAGCAAAAACCCCTCCCCTCTCACTACAACGATCCCATATATGGGATCAGACTTTTAACATTCACCACTAACTAACAAAGACAGTTTGGGGAAATCAGACACACACAATTTTAGGTAATAAGTTAGGCTTTAAGTTTGCTTAATTAACAGTTACAAAAATGTGTTTAGGTTTGATGCAGTGAACTCACCTTCCTGAGGATGTCATGACTGCCTTGTTGTTGACAGTGTTATTGCAAATGGCCGCCCCCAGATGAAGCAGTAAAAGGAAATCACTGCAAAATATACCTTTTATGTATTCTACTTACCTCCCATGAACTCTCTGTGCAGTTATGCATTCATAAAAAGTAAATGAAATAGTGCAGGACAAACATAACTGACCGATCCCATACATGGGATCGTGGTAGCATATGGGTTATAAATCGGCCAAGTGCTTTGTGAGATAAGAAATAAAGGCAAAATAACGGTTTTAACGGTTATCAACCGATGTACACTTTTGAAACCGGTATTTTAGTCCTCACTGGGCTAAAGCCTGTGTACATACCAAATTTCATTCAAATCGGATAATATGTCAAGAATAACGGTTTTTAACGGTCAAATTTTGAAACACTACTACTTGGAAGTGCCATTTGTGTGTGATAACCTTTCTATATACACAATTTCATTAAAACCCACCAATATATAAACAAAAACAAAAACGGCAAAATAACGTTTAACGGTTATATAACCGATATACACTTTTGAAACCGGTATTTTAGTCGTCACTGGGCTAAAGCCTGTGTACATATCAAATTTCATCCAAATCGGACAATATGTCAAGAATAACGGTTTTTAACGGTCAGATTTTGAAACACTACACGGAAGTGCCACTTGTGTGTGATAACCTTTCTATATACACAATTTCATTAAAACCCACCAATATATAAAAAAAATAACGGCAAAATAACGTTTTAACGGTTATATAACCGACATACACTTTTGAAACCGGTATTTTAGTCCTCACTGGGCTAAAGCCTGTGTACATATCAAATTTCATCCAATTCGGACATTGTGTCAAGAATAACGGTTTTATCGGTCAGATTTTGAAACACTACATGGAAGTGCCATTTGTGTATGATACCTTTTCTATATACAAAATTTCATTAAAACCCACCAATATAAAATGAATAACGGCAAAATAACGTTTTAACGGTTATATAACCGATATACACTTTTGAAACCGCTACTTTAGTCCACTGGGCTAAAGCCTGTGTACATATCAAAATTCATCCAAATCGGACAATATGTCAAGAATAACGGTTTTTAACGGTCAAATTTTGAAACACTATATAGAAGTGCCATTTGTGTGTGATAACCTTTCTATATACCAAATTTCATTAATATATAAGAAATAACGGCAGAATAACGGTTTTTAACGGTTGTTTAATCCATTTTCAGCATTACACCACTTACATATGGAAAGAGGCTCCGATATGTCACAAAAAACATCCAAACTGCTTATAAATTGGCCAAGTACTTTCTGAGATATTCCATAAAGAAAAAAAAACCGTTACAACCGTGAGTAACGGCTATATCGGGGTAAACTAAAACATCAGGCATCATCCGTACCCATAATGAACATACCTGCTGATTTTCATAAAGGTCGGCCAAGTACTTTCTGAGATATTCCATAAAGAAGAAAAATTGTTACAGGCCGTTACAGCCGTGAGTAACGGTTTTAATGGTAAACTAAAACATCGGCCATTATTCGTGACCCATAATGAACATACCTACAAATTTTCAGAAAGATCGGCCAAGTACTTTCTGAGATATTCCATAAAGAAGAAGAACCGTTACAGGCCGTTACAGCCGTTAGTAACGGCTATAACGGTAAACTAAAACATTGGGCATCATCCGTGACCTATAATGAACATACATGCTAATTTTCACAAAGATCGGCCAAGTACATTCTGAGATATTCTTTAAAGAAGAAAAATTGTAACCGGCCGTTACAGCCGTTAGTAACGGTTATAACGGTAAACTAAAACATCGGGCATAATCCGCAACCCATCGTGAACATACATGCTAATTTTCACAAAGATCAGTCAAGTACTTTCTGAGATATTCCATAAAGAAAAACAACCGTTACAGGCCGTTACAGCCGTTAGTAACGGCTATAACGGTAAACTAAAACATCGGCATCATTCGTGACCCATAATGAACATACCTGCTAATTTTCATAAAGATCGGCCAAGTACTTTCTGAGATATTCCATAAGAAGAAAAAGGTTACAGGCCGTTACAGCCGTTGGTAACGGTTTAATGGTAAACTAAAACATCGGCCATTATTCGTGACCCATAATGAACATACCTACAAATTTTCAGAAAGATCGGCCAAGTACTTTCTGAGATATTCCATAAAGAAGAAAACCGTTACAGGCGTTACAGCCGTTAGTAACGGCTATAACGGTAAACTAAAACATGGGTATCATCGTGACCATAATGAACATACTGCTAATTTTCACGAAGATCGGCAAGTACATTCTGAGATATTCTTTAAAGAAAAAAATTGTACGGCCGTTACAGCGTTAGTAACGGTATACGGTAAACTAAAACATCGGCATAATCGTAACCATCGTGAACATACATGCTAATTTCACAAAGATCAGTCAAGTACTTTCTGAGATATTCTATAAAGAAAAAAACCGTTACAGGCCGTTACAGCCGTTAGTAACGGCTATACGGTAAACTAAAACATCGGGCATCATTCGTGACCCATAATGACCATACCTGCTAATGTTCAGAAAGATCGGCCAAGTACTTTTTGACATATTCCATAAGAAGAAAAGCCGCTACAGGCTGTTACAGCCGTTAGTAACGGCTATAACAGGGTAAACTAAAACATCGGGCATCATCCGTGACCCATAATGAACGTACCTGCTAATTTTTACAATGATCGGCTAAGTACTTTCTGAGATATTTCGTAAAGAATAAAAACCGTTACAGGCCGTTACAGCCGTTAGTAACGGCCATAGCGGTAAACTGAAACATCGGGCATCATCCTTGGCCCATAGTGAACATACCTACGAATTTTCAGAAAGATCGGCCCAGTAGTTTTGTCTGGAGCGAGTGGAACACATTTTGACCATGGACACACACACACACACACACACACACACACACACACACACACACACACACACACACACACACACACACACAGAGAGACACACAGACAGCATTTCTTCGTTTCCATTCTAAAGTACTCTCTGTTCTGTTAGAACTGGGAGTACAAAATGAACAAGATGCAAAGCATATAAACGTACTCCCAGTTTATCCTGAATAGGCGTGAGATATTCCATAAACAGGACAAACCGTCTTGGACATGTGTAACCGTTAGTAATGGCTATTCTGGTAAACATCGGCAATCGTCTGCGACCTATAATGAACATACCTACAAATTTTCAGAAATATCGGCCAAGCACTTTCTGAGATATTTTATAAAGAAGAAAAACCGTTACAGGCCGTTACAGCCGTTAGTAACGGCTATAACGGTAAACTGAAACATTGGGCATCATCTGTGACCCATAATGAACATACATACTAATTTTCACAAAGATCGGCCAAGTACATTCTGAGATATTCTTTAAAGAAGAAAATTGTTACCGGCCGTTACAGCCGTTAGTAACGGTATAACGGTAAACTAAAACATCGGGCATCATCCGTAACCCATAGTGAGCATACTTGCTGATGTTCACAAAGATCAACCAAGTACTTTCTGAGATATTCCATAAAGAAAAACAACTGTTATGGCCGTTAGTAACGGCTATAACGGTAAACTAAAACATCGGGCATCATTCGTGACCCATAATGAACATACCTGCTAATGTTAGCAAAGATCAGCCAAGTACTTTCTGAGATATTCCATGAAGAAGAAAAAGCGTTACAGGCCGTTACAGCCATTAGTAACGGTATATATGGTAAACTAAAACATCGGCCATTATTCGTGACCCATAATGAACATACCTACAAATTTTCAGAAAGATCGGCCAAGTACTTTTTGACATATTCCATAAGAAGAAAAGCCGTAACAGGCTGTACAGCCGTTAGTAACGGCTGTAACGGGGTAAACTAAAACATCGGGCATCATCCGTGACCCATAATGAACATACCTGCTAATTTTCACAAAGATCAGCGAAGTACTTTCTGAGATATTCCATGGAGAAGAAAAGGCGTTACAGGCCGTTACAGCCGTTAGTAACGGTTGTGACGGTAAACTAAAACATCGGGCATCATCCTTGACCCATAGTGAACATACCTACAATTTTTCAGAAAGATCGGCCCAGTAGTTTTGTGTGGAGCGAGTGGAACACATTTTGACCACGGACACACACACACACACACACACACACACACACACACACACACACACACACACACACACACACACACAGCATTCCTTCGTTCCCATTCTAAAGTACTCCCTGTTCTATAAGAACTGGGAGTACAAAAAGGAGTTGATATTATTGATGCATTGTAGTTCTCTAATTATCATCCTTAGCAGCTTGTTGTACGTTAATATTTTACAAAAGGAATTCTCTCTCTCTCTCTCTCTCTCTCTCTCTCTCTCTCTCTCTCTCTCTCTCTCTAACAACAGAAGGATCGTTTATTCTGTCTGTGTGTGCTGAGTTTGTTTTCTTCTTTGTAATCAATTTCTTTATTCTCGTTTGTTCTTCCAATTTTTTTTTTGTGCTTTAAATTCATTTACGCGTCAGTGTTAATGGAGGAACAATTCATAAACTTTTTAATGTATCTGTGAAGATATGTGTGTTTGTTAAAAGTTTTATAATTTTTAGTCGCTTGTCATGCTTAGTTAGTCCCTTAGCGGGGCAAGGGCCGGATGAAAAAAAAAAGCACGTGATTGCTTATCTGTTACCCTTGGAAATAGAAATTATCATCATCATCATCATCATCATCACCCTCTCTTCTCTCTCTCTCTCTCTCTCTCTCTCTCTCTCCTCTCTCTCTCTCTCTCTCTCTCTCTCTCTCTCTCTCTCTCTCTCTCTCTCTCTCTCTCGCTCAGGCGTGAAAACATAGTCAAGAGTGCTGTACTTTTTCTGAAACCTGCTAGACAATCGTTTATTATACTAATGTTTTCAATCCCTTGTACTAGACTTTCCTTACAAGCATTCAATATGAAAAACCGCAGTAAGTGTCAGGTACGTTTCAATCATGTTTTTGAAGAGAGATTACACACAGGCTTCAGACCACTGTGAAGAATAGCTTCCAGAGGTAAACATTACAGAACATTATGAAACTAAACTGAAGCAATTCTTGCAATAGAGTTTTCAAAAATATTGTCCCCACAATCCCATCAACATCTGCTGCTCTGCCATTGTTCAATGACTACCCTGCAGCAAAAGCTTCTTTCATTCTTTGTTCTGTCTCAGTTCACCTGACGCAAGCCGTCGTCATCCTGTTCATTAGGTTCGCTGGTAACATTGTTTGGAAAACTGTCCGAATTGGACTTAGAACACATGGGAAAATGGGTTAACCGCTGTTTCTTATCATTTTATTTATTGTAGACATTTTAGATATTGAACGTCCCAGCTCCTTTCAGAATCCTGCCGGGTTACGATCACATGCATATCATGCATTCCATGTTGACATATGGCGGGGTTCTTTTTTTTATCATTAGGAACACTTTACATTCCCTTCGTTTCTGGTTATATGGGATTATTAATGCGACGCCATCATCCCCATAATACTGTTTCATATCGTTTCTGAGTTCCTTTCTGTGTTGACTACTTTCTTAGTCAAGCCAAGGGTGTCTGAAAGAGCTTCGTTGATTCGGCGCTAATCAAGGAAAATGTTTCTTTTTTTCTGCCCCGACCGGCTCCTACCCAGAGTTGAGTTTGCTGCGGACTCGGTTGGGAAGACTGGGACCACACAGTTGAGTTTCATCCACTTAATTGATGCGTTTCTGAGAGTGTTGCTCAAATTTCCTGACCAACACTGCAGGTGCCTGTATCTCTCGGGCCTGGTTGACGCCGGGATATATTATGAAAGGAAGCGTTGAGTACAGCCCTGTCAT
>CM031626.1:15093700-15116200 GCA_018398815.1 Conus ventricosus
AGAGAGAGAGAGAGAGAGAGAGAGAGAGAGAGAGAGAGAGAGAGAGAGAGAGGGAGAGAGGATTTGAAATTGTACAGCCATTGCCAAAAATCTTGTGATATGGTGACATGGAATGACAACAATATCAAAGAGAGTACAAATATAGATCAAATAAACAAGGTAAATGCATATACAACTCATATACAGATCTTATCTAAAACGTTACAGACAAATTCAGAATAACACTAAATAGTACATTCTGAATATGTACCCTTAAGTCCGGAGAGCAAAATACAAAATATTTTAGGACAGTTCAACCGTCCAAAAATCTGTTGTAGAACTTAATCTTCCTTTCCAAAATTCCATTCCCTTGTGATCAATTTTGCAGGAGACTGAATGATAAGTACATCTTCTAGTGACATCTTAGCAGAGATACCTTCATTTCTAGTAATATCTACTTTGAAAAGCGGATAGTTTCTTCTCATATCTTCAAAGGCTTCACACTGAAATATGAAATGCTTTCCATCGTCACCAGCGTGTCCACGTTTTGGACAAGGCGCGTCTATGGATGTCCTGGGATAAAACATATCGTCACCAGCGTGTCCACGTTTTGGACAAGGCGCGTCTATGGATGTCCTGGGATAAAACAATCTTACTTGCATCAAAGCCAAAGGTGTCCAATCTGAACGTTGTGAAATGTGTTCCATACCATTTGTTTTGTCTTGACCTCTGTTATGTGTTTCTCCCCCCCCCCCCCCCCCCCCCCCGAAAAAAAAGAAAAAGAAAAAGTAAAAGCATTTGCATTTTTCCCTTATGATTCATGTTAGAATGTAAGTTCTGTTGTAACCTACAAGTTATCTATCCAGAAATTCTTATATATAACTCTGTTCATGTCATTCACACAGGAAGAACCATACAGTCTAAGATCCATTTTCTGGTCAAAGCGGTGTTTACACAGTATGCCAGTTGTTTTCTGTCATGCTCCATCTGCCCCACCATCATGCTGTATCCCTGTCTACAAAGCGTAGTACGAGGAAGTGTCAAATTTATCAACTACCATAGTATGCATTTAATGTCTGGATTTTTGTTTGTTTGTTTGTTTGGGTTTTTTTGTTGTAAATACAGGGCATTATCTGATCTTGGCATATGAAACGTTTTTTCTATGTATGAATGGAAACATACAAAATTAGAGCAAATCAATGCACTTTCTCCATTTACTAGTTTCAAAAGACACCTTACTCCAGCAGCATATGTAAGCATTGATTGTCAGTATTAAACATTTTCCGAAAGAGACACACATCAAAATAAGTTGGCTCTTGCAATGACTTAATGTTTCTTCCAACATGACTCATTCTAAGACATCTTCGTTTACGCCACGTGGGCAGTCGAAAAATTCTGTATATGTATTTGTATCTATAACACATGCTGTAACCAGGTCATAAACACTTTGCAAAGCGCCATTTCAGCTTGCCATTCACATCACTTTTGTGTAAAAATGTTACAGCTGACAGACTCAAACGCCGTCTTACAATCCACAAAAGCGACATGAATTTTGGTGCCGAGCAATGAGTATTTTTCAACAGCACATACAATGTGAAAACATGGTTTACCGTACAGTAATCTGAACTGCAACCAAGTGTAAACGTCGAAGCAGAGCAGTCGACTCACTAGGTGGCAAGTTCAGCGACATTAGATTGTAGACGGAGGAGAGATGTTAGAGGAACGAGGGTGGTTGAAGGGGAACGATGGTGTCATGGCGTCAGGTTTTGATTCAATAGGCATTTCATCATGGCGTCTGCACGTCGCAAAAGTCTGCCGCTAAAGCGAGCCATAGGAATTCCAAAGCTCTCACAGTATTGTCCTCGTCAGTCTCTGTTTGGGGGTTTACAGCGGGTAGTTCCAAGCTTAACACAGTATGGTCGTCATCAATCTCTGTTTGGGGATTTATAGTGGGTAGTTCCAAACTTAACACAGTATGGTCGTCATCAATCTCTCGCAGCACGTACCAGGGGTTTACAATGTGTAGTTCCAAACTTAACACAGTATGGTCGTCATCAGTCTCTCACAGCACGTACCAGGGGTTTACAATGGGTAGTTCCAAACTTAACACAGTATGGTCGTCATCAATCTCTCGCAGCACGTACCAGGGGTTTACAATGGGTAGTTCCAAACTTAACACAGTATGGTCGTCATCAATCTCTCGCAGCACGTACCAGGGGTTTACAATGGGTAGTTCCAAACTTAACACAGCATGGTCGTCATCAATCTCTCGCAGCACGTACCGGGGTTGGAGGCCTGATAGGTCAGGATTTTCCCCGGGGTCAGTCAAGATATGTATAACACAAACCAATTCTTATAACCTTTTTTTTTCCTCCTCTCCGTCTCTACCCCTATATGCTTTCCACCTTCCTGGATTTGTTCTTTCCTCTGTTTTGTTTTGTTATCTCCTGAACATTAATAAAAGCATTCTCATTCTGTAATTCTAATTCCTTGGATTTGAAGGTGACTTACTTCATTTATTTTTGTTGTTGTTCATAGTCTGTGCCAGAAGTTATCATCAAGACTGATAAAACAAACAAACAAACAAACAAAAACCCAACAGATCATGAAGAAGGCAAAAACGTTGGGAAAAAAAACGGATGAAAAAGCTTTTCTGGGGAAAGAAAAAAAAATCTTTGCTCAGTGACAAATTACCACCACTTGACAATAATAAACGATGTTTTGTTTTGGCGATCGAACTGGGAACGCTGATGCCCTGTCTTCATAAAGAAAAACATCTGAAAAAGAGAGGGAAAAAATGACTAATAATAACAATTTCTAAAACAGTTCTTCAGTGGGAAACTTGTCTCTTGAATGCATGGACGATCAAGCGGCCATGGGTATGTCTGCGTTTATTCAAAAAGAAATAGGCCATGGGTAAGTCTGCGTTTATTCAAAAAGAAATGGGCCATGGGTAAGTCTGCCTTTATTCACAAAGAAATGGGCCATGGGTAAGTCTGCCTTTATTCAAAAGGAAATGGGTCATGGGTAAGTCTGCCTTCATTCACAAAGAAATGGGCCATGGGTAAGTCTGCGTTTATTCACAAAGAAATGGGCCATGGGTAAGTCTACCTTTGTTCAAAAGGAAATGGGCCATGGGTAAGTCTGCCTTTATTTAAAAAAAAAATAAAAGAATGGGCCATGGGCAAATCTGCCTTTAGTTTAAAAAAATGGGCCATGGGTAAGTCTGCCTATATTCAAAAAGGAATGGGCCGTGGGTAAGTCTGCCTTTATTCAAAAAGGAATGGGCCGTGGGTAAGTCTGCCTTTATTCAAAAGGAAATGGGCCATGAGTAAGTCTGCCTTAAGTTTATTCAAAAAGAAATGGGCCATGCTAACGTTTAAAAGACAGAGAGCAGTACGGTTATTTGTCTTCCGACCCCTGGGGATATAAAAACACGGAAAAGTTTTTGTTTTTTTGTTTTTTTGTTTTTTGTTTTTTGTTGGGCTTTTTTTTGTTCGTGGGGAGGATGAAGATTGTGGACTGTGCCCTTTAGACGTCTGCCAAGCGGGTTTATGCATTCGTTCTGGCTGGACTTACTGGGATATATTCGGGATTCGATCAACGCCTCCAAAACGCGAGTGTTGAACGACCGTTCTCCCCTCAGTCATCTGGTCTACGAATGTTGGAGGAAGCGTCTTTTTCCTGTAATCAAGGAGACCTTTCAAAAAGACAGGTCTTTCAATCTGGCAGACGTGGACTTAGACGCCGGGTGGATGATTATCCAGCAGGCCATTCACCAAAACGGAGCGAGGTAGGGAATGTCTAGAACATTTCGTGCAATGATCCTTTGTTTCATGACCGTGCTGGAAGAAGCTGATATGAAGGAAGAAATACGCTTTATCAACTATCTCGCCTTTGACAGATTCAGGGAACAAGATAAACATATTCAGGCGGATGAATGTAGGAATGCCAGGGGAGTGTTTGATTGGTTACTTTAATTGCCTCCAGAAGGAGACAGAACCGATTACTGTGAACAATTGTATTGTGCCGGTGAATGCTTGTTGTGGCAGGAAATCTGGGACACTTACTATTTAGTTCTAAAACAAAAATCGGAATACTTTCAGATTATACGGTTAACAGGGAAAATTAAATGACAAAGGATATTTGTTAGGAAAGCAGAAGGGAGTGCAAGAAAGACTACATTGTTTTCTCCTCAATTTTTTTTCTATCTCACATTGTTCCCTCTCCAACCCACCCCCACCCACCCTTTTTTCCATCCCCTTTTTTTTCCAGTAAACTGCTAAAAAATGTGATAAGGTTAGAGTGTCAAATGATGAAAACTCTGAACAGCAAACAGTGACAGACCAGACCTATTTTGGGGTGTATGATTCTACTGTCTGCATTTGTCCTGTCTTCTGTCTTTTTCCGTCTTCCTTAAGGGTGTGGCAGTTGATGACTGCGACTTTAGCAGTGAGGTACAGATGGAGACCCAGTGCGAACAAATGTCGAGATTGCACTATGAAAATCCATGGACTGTACATCGAACCCGTTGTGCAGGAACCCACGCCCTGGATAGTCACTGAACTGTCCAGTACCCCACCTAGGACACCGAGAGGATATGTCAGAGAGACAACCTATGGATTCACACAAAACCAAGGATGATGTGCACATGGACTGCACTATACCTATCATGCCAAAGACCGGGA
Source organism: Conus ventricosus (assembly GCA_018398815.1). Classification (NCBI taxonomy): domain Eukaryota; kingdom Metazoa; phylum Mollusca; class Gastropoda; order Neogastropoda; family Conidae; genus Conus; species Conus ventricosus. The sequence continues at coordinate 15,098,368 of CM031626.1, forward strand.
GCATTCACGTGATGCATGAATCAATACTGCACGACAAACGTCACAAAATACAACTCACCAGGATCTCCATGTCGGATCTGGGCTTTCCTTCAGCTGACGGTACTGTTAACACAAAAGTCGAAGGGCGAAATCACATCACCTACTACACAACTTCGTTCACCATTAGATCCCACACTGGCACACGCACACACAATAAATGTGAGGCGATGTAAGATGCGTCAGCACTCGAATCACCCCAGCTGAACCAACTGATGGCGTTGTACAAGAGAAGTTCACTGCCGCAAAGCGAGTGCCTCACTTGGTTAGCGGCCGACACTGTGTGTGTCGGGCACGCCACGGCGGGGTGCGTGCTGTATTGTGCAACAACCGGCGTTCAGGTAAACAGTCGTACCTCACCGATTTTGGGGCTAGGGGAAAAGAGAAAAGGTGATCGTTTGCCATGGTGTGTGTGCATGAGGAGCGAAGAAAGGGGATGGGTAGGGTGTCAGTGTATGTGTGTGAAAAGGCAAAAGAGAGAGACTGACAGACAGACAGACTGACAGGCAGACAGACTGATGGACAGACAGAATGAATTGTGTGTGTGTGTGTGTGTGTGTGTGTGTGTGTGTGTGTGTGTGTGTGTGTGTGTGTGGTGTGTGTGTTGTGTGTGTGTGTGAATTACAACATAAAGATGATGCTTTTCCCACATTCAGAACTGAGGGTGTGCAAAGGCATCAAAACAATTTCACTGTAAGAAGTTGGGGACAAAAGAGGACGTCACTCCTTTTGAAGGAAAGATAAATGAGATGAACACAGGTGTCTGCAAGACTGGCAGCCAGGTACTTGTAAACCATACTGTTGCATCTAAAACGTGCTAAAACAAAAGGCAGAGCATATTGACACGTGTTGTTTAATGTTATGCGAGTGATGATTAGGATTAGTTCTTCAAACACAGGCTGATACTCCTGAGTACACTTCCTGTATAGACAGGCAAGTATTAATCCCATCTGCCCAACAAAGGGAGTGGAGGTTTGTGTGTATGACCGTTTTTATCCTGCCATTAAGGCAGCCATACTTAAACTTCAGGAAAATTAGGAATTCAAACTCTCAGAAGAAAAATGCCAGGTGGTTCAGTGTGGTCACAGTGTCAGTGAATACAAACTGGTTTGGTGGAAGCAGAGAGCTGACACACCTGTTGTGTGATATGTATGTGAAGTTAGGCGGGGCATTAGCATTCAGGATGAACAAAAGCATTGACGTGTGATCTGTTCTTTTGAACTATTATTTTTTTTAGATCGGAAACAGTGCGTTTTACGAATCTCTTCTCGTTGTTGTTGTTGTTGTTGTTGTTGTTTCATGCTTCAGGTTTTTTTAAGCCACTCAGAAGAAAAAAGGCACAGGTCACCAGCCAATGTTTTGATATAGATTTGTAAAATTAAGGTACGTTCAGAATTAGGATTAGGGTCTCAGCTTCAAAAAGTCATCAACTAAGATGAGAAGAAAGATATGTTCATCGTTCAACTTAAATGGGATGCCAACGTTGTACAGATTCCCGTGATAACTTTGGGAATTTCTAATCGCCTAAGACCACCAATGATCAAGGTTTACATCTGCTAGAATTTGCAAATGACATCTCGATTCTTGCTAAAATTCTTTATTAGCACAAAGCATCTCAACGATGGACAAGACATCCTGAAGAGGTAGGTCTCATGTCCACATAGGCTACATTCCTGTGAAGAACCAGAATAGGTCTGGCATCAGTAAGGCTAAAATGAGGACATTGGCAGGATCTGACATCTGTACAGATTACGACCTTGTCATGGCCAGTTATGGTTGAAAAACACGAGAGTGAAAAACAGCCTTCTCAAATCCAGACTTGACAAACTGAAGGATTCTGACTTCACTGAAAGATCGAGTGACCACAGAAGGAAAATTCGCCCCATGACTATTGCCTGAAAAAAATCCCGAGGCCCTCCCAGTCCATCTCGACCAAGTAATGACTGAAACAGCAGCAGAGGTCCTGGAAATAAGTCGATGGAAATCCATGCATGGATAACAGGCATCCCCATGGGTAACAGGCATCCCCATGGGTAACAGGCATCTCCTTGTCTCTATGTTCCTTCTAGGCAGTTGCGTTCTTCTACAGACAACACTCTGCTCAAAATCCCTCGATTTCGAACTGAAACTTATGGCGATCGTTCTTTTACTTCTCAGGTCCGGTTTCTTGAAACAAACTCCCAGTATCTTTAGGTAGTTCAAACTCTCTGTCTTCCTTCAAGGCATCTCTTAAAACAACCCTCTTGACCTGTCGATAGCAGTTCTTTCTTCCTTTCCCTTGCCATCAAATTGATTCTGAGATGAGTGTGTGTGTGTGTGTGTGTGTGTGTGTGTGTGGTGTGTGTGTGTGTGTGTGTGTGTGTGTGTGTGTGGTGTGTGTGTGTGCAGGTATGCTGTTTTGGCCGTTGTTGTGAGACAGTGTGTGTCAAATCGTATGTTTTGTGTGTTGTGTGTGTGTGTGGTGTGTGTGTGTGGTGTGTGTGTGTGTGTGTGTGTGTGTGTGTGTGTGTGTGTGTGTCAATACGCACCCTTGTTTGTAAGTGTATGGTATTTATTGCAATTTGATCTTCATATTGGTTTCATATATGTTTTCTGTATTTGTAAGCGCTTAGGGCGTATGATATAAGTTTAAGAATCATAAATAATCATTATTATTATCAATATCTTGAAGATTCGTTAAAACTGCACAAGAAGAGTGAGGTAAGGTGTAGCATAGCGCTGTGAATGAGGACACTGGTTAAAAACAAATAACGAGCGATAAGGAAAGCTGAATCAAAACAACAGTACAAAGACAGTGAGAAGAGCTACACACCAACCAGCCTGCAGAAAAAAAAAAAGTCTTTGTTGCAGCGTGACTGATGTAAGACCTATTCCAGTTCTTGCATTAGAATGTGATATATCCAAAGAAGCTTTTCAGAGAACAGGGAAACCTTCATTCTGGGCCACTTTCGCCCTCAACCAGTTTCGGGCGAAAGTGGCCCAGAATAAAGGTTTCCCTGTTCTCTGACAAGTAAGACTTCAATAACCAAAAATAACGATTATCTACAAACAAACATACTGTGTAGGGTTATCCGTTTTCATACTAATTTACTAAACTTTTCAGATTTCAGTTTTTGTTTAATCCTGTGTTTTTCCTGGTCATTTTCAATAACATCATTTTCACGCAAACATTCTTCAAATGAGTCTCTGTCTTTCATGTGAAATAACACTACAGTCTTTAACTGTTCTCTAAAGTCTTTTAAAACTGAGTTATATTTTTGGCATAAAATCCACACACTTATCCTAGCATGCCTTCCACTGAAAGCTTAGTTTTGACAAAGTGTTTCTCTTTTAACTATGTCTCTTTCTGCCGAGCAGTCATCTATAATAAATAGTGTCTGCGTTCCCTCAAACAGTCTATAAAACTGTTCTAAACACTCACTCAGTTTATTGCTGGGATCAACTAAATATATGTCGTCATCTGTCCATATAAACCTTTATCATGATATGCTTTGTTCCATTTAAGTGTTGGACAGAAAACCACAATATGATTAAAATTATAACGATAAACTGTTTGTAACAGGTCGAGGATAAATATTGTTTTTCCACAACCAGTCTGCCCACAAATCAATGAGCAATGAGGAGTTTTTGTCATAAAGTTTAACTGCTCCATAGTTTTATAGCAGAATTTAATCTAATCCAGTTATTATTTTTATCATACTCTCTGTCAAAACTTGTTCAGTATAATAAAACCCTACGAGGCCTAAATGTGTAAGATTAATCCAATTCAGTTCTGTAAGATTGTTTTTATTTAAGTCAACATTGATTTTGTTGCTTGTTGTTATGATCTTAATATCCTCGCCATTGTGAAGAACGACGATGGTAACGTTAAGGCGTTTAACGTCTAAGTTTTGCCAGCCAATATTAATTCCTTTTATAAGGTCATTACTAACGCCCACAACCCATCCCTCTCCACATCTTTAAAGACAGAAATTTCAAATATCATTGTGAACGTGTCTCCTAATTTTCTGCTTGGAAAGAACTGTAATTTTGTAGAAGCTTTTTTTACAAACTGTTTCTTTTCTGTGGAGTATGTACTGTTTTTTCCCCTACGGCGTTATTTCAATTTCTTTTCGACTATTGTCGCCCGGCAAAGATTTACTGAAAAGGGCCAGAGTTGAATTTTTTTCGAAATTTTTTTGGCGCAAAAATATGTAAAGGGGCTTATGAATTAAAATTTTTTTTCCCATTCTAAATATTTTTCAAAGTGCCATTTGAGGTCGGGTTTTTCGAACTTTTTTATATTCAACGGGCCAAACATATTTGCCTCTAGATTGGCGTTGTTCTATTTAGGAAACTTTTTTTTGTCGCCAACCCTTTGCGTTTAAATCACCATTTTTGGTACCCAAAACCATACAAAGCGCCTATTTCACCTTTTTTGTTCAAGTCCGCAACTTCTAAAGGGTTTTTTAATTCTAAGGATACCCCTTACGGGCGCTAATGAATCCTGATTCTTCGGGCCCCACGCGATTTTTTTTTTTTAAAGTAACAAAATATTTTTTTTCCAAAAAAAATGTGCAGTTATCACTTTCACGACTTTCCCTTGTTTTGTTTTCAATTTTTATATTAAATGACCCAACCCTCCCGCAAACTAATTTTTTTAAACTGAAATTGGGGAAATTTTATAATTTCAAAATCGCAAATGCAGCTTTCCCTGATGGAAAGCTCTTAAAACAGTTGAGGGCCTTCCACTAAAATTTTTTCATCAGTGCTTACTCATCCAAATGAACATAGATTAATAATTAAGCAAGATCGAGCGATTTTTTTCCCCCTCAAAGTAGTTTTGGTCGTGTAACCAAAATCAAAATTTTGTCCCGTAAAGCCTAAATTTTAGCTAGCTCTTTATCAAAATAAACCTCCTTCTTCTTCAGGCTTAAATGTTAACTTGTTTTTAATTTGCATTGTTAATTGAGAGTAATGTCAAATTTACCATTGCTTCTTTTAGTGAGAAAACCCTAATAACCATCAGGTATGTTAACCGAAATTTGGTCCCTTTTTTAAACTTTTAGAACCTTTTTATTCCCTGGTTTTCGCTATATTAAACCATACACTTTGAGAAAAATTCAGGGAGCGCGACCTTTTTGGGCCCCCGAAATTTTTATCAAACATTTCTAAAAACGAAGGGCGGTCTTGGGTTGTTTTTGTTAAAAACATTTTTGAACGAAAAAAAAATGAGCGCGTTCAAATACGATCAAAATATTCGTTGGGGGCCCCACTACAACTAAAAAAATAAAAACAACTGATACTCTTACAAGCTGTAACCCAGACGCCCCTTTTCATAAAAAGGTGAGTACTCCATTAAGCAATTTTCTTTAACCCCCTATTTAAAAACCCACCCCATCAAGAAAGCGGGGTTTTTTCATCCGAGCATTTTATCAGAACCATTAAATTTTCTGTGTTTTGCGCACAACGGGGGGGGGAGTGTCGTATGCGATCATTTAAATCACCAGTCCTTTGGGGAGGTCAGTGTACAATTTCTTTCTATTTCACCTCAGACGAATTTTTACTGAAATGCGAGCGCCTTACCCAAAAACAAACCGTTTAATCCATTCAGCAACATAAAAACATAAGGCTTTTTTAAGGGTCTGTAACGAATTCAATATTAACACAAGACAGGCTTTTAGACAAAAATTGGATCAAATCATGGGCCCAGGGACCTTTTTTTTCGGGGGAAAGCACAAAAGTAAAACTATGACTGGCATCCCCTTTCAAATCTTCTTTCAGCAAACTGTTCAGGTCCCCGGGGCCCTACAGCAAGAGCATAAAACAGCAGGACAACATTTTTTTTTAGACACTTCTAAGGGCCAACAAAACGGGGGTAGAAAAATAAACGACTCTAAACGTACTTTCGTTTGGGTTTTCAGCTCGCAAGCCAGCAAGATCGAGCATAACTGATCCTTTTACGGCTTTGACGCACAAAAAAAATACTTAGCAAATTTAAGGGCGCCTTAATTTTACATTGATTTACCTTCAAGTATTTAAAGGTACCAAAATTTTTTACAATACGCAAGATCGAAAGTAACTTTTTCTGTTGGCATGGTTTATACAGCGCCCTGACCCAAATTTCCCGATAAGGGAAAAATAATAAACTATAATAATGAAATTCTTATAGGGAGGGAATGAACAGAAGGGTTGGGGAAAAAAGACAAAATTTTTGAGCCCTAATATTACAAACAATAAAAGAAAAACCCCCCAAAATTAATATCTAATTTTCCCCAAGTCCAAAACCCCCAAAGTCATTGAAGACTCAGCAAAGCCGGGACTCTGTTCGCGATGACCATGAAATGAAAAACAGCGCTTTTTCGGATTAACTGGCAAGGATTACTTGGTCTTTATTTTACAAATAGTAACCCAACTTTTACGAGAAAAATTTCCAAAAGGCTCGGCCATAAACCAACTACTTTGCTTGCAGTAAAAAAACCCAGCGGCAAACCCCCCAAACCTGGTAAAGCCCCAGGGTTTTACCACTAATTTTTTAATAAACTTGCAAGATGAACAAGCTTTTTTTTTACCCATATTTTTCAGGGCGATGGAGGAGATGGCGGGGGGGGCACTAACTTGCCCCACCGCCGCCTGTAATACCCATCCCAGTGTACTTATTGCAAATCCAAGGCTTTTTATAACGTTTGCAAGTGCTCCCTGCCTCTAAACAGGTCGTATTCGTTCTGCAGTGTCGTGTCTTCAATAAAATTTTTTTTGGAATTTTCTCTTATTCACACTTGAGTTCGAAAATTGGGTCTCGGTTAGTATCAGCACTTCTAGTCTTGCTGCTTTCTTTTTCAAGATCTTTTATCTTTGTCTTATTCTTTCTTTAATCTCACGCCCACGATTTTTCGTCAGCCTCAACGATTTTTCTTTTTCTCTTTTTATATGCTCATCTAGTTCCCCTTTTTTTTGCAAAATTGTTTGTTAATTGCCTCTGTGCTTCTCAAACTGATAAAGGGGCCGTTATTTCGCATGGGTACGGCGAGTCGTGTATAGTTTTTTAAACGTTTTTTCTAAAAAACGGTTTCTGCTTCTATGCATTTTTTTTAATTTCATCTGCCAAATTGATTTAATTCTTTAAGTTCCATGTTCGTTTTTGGTTAGCTGTTGGGATTTTTTGTAGGTTTTTTGAAGTTAGAAACCCCTCCCCCTAATTTTGTCACAATCCCAAGGCGTTTTTGATTTTTCACACGAGTCTTTTAAAGGACTCTTGGCAAAAACTTTATGGCGGTTTTTATTTTAAGCCGAACAATTTCCGCTTTTTAAAACAGACAAAGATCACAAAAATTAAAAATCTTTTTGGGGTCTAAAAATCGGGAGGTTTGTCCTAAACATTTCAAAAAATGATTTAACCAAACTTTCTTTTAATTCATGCCGCATTGAAGAAAAGACCTCCGGAAAAGGGGATCTTTCCATCATATCGCTCCAGGGCCAAAAACATCATAATTTTTCTTCATTTTCAATCCCCTGCCATGTTTTTAAAAAATTAACTTTTTTTTTTGTTTTTAAAAAAAATGCCACAAGCACATGCTTTGATTCTTGACCCGTAAGAAGACTGAAAGAAACCCCAAAGGCGTGAAGGGAAATAAAAGGAATAAAAACTGTTCCAAAAAATCCATCTACAATTTATGCAACAAATCTTACTGCAAAATTCCAGACCCAGGAGCGGATGAAGTGATTTGTGCCAGGGGTCTGCTCGTCTTTCTTTTAAAATAGAACTCGCTTCAACAACAACCCAAACAGGAAAAGTGCGAACTGGGCGGGCAACGTTTAAAAAAATTTCTAAAAAAACAAAAAATTTTTCTTCCAATAGACATAAAACCACTGCACAAAAAAAAAAACTTCCGTTTTAAGGAATTAAAATAAACCTAAAACGAATAGGGCCCGTCAAAACGGGAAAAAAAATTTCTTAAATTTTTAGGCCTTTTCCATCCCTAAATTTAAAATTTTTTAAAACCACACCAACTTTTAAAATTAAAAAACTTTTCATAAACCCCAACTTTTTAAAACAATACAAACGGAAAAAAAACATCAGCCCCCGAAAAAATACAGCATTTTTGACATCCGTTAGAGTTTGCGTTGTTAGCAAACCCTTTAAAAGCAGAGCGATTGGGGTCAATAGATTTTAAAAATTTGCAATATAAATTTCGAAAGAGTGATTCATCATGCAAAATATCCCAGAACAGGGCAACACTATATGGGAAATTTTAGTTTTTTTCTCTTGCAAGATCGCTTAAAGGTTTTTTTTTGCTGTGTGAAGAGAAGAACCATTCAAAAGGGAAAGGGAAAAATTTTTTAATCCTAAAATAACGAAAGTGCAAAGTAAAATTGACGGTACCTAACCCAAAAACTACCAGCGGGGTTAGACCTTTTCACATTTTGACGAAATAAGAAAATTGTTTTGGGGGGGGAGGGTAAAGTCTAACAGCAGACCTACTCAAAGATTTTCATCTTCACAATGTTAGGGTTGATGATATTTTCAACAAAATACGGTTTAGGGTTGACCTAAGGTCAAGGGGGAAATCAGTTAATGGAAACGGGGGAAAAGTAGAGACGTAATAAACATTCAAAAATTGATAAAGAAGAAGAACCGAAAACCGCTTAAGTACATTTTTTTTTATTTTATGATGCGCAGCTGAAAAATGGAGAACAGATTACAAGAGGTAAGATACTAAATTATTTTTTCATTTTTTAAAAAACATTCGTTAAGGTTATCCAAAGTGCCTCAGCCCAGAAGCCAAGAGAAGAGATAGCAGGGAAATTTTCGTATAAAACCCCTGAAGTAAAAACCCTTTAATTAACAAACATTAAAACAAATCAAAAAAAACAAAAGCCCTTAAAAAACAGCAAAAAACCAACAAGAAAATTTTCTGCCCTTTAAAGCTTTTACATAGTTAATACGGAACATCGACTTAAGCCTCATCACAGGACGAGTGTTTGGGCTCTTTGCAACAGGTATTGGGGCACCCCAGCTTTACCCTAGGGGTTTTGTTTTTTCTTTAGCCGGGCCCCGGTGTTCAAAGCTGAAAGGTGTTTCTAGCAAAAAAAAAAAAAAATTTAAACCCCAAAAAAGAAAACACAGCTAGGGTTTCAACTAAAAACAAAAAAACCCTTAGCTCGTTAAAAACTGACAAAAAAATAAAGAAATTAGCTGACCAAAAAAAACATAAAAAGAATTTAAACCGTTTCCCAGGCCGATTTTGTTTGACTACAAAAGAAAAAAATTTGATTTTTCAAAGAAAGGGGGGGACAAGTTTTTCTCAACAGCCAGACCCCAAACAAAAAAAAAGGGAAAACCCTTAAAAAAAGTAAACGAACAAAAAACTCTTTCTAAACAGTTTCAAAATTAACAAACCCCAAAAGGGGCCCGTTATAATTTTAAATTTTAAAGGCCCCAAGCGCAAAAAGACCGTTAAATATTTTTTCTAAATTAATTTTTTTTTTTTTAATTTAAATAAATATGTTGGCTTAGAAAAGAAAACAGCATGGCTAAGATAAAAAAAGGGACAAGACAAATTTTGTTTGAAGGAATGCCGAGAGAGACTTTATCAAGACCCACGAAGGGATATTGTTTAGAAGTCATTGACCCAACAAACGTACGGGAAGTGTTTTTTTTAAAAGCTATTTCCCCAAGTTCCGGGAAAACAAACAAAAGACCCACCATTTAAAGTAATTTTTAGCTTTTAAAAAACGACTATGAACAAAAAATTAAAAAAAACCTAAAAAGTCGGGGTCCCGCCTAAACAACAACTATTTTTTCCCCTCAAAAGATTAACACCCTTTGGGGCCCGGACAACTGCTTACACAGTTTGACGCTCCGCTGAAAAAGCAAAAATGGAGGCCGGTTTGGTCAGGGGGCCCCCGGGTCTTAGAGATTAGATTAAAACGGGCTAAGTAGGGCACCGTTGTAGGCAAGGCTTACATTCCGCCCCCCCTCGGGATTTGGGTTTTTAAAGAGAGCATTTTAAACAAAAAAAAATTCAGAAAACAAATGTTTCATGTGGGTGTTCTTGCAAGGCTCCCATCGGGTCCGCGACCACCAGAGAGAGTGACTAACTATTCGCAATACACCAAAGATTTTAACTTCAAGGGAAAATTTTTTTCCCCGATAGTGAAGACCAAATTGTTTCAGTTTTTGAAGAAAAAAACAACCCAATAACTTTTAAATTTGTATCCCACAGGGGAAATAAAGGAAAACCCAAATTTGGTCCCAAAAAAAGTGTCCAAAAACAGCCCCAACAATAGGCAAAACCACCCCAAAAGTCATGTGGACTTACTCCAAATTTTTTCGCCGGGCGGGGGGCGCCCCTTTAAACACTTTGAAACAAAAATGAAAGACAAATTTCAGCATACTTCAAAAGATCATGTCAAACAAAAAATTTCTGTAGAAAATTTTAACAAAATGCCACCCTTTTTCAAGCCGCGAGCAAACCCAAAGAAACTTTTGTAAAATTTTCTGTAGACGAAAAGACAGAACTAATTTAACGCCCCCCCCCGGGAAAACAAAAGTTATTTTTAAAAAACGGGAAAAAGGGCCCTTGCAACATTCTTCCCATATGTTTTTTTAGGGCAGACTTGATCGCTTTTTTGCCCAAAAATAAAGGGGCCGGGGGCCAAAAAAACTTCGAAAAACTTTTAATGAGAAAATCATCAATTTGTTAAATTTGCCTTCTTTTATTTTTGGGGTCGGGTTTGGTGCTAAAATTCAACGCCAAAAAATTATAAAAAGGGGACCAGAGGGGGGCAGAAATTTTACGGGCCATGCAGCAAGTCGTAATGTTTGTTCAAAAAAATCTGAATTTATCTAAAATCAGATGACGCTGAAGCCCAAACCAACAGAAAATCCCCTCACCCCCAAAACTGTTGGATTTGTGGTTTGGGCCCTCATCAACGCAGCGAATCCAACGTAAGAACCTTTATCACATTAGGGAAATTCCCGAGGAGCGGGCGCAAAAACAAATGAAATCTTCAACAAAATTTTTGAACCAAAGAAAAGGAACCCTGCCCATCTTTTTTCAAAACTTGCGAGGTTACGACTCTAAATTTTAAATTGCAAAAAAAAAACCCAAAACCGCCTTCGGGGGCACCCAAGTCACCCAGAAAAGTACATGTTTTTTAAATCAAAATAACATGCCCCTTTTTTGACTCCAAATGCAACACATGAGGGATCATTAAGTCACTAGCTATGCCAAAAAAGTCCTGCCCAAAACGGAAGAATATTTTGACCCAACGCTTTTTTAAAAAGGGGGTTTTTTACCCTTTTTGAGAACATGAATTTTTGGGGAAAGGTTTGCTGAAAAATCCCGCTTCCACCTAAAGGGGGCGTTCTTTTCTAGTTTTAAGGGGGAAGGACACCCATCGCCCTTCCGATACCAGCATGCTCAAAATGGCTTGGGGAAAAGTTTGATTGGGAAAAAGATTGGGGGACTAACATAAACCCCATTTAATGGAAATTTTAAAGTTTGTTGGCGGACGTCTTTGAAAAATTTTAAAAGAACCCCGCATGAAACATTAAAAGCCCCGGATCCCGCGCATTATATTTCTGCGCCCGGGTGAGCGGACCTTTTCTTAAAGTTTCCAGAATACAGAATTTATTTAAATTTTCTGACCCACCAATGATTCAAAGATTTTAAAAAGGTTGCGTGGAAAGGAAAAAGTAAGGCGTCGCATCATTACTGTAAAAACAAAAACAAATCCCGGAAAGACTATGATCCGAGTTTAAAAGGGCTAACTATCTCATGTATTTAGAAGCAAACCCAAACTGTATGGATGGGCCCATGGCGCAATCGTTCCCCTTACGCAACTTTTTAAAAAGTACACAAGCGGTGGGACGAATAAAATTCAAAAGGCATTAAAAATGGTTGGGCCCGTTTAACGCCTGATCAACCCGCGTGGTTTTATTCTAGAAGTTTTACTTTGAATATCCTCAAAGGGAAATTTCCCCTGACCCCGCATAATGCTATCCATTAGCAAACAGAAAATCTAAAGAAGGATCCCAAAAAGAGCCCCCTAAACTTGTGCCTAATCTTCGAGGCAAAAAAAATTTGTCGTCCCCTTTCAGGGCTTTTAAAAATTTTTTTTTAAACATGGTTTAAAAATTAAACAGCTGTCCATCCTAATTGGGTTTCGAAACAAGAACAGTTCCCTGAAAAAATACATCATTTAAGACCCCTGACCCCAGAACTAAATCCAAAAGATGCTTCAAAAAAAAAACTTTTTTTAAACTGTTTACCCAAAAGGGTTTTTGGAAAGACATAAAAATCCGCACAAGCGCAAAAACGTCAATTGGGGCACCCAAAAAAGGGAAAGAAGCAATTAAAACTAACTTCAAAACCAAATTTAAAAAGGGCCCTTCCCCGAAGAATTTTAATGAAACACTTTTTTCCCGGGATAATAAGAAAAAAAAAAAGAAAAAAATTTAAAAAACCTGAAATTTTTGGGTTTACCGTTTTAGAATTATCAAACTTTTGATGTTAAGTTTTCTTTATGAAATAATTTAAAAGCCCCGAATCCTGAGTCCAGAGTACTTTACACAGATAAAACAGTTTTTTTTTTATAGATATTCCTACTGAAGACCTCTATAAAGACATGGAAACCGAATTTGCTAAAGGGCATGCGGGGTGGTACGACACATCTGATTACCCTAAAGATTTGCCTTTGCATTCAATTACTAACAAGAAGGTTTTAGGAAAGATGAAGGATGAATTATCTGGAAAGGTGATCAAGGAGTATGTGGGGCTAAGGTCAAAAATGTACAGTATTTCGAGCCAGGAGAAAATCATTAAGAAAGCAAAAGGAATATCCCGCAGCGTTGTGCAGTCAAACATATCACATGACAACTACAAAGAAGCATTGTTTGGCAATAAGACTTTTCATCATGACAACGTAAAACTGCGATCTAATCTACATGAGATCAACACAACTGTTGTAACAAAGAAGTCATTAGATAGAACAAACACAAAACGGGTGTTTGTTAATCCGGAGTTTTCATATGCAATCGGGCACTGGAGGACCGCATAAACAGGGGTTTTTATATTTTTCATCACTTTTATTTATAAGATCAATCATAGCTTCATCCAATTCATTTAAATCTTTTCTCATGTTTGCTTGACGAGTTCGAATTTTTTTTATTATTTCAAGATATTCTTTTTCCCAATTTGGGGTGGTTTGAGTTGTAGGTGATCTGGATGATTTAGCATGCATTGATTAATCCTCGAAAATGTTTCCTTAATAGCATTACACGCCTGAAATGATTCCCGTATCATTTTCAAGGTCTCTTCCTTTACTATTCTTGTTTCGTTCTGCGCTTCCTTCTGGCCTTCCATTTTAAACCAAAATATGTTTACGTAAATTAATTAAAGCGGAACTGTGTCTGGCGGAATTATCTGCAGTTCTTCTTTCACAAAAAGATCTTTGAGGAGCTGGTTGTTTTGTTGTGTCAGTTTCTCGTAAATAATACACGGGCGGATTCATTTTACAATTCTTTTATTTCATATGGATCAATACTCCAAATTGGATCGGTTTTCCCTGATGCGAGTGTCCCCTTCTGCTTCCCCGGTAAATATAAGGTACCTTACTTTCAATCCAAATGGTAATAGTTTGCCGGATGAAGACTCTCCTTCAGCAACATTTATTGTTTTTCTTTTGATTGCTTGTACTGGTTTTAGGCCTTTAAATTCTTCATTATTCATTGCGCGCAAAAACTGAGGGCAGTCTTCTAACCCATTCTGTGTTACGAGAATTGTCAATAAGCCTCTGTGATACTGGTAGGAGAAAAGTCTTTCGGATAACTGTTTGTTAAAGTTTTCAACTAAAGCCTGTGATCTGTGAACTCCTGGAATGCCTCTTTTAATGGTAACTCTATGTTTCAACAATAATTGATTCACTTGCCCTTTAAATTCTTTTCCATCATCGACTTGAATCATGGAGGTAATTTAAAAGGGGGCCCGTTGGTATACCAGTTGTATAGCGACAGCAAAAAGGAAGCACTCTTTTTGTTAAGGTTCCGATCTTTGTATTTGAAGTATGTAAATGACTGTGAGTGCTATTTAAAATTTTTTTCGTCTAACCATCAGGGGTAAAATATAGAAGTCCATTTATGGGTGTTTCGGTTTTGTATGAAAAAGTGGGTTCTGTTTTCGTCTGTGCGGTAAAAAATTTGCCAAATCGTTTGTTTAGATAACCATTCTTTTGTGTTTTGTTCACTGCTCCAGCGCTTGGCTTAGCTTTTTTTTGCTGTTTTTCCCTTCCAATATCCTTTTGGGAAAATAGATTTTGTTCTTTTTTTATTCAGCTGATATTTGCGCAACAAAATCAACAGTCATACCAACGACAAAAAACCCGATTTCTTTGCTTTTTTTTTTTTCTGAGGGTTGATAAAATCATAAATTTTTGGTGGGGCAATGTTCGATTGGTTTGCCTGTTACTAGAAAATATTGTTTTATTCTTTGATCAACATTTTTAAAATATGTAAGCTCATCCCCCTGTTTTTTTCAGTGTGTCATTAATAAAATCAATCTCAAGTCTCTGTTTTTTTCATAGGCGTCTTGTGCAGTGCTAGTTCCCCCATAGTTTTGTTATGTCTTTTTCTCCCCCGTCATCCCGGATTTTACAAAATGCGAAATTACTTCCGCAAAAAAGCAAGGCATTCCACCACAGCGCCACCTATCATCTTTACGAGTGAAGCTTTTTTATAAATGTATTTTTTATTTACATATTTATACTGTCTGGAATTACCCCTTGCTTACTGAAAATCTTTCGTGGCAACCGGCCGCAATGATAGCAATAGCTTTGCCGAGTCTTAAAAGTCTAGTTTCCCAAAGATTGGGGTTTTTAATTTCTTAAAAAGTTTTACCAAGCATTGGTATCCTCATTAGACCTCCAAAACAGCAAAGGGGATACAAGGTTTGAAAACCATTTTTTTTCGGTGCCATTTTTATAAAAAAATAATTATAATTTAATAAAAAAACATAAACAGCGATGATCTCCTACGCTACAAGGCGGCCAAACCTTCCTAAAATTTATAAGACCAATTTGATGATAAAGCTTTATCCCCAAAAAGGAGGGCTGTATTTTTGGCCTGGGGGAAAAAAAAAACATTTCCTCGGAACAAATTCAGCATAGAACAGATTCAACGATGTCTTCACAAAAATTAAAAAAAGTATCAAACAGGTATGAAGCGCAGCTGGGGTCTAGAATGGAAAAAAAACTTTGGGGAAAAAGGGTTCTTAGTTTGTACACTAAACTAGTCAGTGGGATTTGCCCCCATTGAATTTGAACAAGATTTACGTATGATTTAACGCAAGATCCAGTTTTAACAAAGTCATTGAGTCCTATGGATTTATATTAGATTTGGAAAATTTTTATGCCATTAATCATGGGATTTAAAACTTTTTTAAAATATAGATTTTTTTTCCCCTTTAAAATGAAAGATCTGGAAAAAACAGAGAACCAGAAAACACTGAATCAGGGGAGAAAGTAAAAGCCCAAAAAAACAGCAGAAAAAGCTGAATCAGGTGGGGCTTTAAAAACCGGGCTGTTGAAAACAGAAAAAATTAGCAGAGTGGAACAGACAAAAAAAATTTTGTACAGAAAAATGACCACTGAAAAAATAACGCCGCCAACGCCAGAACAAGGGTTTAAATTTAATGCCGGCTATAAAAACTCCATGTGATACAAGGGCCCCAAGTCTTCATGGGAAAAAACAAAATTTGCCATTTTTGCGCCATTGTGCTGTTGGGGGGAGTAAAATTTCGGCTATAAAATAAAAAAAAATGGCAACAGAAACAAAAAAAGTTAAAAAAATGAAACCCCTAAAAAGAAAAAAAACTGCACGCCCAAAAACCCCCAAAAACAAAGCTCATTTTGATCCCTTTTAATGGAAAAATTTTTAAAAATTAATTTTAAATTTTTTTTTTAAAAAAAGATATGGCGTATTATAAAATGATGAAGTCAATAAATAAAGACATGGAGTTAAAAAAAGAATTTTTCCTAGACCCGAATTTTAATCAATGCGGTTGTTCGGATGTAAGAATTTCATTAAGATCTATGCAGAGAACGCTGAGCAAGACATTCTCAACGATGACACTTTTTTTTAGGCGTTGTGTTACATATTTTGACATCTCTTTTAAGATAAAAACATAGATTGTTATTTTTTTGATGATTATAAGTAATCAAATAAACTGTCTGTACTTTTGAGGGTGACTTAACAAGAAAATTTTCAAAAACTTATTAAAAACTTATTAAAAACTTAATTAAGAACTTGAACAAGAACTTATTAAAAACTTGGCGCAACTTAAATTTAAAAAATTAGAAGTAAATTAAATAAGAATTGGGGATAAATTGAGAATGATTAAGGACAACTTAGAAGTAATTAAGTAAGAAAAATGGAATAATTAAGTTAAAAACTTTGAAGGAACTTGAGTGTGGCAAGCGGGGGGGGGTGGGGGGGTGGGGGTGGGGGGGCATGCTGGGGGGAGGACAAAAACAAAAAAACAAAAACAAACAAAAACCCAAAAACCAATACAGTCCCGGGGGGGGGGTGGGGGGACGTGCGGCGTGGGGTAGGCCCAAAAAACACAAAAACAAAAAGTGGGGAAATACTGGGCCACTTTGCTTTGTGAAAAAGGGTGTCTCGCGGCAACCCCAATCAAACCCCAAGTTTACATAGGGTCGTTTGGCCTAGTTTTCCGCTGAGCTTTGCTGGTGCTGCCCCGCTTTGTAGTCAAGCGAACACATAGGGTCGTTTGACCTAGTTTGCCACCGAGCTTTGCAGGTGCTGACGTCATTGGCGGCAAGCGATCACATAGGGTTGTTTGGCCTAGTTTGCTCTGCTCCTCAGAGTTACAGCAGTAATTGCTGTAGCCAAGCTTTTATGGCAGCTCTAATCGCCAGTAGTAGTACATCCGGCATTGTATATTTAAAGCATTTATATGAAGATAGTGCTGGCCACACACTACTCCTCTCCATACTGGTAGATGTACTAAGGTCTGCCTAACCCTATCTAGTTTTGCCAGAACATTCGAAAATCGCCATTCAGTTGCATAAGGGCACACTTAAAGGCAGATGAACTGGTTAGAATTAGAAAAGTAGAAAAAGTATACACATCTTAATACACAGATCAGCTTGCCCCATGAACACTGAATCTGTAGTTAACAATCAATCAAGTCTGATACAAACTGAGAACATTTTTTACTTGGGAAGTAACAGCAAAAATGTTTCAAATATAAGTTTTTTAGCATACGAATCAGTCGTGTTTACCTCCGCCTTAAGAAATGAAACGCCATGTTTTTTAAACATGGCTTTAGCTGTCTCAAGCCAGCTCCCAACAATCAACGCGTGATGGTTTGTTTTGCTTCGGCCACTTTCAACAATGCAGCGCCATTTATTAGATAAGGAACCATCTCATCAATAGTCAAACACGTATTAAAACTAGCTACATCTTGTTTCATTTCCTTGAACCAACAAACCTTTAAGATAGTCGTTCATTTCCAAAGCAGTTAGTTCACTTTTTCGTTTTCTATAAAAACAATCTCTCCGGTTTCACAACATGCTTCGCCTAATTCTTTCAACAAATACTCTAACATGCAGTTAAAGTAAAACTTATGGCCTCGAATAACAAACCTGTTCTTCAGTAACGTTTTAGCCATTTTAAAATAACACAATTAAAACACAGTGGCCACAACAGAGCGCAGTCGAAACACAGCCTTCTTGTTCAATAGTCCAAGCAACAATGGCAAACCCGGTCGTGTCACGCGACAGCCTCAATGCGGTG
>CM031626.1:15123700-15133700 GCA_018398815.1 Conus ventricosus
CATATCTGCAAGTGAACTGAACGACCATTTTGCAAGTATAGCTAATCAAATCATACGAAACGATGAATCAAAAAGTAACGATCTACAAGAATTACTGAAATACTGCCATCAGAAGAACATCCATTCAGCTTTGGATATTAGTGCCATGGATGTCCACGAAGTTTTCTCTTCTCTTAGACAGTTAAAACAAACAGCAACTCGTCGAATTGATGGAATTGACGGGAAAATTCTTAAAGCTATCAGCAACTGTTATAGCAGAAACTCTCACATATATCTATAATCTCTGCATTGATAAGCGTTGCTTTCCTGACGCTTTTAAACAAGCTAAAGTCATACCATTGTACAAATCAGGAAATATGGCTGATCCTTCTAACTATCGACCAATCTCTATTCTATCAGTTCTTTCAAAACCATTAGAACAAACACATAAAAAAGTGTCTTCTTTCTCATGTCAAAAAATTCGATCTACTACATCCTAATCAATCCGGATTTAGAGAGAATCACTCTTGTCAAACAGCTCTTACTAAGGTAGTTGATCGATGGCTTTCAAACATAAACAACAAACACTTTTCCGGAGTACTCTTCGTGGATTTTGCCAAAGCCTTTGATGTCATTAATTTATGAACTTTTGCTCAGAAATTAACTATTTATCGACTAATTTCCGACACTCTAAATCTCATTTCATCCTTCCTTTCAACAGGCAACAATTAGTATTATTAAATGATTTTTTATTCTACTTTGATTCCCAATAACGTTGGTGTACCACAAGGCTCGGTGCTTGGTCCACTGCTGTTCTTATTCTATATTAATGATTTACCATTAACCTTGACTTCGCATTGTGAAATGTTTGCCGATGATACCACTGTTGACACTAATAACTCTAATGCCCAGCAAGTCTACCTTGACATTCAGAAAAGTATCAACCTTCTCGTTAAAATGGACACAACTCAATCATTTTGTGTCTGCATCCACCAAAAACGAAATTCATGTTATTACAACAAGGCAAAAACGTCAAAATGTATCCGAAAACTTGCCAATCCTTTATATTGGTAATGAAAAAATCAAAGAGGTTTCTAATCATAGAGTCTTAGGAATAACAATCGACAACAACCAATCTTGGTCGAAACATTTAGAACTTCTTTCCAAAAATCTTGCCGTTAAAACTGTATCAGCTCAGGAAAATAAAAAACATTTTAGATTATCACACCAGAAAATTATTCTTTCAATCTTATATTCAACCAAATATTGACTATGCTTCGACACTCTGGGATTTAGCTAGCAATAGTTGCTTAAAACCAATGACTAGTAATACAAGAGAGCTGTTAAAATAACAATTGATGAACCCTCGCTAGAACACCCTGATTATGAACGAGCAGGTATCCTTCCATTCAAGACCAAACTATTGTACAATAAAGCACTCTTTATGCATAAAATACTACACGGCAGTGCCCTTCCTATTTAATGAATATATTTACTTCTAATGATCATCGACATTCGCATAAAATAAATCTCCCTTTCCATCAATTAATTTATGCAAATCAAGCCTTGCTTATTCTGGGGGCAGGCTGTGGAATAATATCCCAGAAAAACTAAAAAAAAAACGAACCAAACCCTAGTAAATTTAAATCCAATCTTTTTACATACTTGATGTATCTTTCTGATCTTACACCACTTTTCCCAAAGATGTACCAATAACTGCCTGATCTTACACCACTTTTCCCAAAGATGTACCAATAACTGCCTGATCTTACACCACTTTCCCAAAGATGCACCAATAACTGCCTGATCTTACACCACTTTTCCCAAAGATGCACCAATAACTGCCTGATCTTACACCACTTTTCCCAAAGATGTACCAATAACTGCCTGATCTTACACCACTTTTCCCAAAGAGAGCACCAATAACTGCCTGATCTTACACCACTTTTCCCAAAGATGCACCAATAACTGCTCTGTGAAAATGTTTCATTTTCCTTATCAGTTCTTCCTTTTCTTTCATCCCCCCTCCTGTTATTCTTAATTGTCCCCCATCCCACTCCATCCTACTCCCACCCCCACCGTCTCCCACACCTTCTGTCGGTGTTCCCTCTGTACATAGATTTTTGTGTCCTTTTGTATTTTCATATTTCATATTTAAGAGTTATTTACCATTATTTTATATTAATCATTTTTTTTTTCTTTTCCTTTCTTAAATTTCTTTTGGCCCCGGAGGGCTGGATGTAAAAAAGCAGTGATGCTTATTCCATTACCCTCTGAAAATAAAATTCGTTCGTTCGTTCGTTCTCTCTCTCTCTCCTCTCTCTCTCTCTCTCTCTCTCTCTCTCTCTCTCTCATCTCTCTCTCTCCTCTCTCTCTCTCTCTCTCTCTCTCTCTCTCTCTCTCTCTCTCTCTCTCTCTTACTCCCCCAAACTCAAACACACGCACGTGCACGCACGCACACGCACACGCGCGCGCGGTCAGTCTACTCGCACTCGCATAAACACATACACACACACACACACACACGCACACGCACACACACACACACACACACACACACACACACGTGCACACACGCACGCGCGCACACACACACACACACACACACACACACACACAACACACACACACACACACACACGCACGCACGCACTCACGCACACACACTCGGACGCACATTTGCACACACAACACGCACGCACGCACGCACGCACGCACGCACACATACACACACACACACACACACACACACACACACACACACACACACACACACACACACACACACACACATACACACATAGTACCTTTTGCAGACTTCTCTTTCGAGTTTTAGCTGGATTAGTACTGACACTGTTATTGCGTAGCATGTCATAGTGATGTGTGCGTACATATGCTTTTTTTCCTTCAAATTTAAAGTGTTCTTTTGTATTTTGGGGGTATTTTAAATTATGTTTGTTGCGTTGGGTTAACAAAGACCAATTTTCTAAGTTTTTCTTGTAATATATATATACAAGATTTCGTTTTTTCTTTCTTTCAGAGAGCAGAGAAAGACAGAATTTTTGGCGGACAAACTATATCTGTCTGATAAAGGGTGTCTGTTGTGTTCGTGGTTTGATCATAATTGTATATATTGATACTGATTGCTACAGGTTTTTTTGTTTGTTTGTTTTTTTCTTTTCTTTTCTTTGTTTTATTTATTTATTTTATTTCGTGAATATCTTTCTCATCGACAATTTCTGGGTTTACACTACATGATCTGATGTATTAACTGCCTTCGATTTGTGACCGGACGAACTGTGTGTAATGAGTCTTTTTTGTTAGTATACGCAGTTCACTTAAATAATCATCATGTCATCTACTTTAGGTATATGGCCTTCAAAGGAGGGACTTTGCACCGGTTATTTAAATATAAACAGTGCCAGAAATAAGACAAATGAAATCGCTGCAATTCTTCACAGCAATGGTAATAGCTTGCATGTGTTTTGTATAGTAGAGTCTTAACTAACCGATGTGATTCCAGATTCTAATATGTGCATGCCAAATTATGATACAATCCGATTAGACAGCAAGCACCTAGAACAACTGTTTTTCTTCTTTACCTTGCTAAATCATTAACCTTCAAAAGAAAAGCCTATCTTTAAAAATACAACGTACAACCCGTCTGGATAGAATTAAATCTTAAACGCTGTAAGCCAGTAACGGTAGGATTCCTATACAGAAACTCAACAGAAACCACTGATTGGTACAATAGGTTTAATTCGATGATGGATGCCGCAATACTGGAATCAAATGAAACGATTCTTTTGGGCGACTTCAACACAGACTTAACTGTGTCTGGGACTAAATGAAGTCATACTTATGCAGTGTATGGGTTGGAACAAATAATCGATCGTCCTACTCAAATCATTGAACAAACGGAAACTCTTATTGATCACATTTACGTCAACACAAAAGATAACATAGTGGAAATGTGTTCTATACGAACAGGCTGTAATGGCCATTCTTCAGTTTGTCTAACATGGATGAAAAAGGTGTCAAAATTCTTAAGTCTGGACATAAGGACATCTTTTTTTTTATAGACGCTTCACACATTTGGATAAAAAATCATTCCTTAATGATTTGCTTCACTCTGAATCAAATTACATTTATCAGGTTAGGAACCCTGTCGATGCTGTGAACTTTCGGATTTGAACTTTTACATTCAATTCAGTATATGATAAACATGCACCCTTTGTAAGAAAAAGAGCGAAACATGTCATTAAACCCCAATGGTTAACACGCACACACACACAGACACACAGACACACAGACACACACACACACACACCACACACACACACACACACACACACACACACACACACACACACACACACTCATATACATGCACATGCATACTGATATACATGCGCACGTACATATGTACTTACTCATTCACTCACTCACTCGCTCACCCATTCACGCACAGACTCGCACTCACATACTCTACGTCAGAGACACATAGACACGGATGTAAAGTAAACAATCACACACACACACACACACACACACACACACACACACACACACACACACACACACACACACACACACACACACACACACGCACACACACACGCACGCAGGCAGGGACGCACGTACGCACGCACGCACGCACGCACGAGCAAAATTCTTTAAAAAGAAATAATTTTCTTTTCGTGTTTTTTGATGAAACATGAAACTCTCATCTTCTAAATCAGCCGTTTACCTTTGCGACATTCAAAAGGTCAGCCAGCCGATGTGTGAAAAGAACGTGAAAACAAAACAACAACAACAAAACAACAACAACAACAAAAACAACAACAACAACAATAATGTTGTTCTGCACTAGAAATCTGGGTCCCCTGAACTCGTCTGCACGATGGCGTGGGGACGTCAGTGTGCAGGATGCGGATGGTAAGGCAGGGGAGGCTAATCCGGCGACAACCTCCGACGGAGATCCCAAAAGCGTCCGTTTACATATATTATATTTTGATTTGTCATTGCATATACGTATTTATTTAGTTTTCTTCTTTTTTATACTGAACAACATTAAAAACGCACCGCTTGCCAAAAGACCCAGACAACGTTGGTAGTACAGAATTATTTAATGAAAGTAAGCATATTTGATTACGCATCCATTTTTCAATTAAACAAAATGTCTGTTCTTGACAAGAATGGCCGAATTCATCTGAAATGAGGTGGTGACTTCACTAGGGTCCCTGTCAAAAAGTACACGACGACGAGCATGTCCGTCCGCGAGCTCTAATACCGAGTGTGTCCGCCATTTGCCCCGATGCACGCTTGGGAGCGCCTCCTCATGGAGTAGACAAGGTTGTGCAAGAACGCCTGTGGCAGTCCATCCCACTCCTCGGTCAGTGCGCGCCTCAAATGATCGAGAGTCTGTGGACGTCTTCCACAGGCCACAAGACGCCCCAGCTCATCCCAGACGTGTTCAATGGGAGCCATGTCAGGGGACAGAGATGGCCAGGGCAACACGGCAATGTTGTTCGCCTGGAGAAACGCAGCGGTGGCTCTTGCGGTGTGGGGTCGTGCATTATCATGCTGGAAGAACTGCAGCTCCGGGTGCTGGCCAAACAGTGAGACGACGTGGTTCTGCAGCACCTGCTGGTACGTGTTGGCATTCACATGGTTGTCAAAAAAAGTACAGAGGTGTCCGGTAGTCATGACTGAATGCCCCCCAAACCATCAGACTGCCCCCTCCCCATCTATTGGCTTCAAACAAGCAGCAGTTGGCGTAGCGTTCCCCGACACGCCTCCAGACTCTCATTCTCCCGTCAGCATGAGATAACGCGAATCGACTTTCGTCAGAGAACAGCACAGCTCTCCACTGACGTCGTGTCCATGGCAGATGCTGGTTGGCCCACTGCAGGCGTTGCTGACGGTGTCTACGGGTGAGGACTGGGCCAACATGAGGGCGTCTTGCATTGAGCCCTGATTCTTGCAATCGACGTCGAACAGTTTGTGCAGACACTGGACCCCGTCGACCAACCACCTGGCGACATGTTTCTGCTGCTGTAAGAAATCGATTACGAAGATGAAGTTGCTGAATGTATCGATCTTGCGCTGGTGTGGTAACACGAGGTTGGCCCATTCGGCGCCGATCAGTGGTGGAACCAGTTGCTGCCAAACGTTGTGATAGCCTTAAAATTGTAGAGTGACTGCAGTTCAGTTGTCTGGCTGTCTCTCTTGATGACATACCGACCATTAACATTCCAATGGCTCGCTCGCGTTCTTGCATAGACAGTCGCGGCATGGTTTTCGGACCACTTCGCCTGGTCGAATGACAACTGATACCGTTTTCCAGTCGGCATGACTTCAAACTCACCATTTGAGACAAAGAAACAGATGTGCTACGTTCAGTCTCGGCCCCAGTGGCAAGAAAAGTGTTTTGGGCGAGTTGCACGTGGGCGTCACACGAACGTCGGCAAGCGCAGAGAAACCGAGGCAGTGTGAATCTGTGTCCCTTAAAAATTGTGTCAACATACCAAATCCAAATACACATTTTTTCCAAATGGGAAATCGGCAAATCAAAACGGTGCGTTTTTAATGTTGTTCAGTATATGTCACAAGTCATAAAGACGGTCTGTGACCGAAACGTTGTAGATTTTTTTTTCTATTCTAGAACCTTCTGAGCATGGTCAAAGACATTGTGCATTGTTCACAGAAGATCTGCGGTCACCAATCTGATTTGTTATCCCTGGTGAGGCATCCTACGCCCACTCTGGTGCACTGTTGTTCTTCCGGGTTGGCCTCGTCCACCAGTGTCGTCTCGGGTCGTGCTCCGACCGTCATCTGGTCAGCTCAAGCTGGTCAGCTGAAACCGCCTCTGAGGATAAGGTGTCCTGATGGTGGGTCGATAGCGAAAGGACATAGGAGGGGCATATGAATGAAAGAGGCTAAGGTGTCCTGATGGTGGGTCGATAGCGAAAGGACATAGGAGGGGCATATGAATGAAAGAGGCTAAGGTGTCCTGATGGTGGGTCGATAGCGAAAGGACATAGGATGGGCATATGAATGAAAGAGGCTAAGGTGTCCTGATGGTGGGTCGATAGCGAAAGGACATAGGAGGGGCATATGAATGAAACTTGAAAGAGGCTAAGGTGTCCTGATGGTGGGTCGATAGCGAAAGAACATAGGAGGGGCATATGAATGAAACTTGAAAGAGGCTAAGGTGTCCTGATGGTGGGTCGATAGCGAAAGAACATAGGAGGGGCATACGAGTTTAAGGGGGATCGAAAAAACAACAACAACAACATGAGACTGGAGGCCACTACTTATTAATACGTATAAAAGAAAGTTAATTGATGACAAATTTAACATTTCAATTGTGTTTTGTCCTGTACTCTATTTGTCTGTGTCCTTGGCGGTAACTAACCCCGTTTAAGCAGTACGTGACGTGCGCTACCCACCTGGGAAACATCCTTGACGTCTGCTACGGCACCATTCCCAGAGCCTACAGGTCCAGACCACTCCCTGGCCTCGGCAGAAGTCCACACAACATGGTGCAGATGGTGCCCACCAACCGTCAACGTCTCAAACAAGAGAAGCCGGCTGTGAAGCTGGTGAAGAAGTGGACAAGCGAGTCAGCAGAAGTTTTATGTGACTGCTTAGAAACAACAGACTGGACAGTCTTCTCCGATCCAAGCCTCGACGTGACTGCCGACGCCATCTCATCCTCCATCTTTTTCTGTGAATACACCGTCCTTGAGACCAAGACATGCAAGATGTACCCAACAACAAGCCCTGGGTGACCCTGGTATGAAGAAAATCTTGCACAAGAAGAGAGACGCGTTCCTGAGAGGTGACAGGGATGAGGAGAAGGCAGCCCAAAAGCAGCTCCAGAGACAGATCAGGGAGGACAAACACCTCTTCACATCCAGGGTGGAGTCCAACTTCCGGGAGGGCAACGCCAGGCAGTACTGGAGAGACATTGGGGCAATCACCGGCCACAAGCAGCAGAAAGTCCCTCTCCAGACCAGCGATGAAGCCAAGCTGGCCAGAGAGCTGAACACCTTCTATGCCAGGTTTGACCGTTGGGATAAAGTCCCTCTCCAGACCAGTGATGAAGCCAAGCTGGCCAGAGAGCTGAACACCTTCTATGCCAGGTTTGACCGTTGGGACTTCAGTGAAGAGCAGCAGCGGGCCATGCAGGAGGTGGCAACTCGAACTGCGCATCCAGTCACCATCTCAGTCGATGAAGTCAGGACATCCTTCAAGAAGGTCAAAGTGCGCAGTGCTGCAGGCCCTGACAACATCACTGGTAGGCTTCTGCGGGAATGCCGTGACGCTCTAGCTCCGGTCTACTGTGAGCTCTTCCAGAGGTCCATTGACGAGGGCTCCACCCCAGCCATCTGGAAATCGTCAACTGTTGTGCCTGTTGCCCCAAAACGTTCCCCAGTCACCATGAACGACTACAGGCCAGTAACACTCACTTCTGTCCCTTTAAGTGCGTTGAGAAGATCATCCTTCGCCTGCTGAGGTTGGAGACAGAGGAGCATCAGGATCCTCTTCAGTTTGCTTATTCCCGCAACTGGAGTACTGAAGATGCCATCCTCGCTCTCCTCCACAGTGTCTGCACTCACCTCTAGAAACCTACTTCATATGCAAGGGTCCTCTTCATCGACTTCAGCAGTGCTTTCAACACGATCCAACCCCATCTCCTTGTCACCAAGCTTCTCCGCCACAATGTCAACCCGGTCCTCATCAGCTGGTTCTTCAATTTTCTGACTCAGAGAACAGAACGAGTCCGAGTTGGGCACGCTCTCTCCGATCCTGTGACCACCAACACTGGCGCTCCCCAGGGCTGCGTGCTGTCTCCTGCTCTCTTCACCCTGTACACTGCCGACTGTCGCAACAAGGATGATTCCACTCTGCTGATCAAGTTTGCAGACGACACCTCGCTGACTGGCTTCATCCTCAATAACGACGAAACAGTGTACAGGCACGCCGTGGATAAACTGGCTGATTGGTGCAGCACGAATCATCTGGAGCTAAATGTGTCCAAGACCAAGGAGATTGTCGTGGACTTCAGGGAAAAACAAGCCCAGCACCAAGCCCTCGTCATCAACGGTGAGCCAGTCGAGATCGTCGAGTACTAAAAAGTACTTAGGTACTATCATCGATAACCAACTAGACTGCTCTCACCAATGCAGATGCGGTGTGCAAGAAGGCAACCAGAGGCTTTTCTTCCTGAGAAAGCTGCGACAGTTCCATGTCAGCCCACAGATCCTCCAGTTGTACTACCATTCGACCATTCAGAGTGTATTGGCCTTTAACCAACTGTGTTACCACAGCAGTGCCAAGAGGCAGACATGGACCGGCTGGACAAAGTAGTCAGCAATGCAGCCTCCATCGTGGGGAAGAGCTGGTACCTGTGAGCGCCTGGTTCCCAGGTGTGGCCCTTAAGAAGCTTGGCAAGATCCGAGCAGACAGCCACCACCCACTCCACGAGGTGCTGACATCCCAAGAGCCCAGGAGAGAATTTTTCCGGGTCCTGCGGAGCTTCAGTGCCCAGACCAACCGACTGAGAGACTCCCTCCTGCCATCTGCCGTACGCCTCCTCAATGAGAGAGTCAACCAGAGAAGGGAGAATGCGTGTGACAAGTCCCTGTGATACTGAAGTAAATTTAATCCTACTTATTTTTTTTTTTTTTGGTTTAAATACTGACCCCTGTGGCACGCTTGCGTGTGTGCCTCTGTGTGTGTGTGTGTGTGTGTGTGTGTGTGTGTGTGTGTGTGTGTGTGTGTGTGTGTGTGTGTGTGTGTGTGTGTGTGCGTGCGTGCGTGCGTGCGTGTGTGTGTGTGTGTGAAGGACCCCCCCCCCTCCCCCATTCAAGCCTTTTTTACAACAACTATCTTTAACTTTGATTGTCTTCTGTATTGGTGCGGTGTGTGTGTTTGGGGGTGGTGGTGGTGGGGGGTGGGGGTGGTAGGATGGGTGCGTGAACTGCGCACAGTGGAAAGAGTGGAATAGTTT
>CM031626.1:15136200-15143700 GCA_018398815.1 Conus ventricosus
TGGTACGATGTCAGAATTGGTGATATAATAAATCAGATGACTGGTACGATCATGAATGTAAGAGAGCAGAGAAAATATTAAGAAAGCTTTACAGAACAGCCTATCGAACAGGATCTGCTAAGACGGAAACGCTTCTTGCATTACCGTCGAGAGTATACACGTTGTGTTAAAGCACAAAGACAAGGATTTACACAAATCGTTCTAAGATAAATTGTTATCTTCTGTGAATAATCAAAAGCAATGCTGGAACTTGTAGATACACTTTCATGTAAACGAAAACACATTAGCAATAATATCACTCTGGGACAACTAGTTTGAACACTTCACAAGCTTTACTCGAAAAAGAAAGTGATCCAGACGGGGATGAATTGATTGATATTGATGATAATGATGACTATATCAACCGACGATATCAAAGGAAGAAGTTCTTTAGCAATTAGAAGATCAAGATTAGAAAAGCGCTGGGCCGTCTGGAATAACTGGAGAGTTGTTAAAATGCAGGTGCTGTGTGCAGATTTCTTTGGCACATTTTTAATGCTTTGTTGCAGAAGAGTATATTTCCTGACGCTTGGACAGACAGTATGGTGCTTCCTCTGCACAAAAGAAGATGTCACAAACCCTTACAATTACAGGAGCATTTCGTTATGCAATATTGGTAGTAAAATTTATAGTACAATTGTTAACCATCCTTTATAAGTGTAGGATGAAGAAAACAGCATTAGTGGAGAATGTCAATCAGGGTTCAAAAGAACTATCGCCCATTGATCAATGTTTATTTGCCAGATTTCATAATACTACAACAACAACAACAAGTTTGCTTTAGACAGAAAATGATATGTTGTATTTATGATTTTGGGAAGGCTTCTGATTCCATAAATAGGAAAACATTTTGGCCAATTTTAGTTTAAAATGGAATAAATAGTAATTTATACAACTGCATCAAAAGTATAATGATGTAAAAGTTAAGATAGGGTGTGGATAAAAACTTAACTGATTTCATCATGTGCACTTATGAGTTAAGCAAGGTGATGTCTGAAGTCACGTTTATTTGTTGTTGTTGTTGTTTGTTTTTTTGTTTATTAATAACTCCGCGATAGAAATAATTGAAGACGGCAAGCATGGTCCGATTTTACGATTGATTATTTTGAGCTTTTAATGTTATAATTAGCAGATGATGTATATATCAGGAACAATCATTGGTCTGCAGACACAGTTCAACAGTCGGCAACCGCAGCTTTTCTTTTGATCTGAAAGCGAATTTCAACAAAAGCAATACAATTGTGTTTAGAACAGGTGTCTACTTAGCAGCAAAAGAAATTTGACATATAATCATGCTGTGATGCATGTCGTAAATGCTTATAAATACTTAGGTATATTGTTTTCCCACAAAACTCAGTTTCACATTGGCATGCAATGGCCTGATAAGTAAAGCAAAGAAAGCTCTGCTCTGCACTATGAGAAAAACTGTATACTTTGAAGAACACTAGTTTTAGATGTATTGTTGAATTTATTTGAGTCACAGGTTCAACCACTGCTCAGTACGGAGCAGAGCATTCTAGATGATGCAGCCCGCCATTGTAAAAAGGTACACCTATTTGCCTTATCCATGATTTTGTCTATGGGAGTCTATGGGACATCCTATCTATTTAAATTCAGTATTAAGCTGCATTCCATACTCGTTGAAATTAATTTTAAAATAATGAATGATCACAGATTACCTTGGAATGCCTATATGATGCTATACGACCCAGATGCAAGAGACAAAGGAAATTGGGCTTCAAAAGTCAGTTTTTAATTATATCAATTTGGATATCGTTATATTTGGATAAACCAAGGCGTGCAAAATGATAAATCATTTCTATGTTTAATTTAAAGGCAGATTAATTATATGCAAGTGGCAGATATGGGACGCTCATGTCAAAAATAACGATAGACTTACCATGTATCGTACATTTTGTTCACTACACGATGTCAAACTTTAACTCCAAATGGGTTAAGGTAGACACTTGATAGAATTAGGTAAACACTTTAAGCAAGCTGACAATACCAAATTGAGACTGGCAATTGCAGACACAACAGAACACCGGTATCTTTATAGTAAATATGCTGGGATGGATTTGACTTGTCCATCATGCACAAAAGGGAAAAGAAGACGAACTTCATTTTGTTTTATGCTGCTGTAAATTATCCAGTTTAAGAGCGCAATACATACCAACAAAGTTTTCCATGGATCACTGTCAGTTTTGGTTAAGTCTTCTTATAGCATTCAGAATGAAAGGGTAGAAATTTTTCCCAATTTATACTTATTAATTCAAGGAATTTCATTTTAGATCAATCATGCTTCGTGCGTTAGCCCAAATCAGTCTTTCTAGTTTTTTTTAAATTTTTTAAACTTTTTGTTTTTTTTATTTTTTCCCCCCTTCAAAAGGGGGCAGTGGTTTTTTAATAAAAATAACCTCTGGTTCTGGGTTCTCTCGGGCGGGTCTGTTCTCTTTTCTGTCTGTCGGGTCTGTCTTTTGGTCGGGACTCTATCTCTGTAAAGCACAAAAGAGACAAAAATTAAATATCTCAATCACACGCAATCTTACTCCTTTCCCCGTTTTCCCAAAAAGGGATTTTAACACTTAGACTTTTATAAAATCCCACCCTTCTTTTTTAAATTATTAGAAAATGTCTACCTCAAAAACTGGGTGTAGAGCAGAAAGAAATGGGGAAATTTTTTTAAAATTTTTTAAATTAAGTTTTTCGCCCCTGAAAGATTTCACGTTTTTTCTCGTGCCTTTTCTCCCTGAAGAAAAACCGGGACGTGGGTCAAGGGCCCCAAACCGGGGTCTGGCTCCATCTTCCCCAAACGTACCCCGGGGAAATTCCCTTCTGAAAAGTCTTCACGCCCGGGGTGCCCCTCAAAAACCCCTACGGCGGGGAAAGCCCCTCCGGGTTCTCACCCCGTACCCGGGAGCACCCCATTGTACTTTTCACACCCGGTGCCCCTAAAACGTCTACGGCAGGGAGCTCCTCCGCTTTTAAACTCCCTTTGCGGGGCTCCCCACTCTACAAAAAAAAATTTGGGGGAACCCCCCTTTTTAAACTATCCCGTTCTTAAAAAATTAAAAAATTTAAATTTTATCAGTTGGGGGTCTCCACCTGAAAAACCCAAACCACCATTACTTTTCTTCCCCCTCGGAAAATTTCCTGAATAAATAAAAATTTAAATAATTTTATTTCCAATTCATTTCAACAAACAAGACAATTTTTATAAAAACCCAACGCTTTTCCTCACCCCGGCCCTCGAACCATCTCGAATCTTTTAAAAAATGGAAAAAAAAAAAATTTCTATATTGTAAAAACCAATTCATCGAAATTTTTTTCAAAAACCCCATAAACAAAACCAAGCTGAAAAGAAAATGAAATATTATAACTTAAAAACAAAAAAAGGTTTTCAACTTCCCCGGGGCCCTCCCCCCCCCAAAGGACTTACTAGGTTTTTCCCGCTCTCTGGGTTTCGTCACAGAGACAGCGCACGCTCTCTCTCTCGGTCTTAAAGGACAGTTTAAACATCGACGGCCACACATACAAATTCAAGCTAAACCTTTAAAAAAACTGAAAGAGACCCGTTTCCCCCTTTCAAAAACCCTTTGTGCACGGGTACACACTTGTTGCTTCAGCTTATCAAATTTTTTATCCCATTTTGGGGGCTTATACACTGCAAAAAAATTTAAATGCACCTCTTTCTCTATACTAAACAAAATTTAAAATTGAAAACCAAAAAAATTATTTAAAAACTTTTTTTTTCCCAATTTCCCCCCCCTTACAAAAAAGGCGCCCAAGCGATTTTTTCCCTAAGGAAAACCAGGGGTTTCCCCCCAAAAATTTGAAAATTTCCCCAAAAAAAAAAAAATTTCTATCGAAAATTTCTTCCTTGGGGAAAATTTATCATAGAAACATGATTATTCAAAATCACCTTAAAAATTTTCTTCCATGGATAAACTTAAATTTAACAAACAAAATTTGGGCCGGGTTTTTGCATTTGGTTTTATCCAAGAAAAACTTTGAGGGTGCCCCCAAACCGCAAACAAAAATTTCTTCATGAAAAAACATTTATACAAATTTGCATCCCAACGGGTTTCATATTGCAAACATGATCAAAAAAAAAAACCAAAAAACTCAGCATTTCTTTTAAAAACGGCTGGGGAAATTGCTAAAGATTTGCGGGTAAGAGGGGGGAATTTAAACAGTAAAACCTGTATCTGCAAATGACGGGGACCCTCATAATCCTTGCTTTTTTTAAAAACCAAAAGGGCTGGGGGTAAGTCAAAGGGCGATGATTGTTGGGAAAAAAATTTTCCTTTCCCCCGAGAAAATTTACCTAGCTTCGTTTTCCCCACCAAACCCAACCCTTCTCTCTCGATATTTCTGTCCCCCCGAGTTTCTCGGGGCAGAAGTTTTCGCCCTCACGAAAGCGTGGATGAAGAACATAAATCATGCTCCTAAAAACAAAGCCCCAAGACCCCGATGGAACTGGCACCCGGAACCGAAACCAAATGGTTTCCCAAAATTGGCAACAGCAAAATCGGATTTGGGAAGACAACCTCTTCTTCAATTTTCCCCAAAAAGCATTTGGGACAAGCGACGACCCCCCAATTCTTTGTACCCTTTCCCGGGACAAAAATCTTTGGATAGGAGCAGAAAGCGACGCAAAGTTGTGGTTTTAAAACGTTTTGTAGTACCCAAAAAAAACCCCAGTAACGAACGCGTTTCCCTCTTTTTTTTGTTGGGGGAGTTAATATGAAAAATCTTTCAACCTTTTATTGTCTGGAGAAAGGGAAATTTTTGCCCAAACTGTAGTCCCAAAAAAATTAAAATTTTTTAAAAAATCCACCCTTTGAGTTCAAAGGCGAGCTGAAAACCCTGTTGTTTTAAGCTTTTTTACCCATTCCTAAACATCCTTCAAATGCCCAAAACCCACATTTAAATAAAAGTTGAAAATGTGTCAAAAGAAATTAAATTGTGACTCGCCTAATTTTTAAAGCACCAAACCCCTAGCAAACTCCCCGGGAGCTGTCCCAACCCAAAATTTGGTTTTTCCCCCCACTAAAATTTCCCTAGGGGTGTTTAAAAACCCGTTTTTAAGGCTATATTTTTCCTTTCCCACGGAAATCTCCCAGTAACCTTTTTTTAAAATCAATCTTGGAAAAAAGTAACGAGCATGGGGACAATTTGAAAAAACAACTTTTGGCCTCGGGGAATGGGTTTTCGCACCCGTACGGGGTTATTTTGTTAATTTCTCTGAAATTTAAACAACAAAAATCAAAGGGGAAAAACCATCGGGTTTTTTTTAACCCACAAAAAGGAGGGGAAATTTTAAGGGGGGACTGGGAGGGTTTCAATGCTCCTAAATTCAACATCTTCTGAAACTTTTCCCTTAACTTTTCCCTGGGGGCCCCCCGGAAGGGGGTTTACTTTTTCCCTAAAAAAGGGTTTTTCCCTTTCCAAAGGATTAAGGTAGGTGCGCAATTAGAGAACAAAAAAACCAGGATTACTTGTCAAAATTGACCTTTACTTGCAAATTAGGGTCAAAAAAATTTTTCTTGTTCTGTCACGGGAAAAATTGTGGGGAGTAATGAACGCCCAGAGCCCCTTTCTCACTATTTGAAGGGGTCAAAAGTGGGATTTGCTAAATGTTTTCTTTCAGTGTCAATAAAGGCCCAAAACAGTTTACTAAACCTCTCACAAAAAACATTCACTTGGACGCCCAACACATGTCATTGTCATTTTTTAAACATTCAATTTTTGAGGAACAAAATTTATGGGGTTTGAATGCCCTTTGAAAGGGTTGTAAAAAAACCCTTTTAAACCTCACAACAGCAGCCCAAACTTTGCCTGTAAAATTGTTTCAGCTTTTTTTGGATAAAAAAATTTCCCCTTTTTGGGCCACACATGTCAACGACATAGTCAAAGTAATTTATTCTACAATCTTGTAGGGCCTTTCCATGTCATCCCCAGTTTTTTCGTATTTGGTAGGAAAATACAAGTACTTCGTCAAGGGCCTTGAAAAGGGAAAGAACACGGAAAGGTTTTTTCATGGTAATTTTCTGTTCTTTTGCCCGTCTTGTTTAACAGGGGTCATGGCCCAAAATTTGGGGGCATATCAGCTTTTGGGGGTTTCTCAAAATTTTTCCCCCCAACCCCCCCCAAAAAACCCCGCAACATTTTTGCTTTTCCCCCAAAATTTTCGCTTTCCCGCCCTGCTAGCTAGAAATTTAAAGGGACCTTTTAGGCCCCCGCGACCCCAAAAAAAAAAACCCCAAAAGGGGAATTTCCCGTGAAACAAATTTTGGGAAATTCCCGACAAAGCAAACAAAAGTGGAGCAACCTGGGCCCGTGCCCTGGGCTGAATTTTCTTTAAAAACCCCTCTTCTTTAAACCCTTGGCTTCAAAGTGCCAAATTTTTGGGAATTTTTTTACCACACCCTTTGGGCTGGCATGATTAAAGGGGTTAAAAAATGTACCCCTTTGATGGGGGAAGTAATCTCAAAAAAAACTTTTTTAACATTCCTGAAGTGAACTGCGAACCCTCTCGAAACTATAAAACAATGGAAAGAATAAAATTTTTATTTACTTTCAAACTTTTTTTCGTAATATATTCAAAACCATAAACAAAAAACCCAAACCCGTTAAAAAAAAATGAATATTTTTAACTTAACAAAAAAACTAAGTCTTCAACTTTTGGGCCCCCTCTCTCCCGGCTTACTAGCGTCTTTCGCTCTCTCGGTCTGTACGCGGGCAGGCACCCTCTCTCTAGGTCGTCACAGCAGACAGCAAACATCGACCCCGGGAAAAAATACAAACTTTCAAGCTCAAACCCTTTTAAAAAAAAGGGCCCAGATCCCCTTGCATCTCCCCTTTTTAAAAACCCGTGCACGGGTAAACAAAAATGTCTGCTTCGATATCAAACTTTTATACCCCGTTTGGGTGCGTTTTCATGCAATAAAATTAAAAGCACCTCTATTCTATACTTTAAAAAACAATTTTAATTTAAAAACCTATAAAAATTTTTTAAAACTTTTTTTTTTACAGTTTTCTCTCTCTCTCTTCTCTCTCTTTTCTCTCTCTCTCTCTCTCTCCTCTCCTCCTGGTCCTGAACTTTAATTTATTTTTTTCTTATTCGTGCGTACTTTCACAGAAACATGTATTTTAAAAACCCATGTTTGTCATTATAAGCAATTTCTTTGCTTTAGGAAAAAAAGCAGAAAACTGTCCCAAAGATTGCACCCTGCGATAAGGAAAATGGGTTTTATTAAGGATCAAGGTTTTAGTTTCCGTCCACCCGCGCGGGCCGCCAAAGGGGGGGGGGGGTTTGGGGGGGGGGGGTGGGGCAGCTGTTTTGCTGCTAAAAATGATAATGCGAAAGATCGGACACTCCGAGGGGTCATGCCAAAAACGGTTCTTGATGAAAAAGTAGGTCGACAGGTTCATCTACGGGGGTGTGTTCGTTGGGGC
>CM031626.1:15156200-15161200 GCA_018398815.1 Conus ventricosus
GATAAATCTGATGATATTGACCTGTGGTTCAGAGAGAGAGAGAGAGAGAGAGAGAGAGAGAGAGAGATTCCCTTTATGAAGGGGTGCACATTTCAATTATTGACCATTGCCACATTTTCTTCGTAACTATACGACACAGTCATATACGCACACAGTCATATACGCACACAGTCATATACACACACAGTCATATATACACACAGTCATATACGCACACAGTCATATACGCACACAGTCATATATGCACACAGTCATATACGTACACAGTCACATATACACACAGTCATATTACGCACACAGTCATATACGCACACAGTCATATACGCACACAGTCATATATGCACACAGTCATATATGCACACAGTCATATATGCACACAGT
Organism: Conus ventricosus; assembly: GCA_018398815.1. Taxonomy (NCBI): domain Eukaryota; kingdom Metazoa; phylum Mollusca; class Gastropoda; order Neogastropoda; family Conidae; genus Conus; species Conus ventricosus. The sequence goes on from CM031626.1 coordinate 15,156,582, forward strand.
CATATACGCACACAGTCATATATGCACAGATATTTCAGGATCTTAAGAGATAACAGCAGATCGTAATCTAAGCGCTTAATATAAGAATATAAATAAATTACCGACGGTGTTTTCATTTTAAGATGCCAACAGTAATGTCAATCAAAACTGCCTCGGACGTTTTTAAAACCTCGGAGTTATATATACTGTTTTTGCAAATTATTTCATATTGGACAGCATAAACGAATGTGAGAATTGGTAATACTACACAATTGACAAACTAAATCTATAGGCAAATGAAACAAACTGCGGCGTTACTGAAACACGACAAAAAAGCAGAAGAGCACACAAAACAAAGTGTGAAGTAACGACGATTTAATGCACGACACAAAACAGGACAAGAAATTTTCGGCAAAATGCCTTCCTCAGCGACAAACAAAAAAAAGGTACAGACAAAAACATGCACAATACTCCCTTGTGAAGCCGAAGTGGTGAATGAAGTAGACAGAGGGACAGTGGAAAGAGGGTGAGTAGAGTTCGAGGAATAGGGCACGAGGAAAAAGGGTAGAGTAAAGTGAGGAGGAGGAAAAAAGAGAGAGGGAGAGAGAGAGAGAGAGAGAGAGAGAGAGAGAGAGAGAGGAGAGAGAGAGAGAGGGGGGGGGGAGGGGGGGAAAGAGAGGGGAGAGACAGAGAGAGAATGGAAGTAGAGGAAGGGTGGAGAATAAGAGAGAGAAGGAGGGGGGAGGAGAGTGAGTGGAGGGTGAGGGTGTGATGGTATGTAGTGGGTGTGTTGCATATGAATGAAATGAACAAGAGAAAGCACAATAAGTAAGATACAATATACTCGAAAAGGCATTTTAAATGACAAGGGGGGGGGGGGGGAGAAGGAGAGTGAGTGGAGGGGGAGGGTGTGATGGTATGTAGTGGGTGTGTTGCATATGAATGAAATGAACAAGAGAAAGCACAATAAGTAAGATACAATATACTCGAAAAAGCATTTTAAATGACAAGGGGGGGGGGGAGAGAAGGGGGTCAGCCGCCTAAAGCATCCGACCCAAGTCTGACCCAAGGGTAGGTTGCCCTACCCAAGCACCAGGGTGAGAGGGAAAAACGGGAGAACCCCGAGAAAAAACCCACTAGCCAGACGCAGCTAAGAGCTGCAAGGCTCACCCCCCACAACACACGGGAAAAAAAAAAAAAAAAAAAAAAAGCACTTGCCCGCGGGCAAAACCACACAACACACACACACACACACACACACACGCACAAGTGCGCGCGCGCGCGCGAACAAACACGCACGCACACATATACACGCCAATAAGTGCACACATTGGGGGGGGGGGGGGGTAACAATGGGGAATAAATGGGTAACTGTGACGCGCTCTGTCCAAGCCGAGCTTGCAGCTTTCCTCAGAGGGTTCAAACAGCTGACGGCGCAACCAGGGAAGGCGAAGGCCACTGTGACGCGCTCTGTCCAAGCCGAGCTTGCAGCTTTCCTCAGAGGGTCAAACAGCTGACGGCGCAACCAGGGAAGGCGAAGGCCACTGTGACGCGCTCTGTCCAAGCCGAGCTTGCAGCTTTTCTCAGAGGGTCAAACAGCTGACGGCGCAACCAGGAAGGCGAAGGCCACTGTGACGCGCTCTGTCCAAGCCGAGCTTGCAGCTTTCCTCAGAGGGTCAAACAGCTGACGGCGCAACCAGGAAGGCGGAGGCCCCCGTCTGGTTCCGCAGGTATGGTGGTTGTCTTTTCCGGTGTTGGTCTTGGTCGGTGTTGTCTCGGACGCCACACGTCGCTCCCTTGGCTTAAAGTAGAGGACGGGCGTCCGCAATGGTCAGGTAGTCGTAGCTGTCTGGCTGGCTTTGGAATAGTCGGGGACTGGATTTGAGGTGGTCCTCACTCGACGATAGAAAAGACCAACCATGCACGGGTTAGTACTAAAGGGGAAAGGGAATCATAAGTCATTGTCCACCTGAATTGTCTCGGGGAAAGAAAAAAAAAAAAAAAAAAGGTACACAGAATTACTAGGCTTTTTCATTCATGCCAGCTGGATTTCTGGTGCCCAGTTTTTGAATCAGGTGAGACTCCATATCCTTCTGTCTCTAGAGTCACTGGTTTTCATGAGCCACAAACCCTTCACTCTTGCATTGTGCGCGGAATGGCTGGGGAGGTTGAAGTGCTTGGCTACTGGTTTGTCCCTGTTGTATTTGATGTCAGCGAGGTGTTCCTTGAATCTGACAGTCAAAGTGCGTCCGGTCTCGCCGATGTAAAGTTTGGAACAAACGGTGCAGTGGATGATGTAGACCAAGTTAGTGGTTTGGCAGTTGAAGAATTTGGAGACAGTCATGCGTGAACTGGGTCCTTTCACTTCAATGGCAGTGCAGATGAAGGGGCAGGTCTTGCAGTTGGGCAGATTACATGGGCTTGTGCCTACAGAAGATTGACGTCTGTGAGGCTGGAGACTGGAACGCACAAGCAAGTCACGGATATTCGTTTTCCCGTTTGTAGGCAACTAGGGGGGCTGGGAAAAAATTCTAGCTGAGTGGGCACAAGACTGAAGGATGTTCCAGTTGGTTCGGAGAATTTTGCGGACCTGGTGGACAGAAGGGTGGTAGAGCAGGCTGACAACGGGTCTGTCTCTGGTTGATTCTGGGGTTTGGGTTCCAGAGCTTGTGGACGGGCGATGAGCTGGACTTTCTGGAGAGCACGATCAATGATGTCTTCGGGGTAGTGGCGATCAAGGAAGAACTGTTTCATTTCAAGGGCTTTTACGTTAAAGACAGAGTTCTCAGAGCAAATTCTGCGGAGCCTCAAGAACTGAGAATAGGGTATGCTGGTTTTGGTACTGGGATGATGTGACGATCTGTAGTCGAGATAAGAGTGGGAGTCCGTAGGTTTGTAGTGGATGGAGGTGGAGAGTCCACTATCAGTGATGGAGAGATTCATGTCAAGGAAAGTGATGCACTTTTCAGATATTGCGTAGGTGAACTTGATAGCTGGATGAAAGTTCTGGACTGCTGTAATGAAGACATGGAGATCACTGATGGGCATGGAGGTAGCACCAAGTCCGTCATCGATGTAGCGTTTATAGAATTCAGGGGTAGAACCATGGTATTGTTGCAGGAAGTTGTGTTCAAAGTATCCCATGAAAAGGCATGCGTAGCTGGGGCCCATTTTGGTACCCATGGCAACACCACTGATTTGTTTGAAAGTGTCGCCAAGGAAGGTAAAGGTGTTGTTGGTGAGGACAAGTTCCGCAAGGCGAATGAGAGTGGTAGTCGCAGGGGAAGGGTCTGTTCTTTGGTTGAGAAAAAATGACAGGGCTTGCAGTCCATCTGCATGGGGAATACTAGTATACAGAGATGTCACGTCGAGAGTGAATAGATATTTAGGCTGAAACTTCGGATTAAGGTGGAGGTCATTAATGAGACTGAGAGCATGAGTAGTGTCCTTGATGAACGTGGGCAGGTCTTGAACGAGGGGTTGGAGGATGGAGTCGAGGTATCAGAAATATTTTCTGTGGGGCAACTGCAGGCTGAGACGATGGGTCTACCAGGGGTGTTAGCCTTGTGAATTTTGGGCAGAAGGTAGAAAATTGACTCTCTGGTCTTGGCTTTGATTAACAGTTTAGCCGTAGGGGGTAAGTGGCCTTTTTTGACAAGATCTTTAATGGTTTTTGAAATAGTTTTCTGGTCTACTGGGAGGGTGGGCTGTTTCAGTTTCTGGTAGCTGGTGGTGTCGTTGAGTTGCCTGAGAGCTTCTGCTATATACAGGTTCCTGTCCCACACCACTACCGCACCACCTTTGTCAGCTGGTTTTATGACAATGTCATCCCTCTTGTGGAGGGACTCAAGAGCTTGAATTTCTGTGGGGGTGAGGTTGGAAATCGTGCTGGGGGAGAATTTAAGTTTGCGTAATTCAGAGAGGCAAGTTTTGATGTAGCATTCAACTTCATTATTCCCATGGGGTGGTTCTCGGTACACAGGGGTGTGGAAAAGTTTGTGAAATAAATCATCGTCAGGGTTAAAGGTACGTTTGGGAGGGTGACCAAGCACGGCCATCCATCTTAAGGAACGAAAGAAGCGTTCGCAGTCATGGATGACGTCGTACTTGTTGATGGAGGGCTTCCTGGGGATGAATTTGAGACCCCTAGAAAGTACCGATAACAGTGACATGCAAACTGACCAAGTAAATCTATGTCTGTATGAGATCTATAACGATAGCAGTGACATGCAAATTGATCTATAACGATAGCAGTGACGTGCAAATTGATCTATAACGATAGCAGTGACATGCAATTGATCTATAACGATAGCAGTGACATGCAAATTGATCTATAACGATAGCAGTGACATGCAAATTGATCTATAACGATAGCAGTGACATGCACATTGATCTATAACGATAGCAGTGACATGCACATTGATCTATAACGATAGCAGTGACATGCACATTGATGTATAACGATAGCAGTGACATGCACATTGATGTATAACGATAGCAGTGACATGCACATTGATGTATAACGATAGCAGTGACATGCACATTGATGTATAACGATAGCAGTGACATGCAAATTGATCTATAACGATAGCAGTGACATGCAAATTGATCTATAACGATAGCAGTGACATGCCAATTCA
>CM031626.1:15163700-15177811 GCA_018398815.1 Conus ventricosus
ACACTCGTTTACACAATGGGCTGCCTGCATTGGTAGTGCCGACTGAAGAGCTGCCCGCTGGCGCTTCATTCTGTCGTTTCCCGTGTCATCCAGTCAGTATCGTTCAATATCGATCACTCAATTTCCTTACTTCCTTCATTCTTTCCTCTTTTTCACGCAGGGTGCATTCTATGTGTAACGTGTCATCCATACCAACGGCCAAAACTGGCCTACTCTTCCGAAAGTTGGTGATGGGATTTTACGTGTGTGCAAGATATCATGCGTGCGTTCACACACGGAACCTCGGTTATAGTCTCATTCGAAGGACTGTATGGGAAATGGAGTCAGAACCAATGTTAACTCCGAGGGAAAAATCCGCCCTGTGCCGAAAAGCCCCGGCGGAGATTCGAACCTGCAACCCCAGGATCACCAAGATTACGAGTCCGGCGCACTACCAACTGAGCTATTCCGGCTCCCAAAAAACCTATGCCTAAACCTATGCTTTAAGAATAGAGGAAAGGCCAAGACGTATCAACAGTCAGAGTGGTCATCTCAACTGTACAGCAGCTTCAACATCGTCAGTCACACGACTGCTTGCGGGAGCAGAACAAACTTCACTTGGATCTCCAATGAGGGGTATTTGACACACGATGTACAGAAATCCCAGAAATGAACCATAGTGACATATACGTTTAGTGACGCTAGTCAATCTCTCGGGTTAATTTGACTACGCATTGCCAGCAGCATTGTGATCTGACCAATGATGGTAAAGTAACAGCACTGTTAACTGACCAAAAATGGGCGTTACACAGCACAGCTAACGTAACGACAGCAATGAGGGGAGCTACACAAGACAGCTAAGTAACAGTAGCAATGAGGGGAGCTACATAACACAGCTAAAGTAACAGTAGCAATGAGGGGAGCTACATAATATAGCTAAAGTAACAGTAGCAATGAGGGGAGCTACACAAGACAGCTAAAGTAACAGTAACAATGAGGGAAGCTACACAAGACAGCTAAAGTAACAGTAAAATGAGGGGAGCTACACAAGACAGCTAAAGTAACAGTAGCAATGAGGGGAGCTACACAAGACAGCTAAAGAAACAGTAACAATGAGGGGAGCTAAATAATGCAGCTAAAGCAACAGTAGCAATGAGAGGAGCTACACAAAACAGTTAAGTAACAGTAGCAATGAGACTAGCTACACAAAACAGTTAGGTAACAGTAGCAATGAGGGGAGCTACATCACACAGCTAAAGTAACAGTAGCAATGAGGGGAGCTACATAACACAGCTAAAGTAACATTAACAATGAGAGGAGCTACACAAAACAGTTAAGTAACAGTTTCAATGAGAGGAGCTACACAAAACAGTTAAGTAACAGTAGCAATGAGAGGAGCTACACAAAACAGTTAAGTAACAGTAACAATGAGAGAATATAACTATAACAGAATAATCAAACGCCCGTGTTTGGGTCTCGATCGCAAAGAACACGTGTGTGGCACCTGATGAATGTTACAACTTCTGTCAAAAAAGTGCACCAGAGTAAATTGATTTCAGAGGCTTGAGTTGACCACAAGGGATGAATATAATTTTATATTTTACAAACTTATCGGCACTGATGAAGCTGACAGTGCTTGGGTTATATATATCATAAGCAGGTAGAAGCATTCACATAATCGGATCTCAGTAGCGTGTTCTTTTTGGATCACCATGTACTGGTTCAATGATTTCCTCTTGCATTGCCCGCCTTTTACAATCTTTTTACGAGTTTCTTCTTTTTGGCACTTTCTTCATTCCACTGTTCTGTCTTTAGCTGACTGCCTCTGGGGGAGGGAGTGCATGTGTGGGAGGGGGGGGGGGGGGGGGGGGTCTGCAAGTTGTTGTTTTGTGCATAGTGGTTAGTACGTGCCAGATTCTCATTCATGCAACGTCGACGAAAACCAGTTAGATAAAACAAAAGAGAATCCCCATCCCCCCTTTTTTTTTTAAACAACTTAACTTTTTTACTTTATTGACATGAAATCAATTACCACTTTGTTTTCACAAAGTCATGCGGGCATATTTGAGGAACGTGATTAAACACATTAACAAGTCCTCACGGACTGAGAAAATGAATGAAAAAATGAATGGATAAATAAACAAATTAATAAATAGAAAATAAACGTGTTGTTTCAATGTTCGCGTCCACAGTGCCACACAAAAACATTTGATTCGGACCTGGTCCTCACAAACCTGTTTTTTTTTTTTTTCAGTTCCCAGTCTCGCCATCTATCGTCAACTTACAACACAAACCACTAACTATGCCTCTCCCCCTTTCAACAAAGAGACCACGTCCCTACTCTATCTGTGGAAAACCAGTTTCCTCTGCCTCTGTCCCTTTCAACAACGAGACAACGCCCCTACTCTATCTGGGGAAAATCAGTTTCCTCTGCCTCTGTCCCTTTCAACAAAGAGACCACGCCCCTACTCTATCTGTGGAAAACCAATTTCCTCTGCCTCTGTCCCTTTCAACAAAGAGACAACGCCCTACTCTATCCGGGGAAAACCAGTTTCCTCTGCCTCTCCCCCTTTCAACAAAGAGACCACGCCCTACTCTACCTGGGGAAAACCAGTTTCCTGAAAGAGAAAGAAAAGATATCAATCATCATGCTCTTCTTGGTCTAAAGAATACCTATCTTCATCATTTCTTTTTCTCTCTTTTAATTTCCTTACCCGTGGCTTAAGTGATAAAAATCAGTCGTGGCGTTTAATTTATAATTATACAAGGCACCTCCCAATCCTTAAAAAAGGAAATAAGAAATATGCGTCCTCGTGAAGCCTCACTGTCCCAAAGGTAACATTGACTAGTCTTCTCTGCTTCAACGACCCATCCTACAGGTCACACACCAATCGCCCTAAACTGTTTACTACTCAGCATGCAAGCATGGTGTATGGCGTATTTGAACAGGTTAGCATAAGCACACACTTTACCATTCTTCTTTCTTTCTAACAGTCTGCATTAGCGAATCATACTGTCTGTGGACAGACTATATCTAGAACACAAAAAATACAAACCCAGCAGGCAGCGCGCCACCATTCCTGACAGTAAGTCATTTGGACACCACAGGTGTAATGTATAGTGAATGTCTTAACTCATACACAAATCATGCATACAAGTCACACGGCTTGACACGATGCTTCCTTGCGTTTCCATGAAGTAAAACAGTTATAAACAAAAGGATTATGGGTAAGACGCATGCGCAGTGTTTCAGCGGCGGACGTCGTCTGCTAGTCTGTACTGCAACACTGCTACAACAGGGGTGCCTGGCTGCCCATGCAGGCAATGGCGTGCTAGCTGTGACCTACCCTCTAGTCCAACGCAACACTTCTTAAACATCCACTGCGAGCACATTCAAACTCAGCAATATTCAGTCAATATTGGTTAATGATCTTGATGGTCTCTGACCTTGCTTCGTGCAGCTCCCGTTTTTAAGTTACGATCAAGGACATCAACAACAATCGTATCATATCAAGTGATTGGCTGGGTCAGAGGATCGAGGTCATCAACAATATATTGTATTATATGAAGTGATATGATGGGTCAGAGGTCAAGGTCATCAACACCACATCGTATCATATGAAGTGATATGTTGGGTCAGAGGTCAAGGTCATCAACAACATACTGTATCATATGAAGTAATAATAATAATAATAATAATAATAATAATAATAATAATAATAATAATAATAATAATAATAAATACTCATATAGCGCCTATTCTCGTTAGAGGCCAAGCTCTAAGCGCTTTACAATCAAACACTCGTTTACACAACGGGCTGCCTACCTGGGTAGTGCCGACTGAAGAGCTGCCAGCTGGCGCTTCATTCAGTCGTTTCCCGTGTCATCCAGTCAGTATCGTTCAATATCGATTACTCACTTTCCTTACTTCCTTCATTCTTTCCATTTCTCATGCAGGCTGCATGCTATGTGTAACGTGTCATCCATACCAACGGCCAAACTGGCCTACTCTTCCGAAAGTTGGTGATGGGATTTGACGTGTGTGCAAGATGTTATGCGTGCGTTCACACACGGAACCTCGGTTTATAGTCTCATTCGAAGGACTGTATGGAAATGGAGTCCGAACCAATGTTAACTCCGAGAGAAAAATCCCCCTGTACCGAAACGCCCCGCGGAGGTTCGAACCCGCAACCCCAGGATCACCAAGATTACGAGTCAGGCACTCTACCAACTGAGCTATTCCGGCTCCCAGTGATATGCTGGGTCAGAGCTCAAGGTCATCAACAATATATCGTATCATATGAAGTGATATGCTGGGTCAGAAGCAATGGCCGATATGAATGGGATACATGAAAGTCTACACTTTGACAATTTACTGTCAAACTGTCGGAGTACGCTAGATAGACCTGTGTGTGTGTGGTGTGTGTGTGTGTGTGTGTGTGTGTGTGTGTGTGTGTGTGTGTGTATATATATATATATATATATATAATATTATGTTGTGTGTGTGTGTGGTGTGTGTGTGTGTGTGTGTGTTGTGTGTGTGTGTGTGTGTGTGTGTAAGTCAAGTCAAGTCAAGTCAATTCAAAATTTTATTTAGAGATGGAAACATTGAATAAGCAGCATATCTGCTTTTTTACATCAAGCCATCTATGAACAAAGAAAAGTTTAAAAACAAAAAACAAAAAAAGCATCACATCGTGTACAATGCTTTCATCAAAAGAAAAGTAAACATACCGCCCTACCCCCTCCCATCTCCTCCCCTTTTCCTCACTCACTTCCATTCACGTAAAAGGTATCAATGCTCATTGCCGCCCCTATGGTTACATTTACGAAGTGTATATCATTACCAGTGTATTTCTTTTCTCCACAGGATGGACATTTTTCAGTATGATATGTGGTTAGCGATTCATGAGATAATCTTTTAATTTTTTCTTCAATGTGTTTTTATTTCTTATATTTTTTAACGGTTTTGTGAGTTTATTCCACAGATTTCCCCCTGAATATACAAAACTGGATTTGTATAAATTGTTGCGTGGTCTAGGAATGGACAATAAATGATTATGTCTATGACAATTGACTCTAAATGTTTCTGTAATCTTTTAGGAGCTGTTCCATTAATAACGTTATGCATACAAAGGCTTTATTGAAAAACAGTCTGTTTGGGAAGGTTAGCATTTTGAGTTGTTTGTAATCTTTATCAGTTAGGGAGCTCGATTTTAACAATACTAATGTCAATGCTCGTTTGTACAGACGATGAATTAATTTCAAATTATGTTCACTACAGTTGTCCCAAAGGGTTGATGCATAATCAATTAATGACAAAATATGTGCACAGAAAAAAAGTTTTCGAGAGTGGCCATCGAGGAAATTTTTTTTTATCCGAGACAACTGAAATATTTTTTTTGAAAGACGTTTTGCTAAGAATGTTATATGTTCTGTCCAAGATAAATCTTTGTCAATATTGACACCTGTGTTTTGTGTGAACAGACTTCCTCAACTTTATTTTTGGATATGAGTAAAGGCGGAAATTTGATTTCATTTTTTGTCGTTTTTGTCTTGTAGACACGTACATGCACTTTGTTTTAATAGCATTTAAAGACAATGGTTTAGTTGTGTCAATTCAGTAAGTTTATTGATATTTGCTTGAAGCTTGATAGTTAATTCATAGGCATCAGAGTCGTTTTCGTGAAGAGATGTATCATCTGCAAACATTTCGCATTTACATTTAACAAAACAAGGCAAATCATTTACGTAAATAGTAAACAAAAGAGGTTCTAACACAGAGCCTTGTGGAACACCATTTTTGACAGGCAGAAATGGTGACAATTTGTCAGCTACAGCTACTAATTGTTTTCGGTCACATAAAATAGATGGAATAAGACTAATGAATTCTGGAATCAGTTTGTAAAGTTCAAGTTTTACGGCACAAAGAGAATGGTTGATGACATCAAATGCTTTTTCAAAGTCTACGAAAAGAATACCTGCAAATTTATTCTCGTTTTGCTGCAAAGAAGACTGTCCATAAGCTGTATGAGGGCTGTGTGCAAGAATGATGTTTTCGAAAGCCCGACTGACTTTCGTGGAGAAGTTTGTTATCAGCAAAATAAGAATACAAAGACTTATGCATGTGTTTTTCGATCGGTTTTGCTATGGCTGATAAAATGGATATCGGTCTGTAAGTTGATGGGTTTGAAGAATCTCCGGTTTTATACAGAGGAATAACTTTAGCTTCCTTAAATTTTAGAGGAAAAGTTTGTTTATCTATGCATAAATTGTATAAATATGCCAAAGTATCTGAGAAAACAGGACATGACAGCTTAAGTATTTTTGTCTCGATACCATCTAAATCACGAGTATTTGATTGGGTTGAAGTAGACAAGGCTTTACTAACATCTAAAACGGTCATGGGTTTCAGACTAAATGGAACACAAATATCCTTAGAATGGATGTATTGTTCTAAATAATTGAGATCATTTTCACTAGATTTATCATTTAATATGATTCTATCTGCTATGGTTGCAAAATGATTATTTAGTTGATCTGCAGATATGTCTGAGCTCATTTGTTGACTTTTTGACACATGTTTATTAGTTAATATGTTAATTGCTTTCCAAATTTGCCTGGTATCTTTGTAGAAGTTAACATTTTTCTAAAGTAAGTACGTTTCGATTTCCGTTTAAATGACGTCACTTTATTTCTTTGTTTTCTGAATTCTTCATTTGTTCCGAAATTACTCAAATGATTTCTTTTGTTAATTTCTGTGTCAATTTCTTTAGTTATCCATGGAGGTTTTGTTTCCTGTTTAATCCTTTTCTTTATAAAAGGGCGTGTTTATTATATACAGAGGTAAACGTATCAATCCAAAATTCAGCTGCTTTATTTGGATCTCTGATTGATAGATGAGGTCAAACTGTGATTCAGAAAGGTCAGTAAGGAAATCTTCTTCTTTAAAGTTTCTAAAGCTCCTGTAGTAAATAACTTTGTGACCTACTTTTGGAATGTTTACACGGTTTTTTGAACCAGGTAAGGCAAAGTGGTTGTGATCACTACAGCCATAGGGAGGGGAACAAAGTTCGATAATGGATTGTTTTTCATTTGTGTAAATATGATCTATTAAAGTAGCGGAATTTTCAGTTATACGTGTTGGTTTAACGATGAGTTGTTCTAAATTATGTGATATATATTTTTGATACCACTTTGATTTTGTTTTTAACAGATCAATATTAAAATCTCCTAAAATAAATTGTCTCATAACTTAGACTGCTTACTTCATCCATTATTGCATTAAATCCGTCCTGCCAATCAGTGGTTTCTGATGGGTTTCTATAGACAAAGCCTATTGCAAGTGGTTGACTATTTTTCATACTTATTTCAATCCAGACAGATTCAACACCACAATTTTCAAAATTAACTAGCCTTTTACATTTTAATGAGGAAGCATGACACATACGTAAGCCATTTGGTATCCTGGCATGTCCATTTCTGCATCTGAATAGTGAGAAGATAACCGCGATTCAGAAAAACAAAATACATGAAAACTGTTTCCATCACTGCGAAGTATAGTTGCAATGTCATCTTTTTGTTTGTTGCGTTATTGATGTTAAGGTACCCTACACGAAATCCATGCTTGGATGGCCATGTGTCCTAAAGTCATAGGTATGTTGCAGTGTATATCACTAGATATGGCTTAAATAAAATGGTGAGAGGGAACACTAGAATAAATCACTGCTTATTTATAAAACAAATATTCACTTTCTAAACCAGCATCCTAACTATTGAAATTCTAGTAATTATATGGGAAAAAATCATATAAAAATCAGAAGACAAGGTGAGAGTAATCAAACAAAGGATCAAATCTAAAAAACCACAAGTATCAAGGAAACCATGATAGATGAAAAGACACAGCACTCTGTCAAAGAGAAGTGATTTAAAGTTCAAGTATGATATAAACACAACGCACACACACGCACACCCAAAACTGTGGCAGGCTCAGACGGCACCTGGGCAAAATCGATATCAAATGAACCAAAGAGTATAGAAGTACAACAGCAAGAAGCTCTAAGAACGAATCAAGGCAATGAATCCAAGAACAACAATAATCACTTAATAATACAGAAAAGAATAGCCAATCAAAAGTACAAGTAATAACAAGAAAAGTAACAAAGTATACAATTTAAGGAAAGCGCAATCACTGACAAGAAAAATGTCCAAATATACAAATCAGGGAGCAAACAGCAATCGATCAAAACGTTTCCATCAAATCCAGTCCAGAAAAAGCAGTCAGCTAATGACGATAACAAGTGCACACCAATGGAGGGGTAAACCGCAGGATTATTTTGTGCAGCCTGATACAGTCGATCTGCAATGGTTCATTTTGCACGAATCAGGCCACCGCAGCACAGAAAACACGTCACCTCTCTCTCTCTCTCTCTCTCTCTCTCCTCTCTCTCTCTCTCTCTCTCTCTCTCTCCTCTCTCTCTCTCTCTCTCTCTCTCACACACACACACACACACACACACACACACATATTTGCAAGACTATTGAATCACACACAAAAGCATGTCAGATGGTTGATTCTATATAGCATATTATTCCAAGCAAACCGAGTTTGGAATAACAGACGCCCAATAGTATATACTTAGTATATATTACTCGCTTCGATTGTGTTGAATGTTCAACATGTGTGAAGTTAATCTGTTAAGCATTTGTAAATAACTGATCATGTCATTTGACTGTGTCATAGACAGAGCATTACACGGTGGGTTCATGTCACGGTCAGACAGGATGAGGTCCGGGTTCTGACCCAAGTTCTGGGACCGTATCCCTGAGCCACAGTCAGCACTGGAGTCCTCCAGTCTGCGGTGTTGGGGTGGCTGAGGCTGCACTAGAGAGCTTGGCTGAGAGGGGCGGTACTCACTGCCTGCTGGCGGCCGTAAAGGAGGGAAGTGGTGCATGGACTGGAGACTGGGCAGGGCCTGACTGCTGGGCCTACATGACCGTTATAGCGGCCAAGGTCCTGATGGTGATGGGGGTAGGGGTCAAACTGAAGACCAGCGCTGTAAGCCTGCTGCAGGTTCTCAGGCTGAATGACAGTGTTATGACTGTGGCTGTAAGATGGCTGGGTGAAAGGATTCTGTGCATAGGCTGCACGAGATTGACGGCTATGACGGGTGAGATCATTTGGCATGATAGGGGGCCGAACACCCTGAGGGATGTAGTTCAAGCTCTGCCTGTCACTGAGCTGAGCTTGTCCTGACTGGGAGTTTTCTACGCCGTGGAGTTGTATCCTCCAACCAGTTTAGGATAGTGGTTTTGAACGTGGATGCTAAATGGGCTGTACCTTTATAACTAGGGTGAATTAGATCATGGTACATGATGAGTTTTGGAGCACCAGAACTCGTATCAAAAGCATCCATATTGTCAATAAAACTGATTTTGGAATCAAAACAGGCTTGCCGGAGGTTACGGTTTGTAGGGTTGATAGAATTGTTAGAACTGTGCCAGCCCTTTGCTGGAATTAGTGCACTAAATGCTATTCTAGTCGATGGAAAAACCTGACGACATAGCCTGATTAAATGGTTCCACTGCTGGATGGACACAGGGCCTGAAGGGCAGTCATGATTCCAATGTGAATAAGAGCCTTGATTTGGTCATTGCATGGTTGCTGGGATAGCCATTGTATTAAATCTTGAGTAGTCTTACCAGAAACACAGATTTTAAAACAAATTGTATGAACGGAGCGCCAGTCTCTTGGGGTTCAGATTTCTTAACACAGAGTCGCCAATGAACAAGCAGATGCCCGGTCACTGACTGTGATGAATTTCAAAATGTCACATGGGAGGCGTTTTGGAATCCGTTTCTCGGAGGTGAGGAAGATTTCTTGTAAGGGTCATTACGATGACGAAATTGACCATCACTGTCATTGTTTACCATGTCCGAAAAAGGGCAAACACGTTACTGACAGGGATGGCATAGTCTGAAGAGAGGTGAGTGGACAGGAGTCTCTCCTCACCATCCTCAGTGTCGCCAGGAACGTCTGCTGGACCTGAGGGCAGGCTGCTGGGGCGAAGGACTCGCTGTGCGTGCTGCCTGGGTCAGCAGGGCGACACTCAGATGTCAGAGACCTCGTGGCAGGCAGGGGTGGAGGGGATGGAGGGAGTAGCAGGTGGCTATCCACACAACTGGTGGTACTCCTGCGAAGAACCCTCGATGTCGATGACCTCTCTCTCATGGCAAGAGGGGTGGAGACAGTGGAGGGGGTGGAGGTGGTGATGGTGGTGGAGGGGTGATGGCGGGGGAGGGGTGGTGGGTAGCTGTCCACACAGCTGGTAGTATTGCACCTTGGAATTGAGGCTGATCTGAAGCAGTGCTGTCAGCTCTGACCAGAGGGAGATGCAGATTTCCAGGGCCGTTGTACACAGACTGTGCTGAGGGAAGGAGAGCTCCACATGCTGTGATGTACCATCTCCGCTCACTGGGACAGGCCGGTCACTGCTGACTTGTGTGCTGACTTCAAATGTTGGTTTTTTAGATTTAAGACTTTTAATATCCGAACGGATGTTGCCAAATTGTGTTTTGAGTGAATGATTTTCTTTTGTTAAATTTTCAACCGTGTCTCTGAACAGAGATATTGTGGTTGTCAGTTCATCAATTTTTATCTGGAACAAATCTTTGGTAGAGTTAATATTGTATTTCAGTTCATTCTTAGTAGCTGCTTTAGAGTCTTCAATTAATGACAACAGCGATTCTCTCATGTCTTGCAAGGAGGCATCCAATCTCTGACTTCATCTTTTTGCTGAAAAAAGCGCTGTTTGTACAAATGGAGAGAGAAGGAGAAGGTTTGGGGTGGGTTTGTTCGAAGACAGAGAGTTCGCCGATGAAGAGTCTTCTTCCTAGGACCCAGGGGAGTGGTACTCATCGTTGGCACCTTGGTCTTCGTGGACGACAGTAGTACTGCCGCTGGGTAGGGGGCGGTGGGGTGCAGGACAACCTGAGATGGGTGTACTGACTGAGCTGTGTCTGGGGATCCTCAATGAGGAAACAGGGTGGGGATGGGGATGTGCTCAATGGAGGTGATGATGACCCTTTCTCTGTGAGGACTGGAGACTCTGCCACTGCTGTAGGTCACTGGGAGGGTCCATTTTGGGGCTGGTCAGGGGAATGGGGCCAAGGGGGTGGATGAAAGTAAGAGGTACACGGAGAAGAGAGGACGTGATGGTATTGTGTCATTATCACTGAGGAATGTCGAAACGAGAATTTTTAATTTTTCACATTCTTCCGAGTCCCACAGAGAGCAATCTTTTCCTTGGCATAAAAGAGTTCTTGAATTCTGTGCAGACTTAAAATATAGGGTAAATAGTAATTCTTTTAGGCGTTTCCGAGAAAAGACGGATAGTGGTTTTGTCCAGTTCGGTCGGAAGGTTAGTGATCCATTGTGTATAGGAGATGATAGTGGTCGGTCATCTTGATCAAAGTCTGTCACCTGGAGTGTGATGGAATTGTCGAGGATAGCAGTATATGGAAGCAGAAGCGCATTCCGCCACACACATAATTCCTTTTCGCCACACCAAAAACGTTTATGTATTGTATCAGCTGTGTGGTGTAGTTTGTTACTGCTTCATAAATCACCAACAGCAAGCAACTGTGCTTCTTCCTTCGGCTACGTTCAAAGACACGAGATCCGACATCATGCATGTTCTATAGACTTTCACAACACACAACCAGCACACCTGTGTGGGCAGGGCCATCATCTCGCACGTTAAGCACGGGCCATTTGTTCAGGAAATACAGTTCACAAACATCACCACGGTCAGCTTACGGCAACAACGTTCTTCTTTAGCACGTGCTTCACTAATCGGAATCTCGGGATTGAAAATATGCGAATCGATCACTCTTTCTATATGTTGAAAATAAACATGTATATAATATCAAAACAATAAACAATCGGCGATAATTAACGTCATCAGTCGATGCACTGTATCTTCATACACCACCTTGCAAAAAATAACATTCAAACACCATCAATAGACTGCGCACTAGCGTACTCTTTCAGGAAAACATGAGACTGCGACCACCTTCCCAAGACTGCGACTCACTTCCCTGCGACTCACTTTGTGTGTGTGTGTGTGTGTGTGTGTGTGTGTGTGTGTGTGTGTGTGTGTGTGTGTGTGTGTGTGTGTGTGTTTGCGCACGCGCGCTTTGAACGCATTAAGCTAATGTATTTTCCCATCAGTAATCACATCCTGGCAACCAGACACACAGAGACGGCATCCACCCAACACCTAGGGGGTCAAGTGTCCTTGCAGCAAACGTTGGACGGCATGTCAGGGAGCTGTTCTGGGAGAAACCAAAGAAGACTGCCAGACTGCGGAAGCAGAAACACCCAGAAACTATCAACAAGACTTCAGAGGTCACCAGCCCTTCCTGGAACCAGAGGTCCCTGGTGGAACATGTTTGATGTCCTTTGCCCAGAGTGGTTCTAAATCAACAACTGAGAGACATTTAGTGCAGTTTTTGAGGAAATTTTAGTTATGAACTCTGTTCCTCCCACCTTAAGCGATACTTTCTTCTTGTTCTTTCCGTTATCCGAACATTTTCAAAGTGTATGTGTTTTATCTAAGTGGGCTACAAGTCCACATTAATTTTGACAGTGAATTCATTTCCCCCTTAACTATTTCCACCCATCCTGTTTTGTTCGTCATTTTTAAGTCAGAAAGCAATTGTATTTAGCTTGCTTTCGCACCCCTACCTGTTTTCATGATGTCATCTATGAAAGTTATGCAATGGAATGTTAGATCTGTTTCCACAAATTTCCCATATCTCATTCAACATCTGGCGAATAACATGTACCAAGCACTTATTTTACAATCGCTCAACGTGAAAAAAGAACAAACTGCCCAAACTACCAGGTTATTATTATCCACCTGTGTATGAGCAAGTTGAGGATACTTCTAAAATCAGTGCGGCTATATATATTAAAGAAGGGATAGATTACAAAGTACGCCCTCCCCCTGCACCAAATAATACTCACGGTTTACATTTGTGTGCAGCTCAAGTAAAATTTAATGAAAATCATACAATAAACGTAATTTCTGCGTACTTACCTAAAGGACCCAATGAATTTAACACAGAATGGTTACGTACTCTTCAAGATAAAGAAAAGTGGCTGATAGCAGGGGATTTTAACGCTCATTCCCCATTCTGGGATAAAGATTGTGCATCAGTTACTAGTAACCGCTTTGTTGAAAATATCGTTGATTCTTGTTTATATATGCTTAACGATGGCCGCATCACTAGAAGTCCGGACATCTCAACACACAGGGCATCAGGAATTGATTTAACTTTGGTATCTCCTTTGCTAGCCCCAGAATGCAGCTGGGATACCTTAAATGATACTTTGGGTAGCGATCATCTTCCCATTATTATAACATTTAATGAAATGACAGAGTCTTATGAATCTCACGTAGACAAAATTCCAAAATATAATTATAAACTTGCTGACTGGGAGAAATTCAAAAATAGTCTGGATGCTTGTCATACTGAAAGTGTTGATACTGATAACATAGACCAATTATATTCATACTTTACTTGTGCCATTCTTAGAGCTGCTGATGTAGCAATTCCAAAGTTCCATCCAGTCAAATCAAACAAACATTCAGGAAATATCTGGTGGACACCAGCCTGTGATGCAGCCGTAAATAAGAAGAAATCAATGTTTAAGATATATCTAAAAGACAAATCACCAGAGAATCTAATTGCTAAAAGAAAAGCAAATCATCATAGCAATATGGTAATAGCGCAGGCGAAAAGGCAATACTGGTCCTCTTTCTGTACAAATGAAATTTCAAACCATATGTCACGGGCGGACTACTATTTGAATGTATTCATTGAGTTTTGATGGGCTGTTCGTTACGGAGGTTGACAGCAGCTAAGACTCGGTATGTGGGTTGTAGAGGAGAGGGGGTAGCTCCTGTTCCATTCAGTTTGTGCACCGCCCGTGTGGATCATGCACCCTCAGTAAACCATCACATAGGAGTAGTGTGAGAGGGAAGCGGGAGACCTGGATGAAGGTTGTGTGTGTGTGCTGTCATTTTAATAACGGTGCAGGGAAGTGTCTTGCAGTGTTCTGTGCA
>CM031626.1:15185411-15193186 GCA_018398815.1 Conus ventricosus
CTCTCTCTCTCTCTCTCTCTCTCTCTCTCTCTCTCTCTCTCTCTCTCTCTCTCTCTCTCTCTCTCTCTCTCTCTCTTCTCATTACTATATATTTGTTTGTATAAGTGTGTGTGTGTGTGTGTGTGTGTGTGTGTGTGTGTGTGTGTGTGTGTGTGTGTGTGTGTGTGTGTGTGTGTGTGTGTGTGTGTGTGTGTGTGTGTGTGTGTGTGTGTGTGTTGTGTGTGTGCGCGCGCGCGCGCGCGCGCACGCGTATGAACAAAGTGTGTTCCACGCGCTGCAACAAAAGTATGGGCCGATCTTTCTGAAACGTTGGAGGTTTGCTTACTGTGGGTCAAGGATGATGCCCACGTTTATTCCCATTTCCCCCCTCCCATTTCGTCCCCAGTCTATTCCGTATTGCCCCTTCCCATTTCGCCCTTCTATTTTGCCCTTTCCCATTCGTCCCTTTCCCATTTCGTCTCTTTCCATTTCGCCCCCTTTCCATGTCGCCCCTGTCCCCTTCCGCCCCTTCTGTTTCGCCCCTGATTCCCCTTTCACCCCTTCCCAATCTGCCCTTCCCAATTCATCCAGGGCATCCTTTTCCAATTCCCCCTGTCCCATTCCGCCCCTTCCTGTTTCACCCCTCCCAATTCGTCACTTTCCCATTTTACCCTTCTCATTTTGCCTCTTCTCATTTCGCCTTTGTCTGTTAATTCCCTTTTTGATTTTATTTTATTTTATTTTATTTTTGAGAGAGGAGAGAGAGAGGAGAGAGAGGAGAGGGGAGAGAGAGAGAGAGGAGAGAGAGAGGGGGAGAGAGAGAAGACAGACAGGACAGACAGACAGACAGACAGACGACACATAGACCCCATTTCGCCTTATCCGTTAAATTCATTTCACCCTTCCCAATTTCAATTAATTTAATTTCAATATTTTTTTTTTAATTCCCATTTCAACCTTCCCAATTCAATTTTTTTTATATTCCCATTTCACCCCTTTCCCATGCTCCTTTCCCATGTTGTCCCTTTCTGTCAGTTCCCAGTCCCTTTCTCTCAGTTCCCAGTTCCCTGTCTGTCAGTTCCCCGTCCCCTTTCTCCCAGTTCCCAGTGCCCATTCTGTCAGTTCCCAGTCCCCTTTCTCCAGTTCCCAGTTCCCTTTCTGTCAGTTCCCGGTCCCTTTCTGTCAGTTCCAGTCCCCTTTCTGTCAGTTCCCAGTCCCCCTTTTTGTCAGTTCCCAGTTCCCCCCAGTTCCCTTTCTGTCAGTTCCCAGTTCCCTTTCTGTCAGTTCCAGTTCCCTTTCTGTCAGTTCCAGTCCCCTTTCTGTCAGATCCCAGTCCCCTTTCTGTCAGTTCCCAGTTCCCTTTCTGTCAGGTCCCAGTCCCTTTCTGTCAGTTGCCAGTTCCTTTCTATCAGTTCCCAGTTTCCTTTCTGTCAGTTCCCAGTTCTCTTTCTGCCAGTTCCCTTTCTGCCCGTTCCCAGTTCCCTTTCTGGTCAGTTCCCAGTCCCTTTCTGCCAGTTCCCTTTCTGTCAGTCCCAGTTCCATTTCTGGTCAGTTCCCAGTCCCTTTCTGCCAGTTCCCAGTTCCCTTTCTGTCAGTTTCCCGTTCCCTTTCTGTCAGCTCCCAGTCCCCCTTTTTGCCAGTTCCCAGTCCCCTTTCTGTCAGTTCCCAGTTCCCTTTCTGTCAGTTCTAGTTCCCCTTTTTGCCAGTTCCCAGTTCCCTTTCTGTCAGTTCCCAGTCCCTTTCTGTCAGTTCCCAGTTCCCTTTCTGTCAGTTCCCAGTTCCCTTTCTGCCAGTTCCCAGTCCCCTTTCTGTCAGTTCCCAGTCCCTTTCTGTCAGTTCCCAGTTCCCTTTCTGTCTGTTTCCAGTCCCCTTTCTGTCAGTTCCAGTTCCTCCCCGTTCCCTTTCTGTCAGTTCCCAGTTCCCTTTCTGTCAGTTCCCAGTTCCCTTTCTATCAGTTCCCAGTTCCCTTTCAGTCAGTTCCCAGTTCTCATTCCGCCAGTTCCCTTTCTGCCCGTTCCCAGTCCCCTTTCTGCCAGTTCCAGTTCCCTTTCTGTCAGTTCCCAGTTCCTTTCTCCCAGTTCCCAGTTCCCTTTCTGTCAGTTCCCAGTTCCCTTTCTGTCAGTTCCCAGTTCCTTTTCTGCCCGTTCCAGTTCCGTCTCTGCCAGTTCCCCGTTCCCTTTCTGTCAGTTCCCAGTTCCTTTCTGTCAGTTCCCGTTCCCTTTCTGCCCGTTCCCAGTCCCTTTCTGTCAGTTCCAGTCCCCTTTCTGTCAGTTCCCAGTCCCTTTCTACCAGTTCTCAGTCCCTTCCTGTCAGTTCGCAGTCCCCTTTCTGTCAGTTCTCAGTCCCCTTTTTGCCAGTTCCCAGATCGCTTTCTGTCACTTCCAGTCCCCCTTTTTGTCAGTTCCCAGTCCCTTTCTGTCAGTTCCCAGTTCCTCCCAGTTCCCTTTCTGTCAGTTCCAGTCCCCTTTCTGTCAGTTCCCAGTTCCTTTCTGTCAGTTCCAGTCCCCTTTCTGTCAGTTCCCAGTTCCCTTTCTGTCAGTTCCCAGTTCCCTTTCTGTCAGTTCCCAGTTCCCTTTCTGTCAGTTCCAGTCCCCCTTTTGGTCAGTTCCTTATCCGTTCCAGTTCCCTTTCTGTCAGTTCCCAGTGCCCTTTCTGTCAGTTCCCAGTCCCTTTCTCTCAGTTCCCCGCTCCCTTTCTGTCAGTTCCAGGTCCCCTTTCTGTCAGTTCCAAGTTCCCTTTCTGTCAGTTCCCAGTTCCTTTCGTCAGTTCCCAGTCCCTTTCTGTCAGTTGCCAGTTCCCTTTCTATCAGTTCCCAGTTCCCTTTCTGTCAGTTCCCAGTTCTCTTTCTGCCAGTTCCCTTTCTACCAGTTTCCAGTTCCCTTTTCTGCCAGTTCCCCGTTCCCTTTCTGTCAGTTCCCAGTTCCCTTTCTTCCAGATCCCAGTTCCCTTTCTGTCAGTTTCCTGTTCCTTTCTGTCAGTTCCCAGTCCCCTTTTTCCAGTTCCCAGTTCCCTTTCTTTCAGTTCCCAGTCCCCCTTTTTGTCAGTTCCCAGTTCCCTTTCTGTCAGTTCCCAGTTCCCTTTCTGCCAGTTCCCAGTTCGCTTTCTGTCAGTTGCCAGTCCCCTTTCTGTCATTTCCAATTCCCTTTCTGTCAGTTCCCAGTTCCCTTTCTGCCAGTTCCCAGTCCCTTTCTGTCAGTTCCCAGTCCCCTTTCATTCAGTTCCAGGCCCCTTTCTGTCAGTTCACAGTTCCCTTTCTGCCATTTCCCTTTCTGCCAGTTCTAAGTCCCATTCTGCCAGTTCCCAGTTCCCTTTCTGTCAGTTCCCAGTTCCTTTCTGTCAGTTCCCAGTCCCCTTTCTGTCAGTTCCCAGTTCCCTTTCTGCCAGTTCCCCGTCCCCTTTCTGTCAGTTTCCAGTCCCTTTCTGTCAGTTCCAGGTCACCTTTCTGTCAGTTCCAGTTCCCTTTCTGCCAGTTCCCTTTCTGCCAGTTCCCAGTCCCCTTTCTGCCAGTTCCCCGTTCTATTTCTGTCAGTTCCCAGTTCCCTTTCTGTCAGTTCCAGTTCCCTTTCAGCCAGTTCCCAGTTCCCTTTCTGTCAGTTCCCAGTTCCTTTTCTGTCAGTTCCCAGTCCCTTTCTGTCAGTTCCAGTTCCCTTTCTGTCAGTTCCCAGTCCCCTTTCTGTCAGTTCCCAGTTTCCTTTCTGTCAGTTCCCAGTCCCCTTTCTGTCAGTTCCAGTCCCCTTTCTGTCAGTTCCCAATCCGTTCCCAGTTCCCTTTCTGTCAGTTCCAGTGCCCTTTCTGTCAGTTCCCAGTCCCTTTCTGTCAGTTCCCAGTTCCCTTTCTATCAGTTCCCAGTTCCCTTTCTGTCAGTTCCCAGTTCTCTTTCTGCCAGTTCCCTTTCTACCCGTCTCCAGTCCCCTTTCTGCCAGTTCCCAGTTCCTTTCTGTCAGTTGCCAGCTCCTTTTTTGTCAGTTCCCAGTTCCCTTTCTCTCAGTTCCAGTTCTCTTTCTGCCAGTTCCCTTTCTACCAGTTTCCAGTCCCTTTCTGCCAGTTCCAGTTCCCCTTTTTGTCAGTTCCAGTTCCCTTTCTGTCAGTTCCCAGTTCCCTTTCTGTCAGTTTCCAGTTCCCTTTCTGTCAGTTCCCAGTCCCCCTTTTTGCCAGTTCCCAGTTCCCTTTCTTTGAGTACCAGTTTCCTTTCTGTCAGTTCCCAGTTCCCTTTCTGTCAGTTCCAGTTCCCTTTCTGCCAGTTCCCAGTTCCTTTCTGTCAGTTCCCAGTCCCTTTCTGTCAGTTCCCAGTTCCCTTTCTGTCAGTTCCCAGTTCCCTTTCTGCCAGTTCCCAGTCCCCTTTCTGTCAGTTCCCAGTCCCCTTTCTGTCAGTTCCCCGTCCCCTTTCTGCCAGTTCCCTTTCTGCCATTCCCCGTCCCCTTTCTGCCAGTTCCAGTTCCCTTTCTGTCAGTTCCCAGTTCCCTTTCTGTCAGTTCCAGTCCCCTTTCTGTCAGTTCCCAGTCCCCTTTCTGTCAGTTTCCAGTTCCCTTTCTGTCAGTTCCCTTTCTGTCAGTCCCATTTCCCTTTCTGTCAGATGCCAGTTCCCTTTCTGTCAGTTCCCATTTCCCTTTCTGCCAGTTCCCTTTCTGCCAGTTCCCAGTCCCCTTTCTGCCAGTTCCCAGTTCCCTTTCTGTTAGTTCTCAGTTACCTTTCTGTCAGTTCCCAGTCCCCTTTCTGTCAGTTTGTTCCCTTTCTGTCAGTTCCCAGTTCCCTTTCTGTCAGTTCCAGTTCCTTTCTCCCCGTTCCCCTTTTTGTCAGTTCCAGTTCCCTTTCTGTCAGTTCCCCGTCACCTTTCTGCCAGTTCCCCGTTCCCTTTCTGTCAGTTTCCAGTTCCCATTCTGTCAGTTCCTTTCTGTCAGTTCCCAGTTCCCTTTCTGTCAGTTCCAGTTCCCTTTCTGTCAGTTACCTTTCTGTCAGTTCCAGTTCCATTTCTGTCAGTTTCCAGTTCCCTTTCTGTCAGTTCCCAGTCCCCTTTCTTTCAGTTCCCAGTCCCCTTTCTGTCAATTCGCAGTTCCCTTTCTGTCAGTTCCCAGTTCCTGTCTGTCAGTTCCCAGTTCCCTTTCTGCCAGTTCCCGGTTCCCTTTCTGTCAGTTCCCAGTCCCTTTCTGTCAGTTCCCAGTTCCCTTTCTGTCAGTTCCCAGTTCCCTTTCTGCCAGTTCCCAGTCCCATTTCTGTCAGTTCCCCGTTCCCTTTCTGTCAGTTCCCAGTTCCTTTCTGTCAGTTCCCAGTTCCCTTTCTGCCAGTTCCCAGTTCCCTTTCTGTAAGTTCCAGTTCCCTTTCTGTCAGTTCCCAGTCCCTTTGTGCCAGTTCCAGTTCCCTTCTGTCAGTTTCCAGTTCCCTTTCTGTCAGTTCCTTTTCTGTCAGTTCCCAGTTCCCTTTCTGTCAGTTCCCAGTTCGCTTTCTGTCAGTTCCCTTTCTGTCAGTTCCCAGTTCCATTTCTGTCAGTTTCCAGTTCCTTTTCTGTCAGTTCCCAGTCCCTTTCTTTCAGTTCCCAGTCCCTTTCTGTCAGTTCGCAGTTCCCTTTCTGTCAGTTCCCAGTTCCTGTCTGTCAGTTCCCAGTTCCCTTTCTGCCAGTTCCCGGTTCCCTTTCTGTCAGTTCCCAGTCCCTTTCTGTCAGTTCCCAGTTCCCTTTCTGTCAGTTCCCAGTTCCCTTTCTGCCAGTTCCCAGTCCCTTTCTGTCAGTTCCCAGTTCCCTTTCTGTCAGTTCCAGTTCCCTTTCTGTCAGTTCCAGTTCCCTTTCTGCCAGTTCCCAGTTCCCTTTCTGTCAGTTCCCAGTTCCCTTTCTGTCAGTTCCCTTTCTGTCAGTTCCCAGTTCCCTTTCTGTCAGTTTCCAGTCCCTTTCTGTCAGTTTCCAGTTCCCTTTCTGTCAGTTCCCAGTTTCCTTTCTGTCAGTTCCCAGTTCCTTTCTGTCAGTTCCCTTTCTGTCAGTTCCCAGTTCCCTTTCTGTCAGTTCCCAAATCCCTTTCTATCAGTTGCCAGTTCCCCGTCTGTCAGTTCCCAGTGCCCCTTTTTGTCAGTTCCCAGTCCCTTTCTGCCAGTTCCCTTTCTGTCAGTTCCCAGTTCCCCTTTTTCCAGTTCCCTTTCTGTCAGTTCCCAGTTCTCTTTCTGTCAGTTCCAGTTCCCTTTCTCCCAGTTCCCTTTCTGCCAGTTCCCAGTCCCCTTTCTGTCAGTTCCCAGTTCCCTTTCTGTCAGTTCCCAGTTCCCTTTCTCCAGTTCCCTTTCTGTCAGTTCCCAGTTCCCCTTTTTGTCAGTTCCCAGTTCCCTTTCTGTCAGTTCCCAGTTCCCTTTCTGTCAGTTCCTAGTTCCCTTTCTGCCCGTTCCCTGTTCCCCTTTTTGTCAGTTCCAGTTCCCTTTCTGTCAGTTCCCAGTTCCCTTTCTGTCAGTTCCAGTTCCCTTTCTGTCAATTCCCAGTCCCCTTTCTGCCAGTTCCCAGTTCCCTTTCTGTCAGTTCCCAGTTCCCTTTCTGTCAGTTTCCAGTTCCCTTTCTGTCAGTTCCTTTCTGTCAGTTCCCATTTCCCTTTCTGTCAGTTCCCAGTTCCTTTCTGTCAGTTCCCCGTTTAATATTTACAGAAACCAAGGGATTCAAACAGACCGGTTTCTTGGAATTCTGCAACCACAGAATCAGTGAAGTGAGAAAAAAAGTCACAAGACAAGATGGTGAATGCTGTAGAATTTATGCAAGCAAACTGAGGAGATGAAAGGTGGTTGTTGACCAACAATGCACATTCTGCAGGGAGGTGAAAGGCTGGTTGTTGACCAACAATGCACATTTTTGCAGGGAGGTGAAAGGCTGGTTGTTGACCAACAATGCACATTCTGCAGGGAGGTGAAAGGCTGGTTGTTGACCCACAATGCACACTCTGCAGGGAGGTGAAAGGCTGGTTCTTGACCAACAATGCACATTCTGCTGTCATAAAATTCAGGCAAAATACGAAGGGGCCAAGTGGAAAGGGGCGAAATGAGAAGGGGCGAAATGGGAAAGGGGTCAATTGGGAAAGGGGCGAAAAGGGAAAGGGGCAAAGTGGCAATGGGGCAAATTGGGAAGGGGCAAGACGGAAGGGGCGAAATGGAGAAGGGGTAGAATGGGAATAATTTAGGGGCATAATTGGGAAGGGAAGAAGTGGGAAGGGGCTAAATGGGAAGACACGATGCCCACCATATATTTTCACAGAATAGTCGTTAATAATGGCTATAATGGTCAATGACAGTTTTTGTACTCCCAGTTGTTATAGAACAGGGAGAACTTTGGAATGGCAACGAAGAAATGCTCTGTGTGTGTGTGTGTGTGTGTGTGTGTGTGTGTGTGTGTGTGTGTGTGTTGTGTGTGGTGTGTGTGTGTGTGTGTGTGTGTGTGTGTGTGTGTGTGTGTGTGTGTGTGTGTGTGTGTGTGTGTGTGTGTGTGTGTGTGTGTGTGTGTGTGTGTGTGTGTGTGTGTGTGTGTGTGTGTGTGTGTGTGTGTGTCCGTGGTCAAAATGTGTTCCACTCGCTCCAGACAAAACTACTGGGCCGATCTTTCTGAAAATGTGTAGGTATGTTCATTATGGGTCACAGATGATACCCGATGTGTTATTTTACCGATACTAATGGCTATAACGGCCCATAGCGGTTTTTTTTTTTTATGGAATATCTCAGAAAGTACATGGCCGATCTTTCTAAAAAATTGTAGGTATGTTCATTATGGGTCACAGATGATGGCCGATGTTTACCAGAATAGCCGTTACTAACTGCTATAACGGGCCAAAATGATTTTTCCTCTT
>CM031626.1:15198286-15223286 GCA_018398815.1 Conus ventricosus
TGCCAAAATGTAAAAATAGTTTTTCTTGCCTGTTTTCACATAAACATGTGTCCCAAAATCCTCACGAAACGGGAATTTCATCATGACTCACTTGATGAGAAAAAATTGCAAAGTGAAAAGTCTTTGTTTAAGCAAGAATATACAATATAGTAGTCGACTCGAAAGTAAAACACATTTTTTTCATTGTTTACATAACCCTGCCAAAATGTCAATAAAGTCTTTCCACAATGAAATAAACAGCAGAATAATTAAAGTCTGTCCACAATGAAAACAAACAGCAGCAGCAGTCTTTCCTTTTATTATGCAGTTACAGCTGCACGAAGGATATTGTGCACTCGCGCACAGAAAATCTGCAATGACATTCTGAGTTCCAGGTAATGGCTCAATATCAAACTTGAACTCCTGCAATGACAAAGCCCATCTTAACAGCCTGTTATTTTTGGTGTTGGACGACTGCAACAACGTCAATGGCCTGTGATCGGTTTGTAACCGAAACTGTCTTCCGGTAAGGAATCTGGCAAATTTCTCACAAGCCCAAACAATGGCAAGACACTCCTGTTCAATTGTTGAGTATTTTACTAGTGTGTTAGAGAACGTTTTACTTGTATATTGCACAAGGTGCAACAATCCATTCTTGTCTTGCAAAAGTACAGCTCCCATGCCTTTGGAGCTGGCATCAGTTCTCAAAACAAAATCCTCTGAAAGAGAGGGCAAAAACAGCACAAGAATTGAATTGAGGGTGTTTTGAACACATTCCAGAGCTTTCTGGCACTCAGCTGACTATACGATACTTTGTTTTTGGTTCCTTTTGTTAAGTCACTCAAAGGGCTGTCAAGGACGCAAAGTGCTTATAGGAAGAATCATAGCACTGAGACTGCTGTATTGAGCGTACTGGACTGTTTGCTGTGCAAATCCGACAGTAAACTTGTTTCTCTCG
This sequence comes from Conus ventricosus, assembly GCA_018398815.1. Classification (NCBI taxonomy): domain Eukaryota; kingdom Metazoa; phylum Mollusca; class Gastropoda; order Neogastropoda; family Conidae; genus Conus; species Conus ventricosus. The sequence goes on from CM031626.1 coordinate 15,199,224, forward strand.
TAGCCTTACTTGATCTGAGTGCTGCCTTTGATACGCTAGATCACACTACTTTACTTGAAAGGCTTAGGGTCACTTTTGGTGTTGATGGGATAGTTCTTCAGTGGTTCGAATCATACATCAGAGATAGGTCGCAGGCGGTGGTTGTGGGTGGTGTAAGGTCTACTTTGTCACCTCTTTTGTATGGAGTACCACAGGGGTCAGTATTGGGCCCAGTGTTGTTTTACATTGTACTCACAGCCCTTGTCGGATGTTATCTCGGACCATGATTGTGATTTTCACAAGTATGCTGATGACACTGAACTTTCTAAGAGTGGCACACCTGATGAGGTTTGTTTCTGTTCAATCTGGGGTGTCTCGGTGTATCAGCAGTGTGCAGGAGTGGATGACAAGTAATAAGCTTAAATTAAATTGTGAAAAGACTGAAGTCATGCCCGTTGGAAACCTCCTCCTGCCTCAAACTCGTTGAGTCAGAGTCAATGGTTGTTGATGGTACTGAATTACCTTTCAATAAGTCTGTCAAATACCTTGGTGTTACCATTGATCAGTGTCTGACCATGCAGATCAAATATCTGTAGTCTGTCGCTCATCCTTTTTAGAGCTGAGACGTATTGCTTCCATCCGACGCTTTATATCCAGGAGGTAGCTGTCAGGCTAGTCTGTGCCATGGTGATGTCAAGATTGGACTACTGCAACTCTGTTTATGCTGGGCTTCCCGCAGAACAGATTGCTCGGCTGCAGAGAGTCCAAAAGAGCGCTGCACGACTTGTTTTGAAGAGGAGGAGGTGTGAGCACATCACTCCATGCTGATCGAACTGCACTGGCTTCCCATACAGTATCGGTGGCAATTTAAACTGGCAGTTCTTGCTTTCTGCCACTTCAATGAATCTCTTCCTCACTATCTCTCTTCTTCTCTCTGCACCTACCAAAGCTCTCGTACCCTTCGCTCTTTCTTCACAAAAACTTTTGAAAATCCCTAAGCGTTCTCTGAAATCAGTTGGCGAAAGAGCCTTCAGTTTTAGAGCACCTTCTATTTGGAACTCCCTCCCTGAAGACCTTCGTAATCAGCCTATTCTTTCTTCTTTTAAATCTCAGCTCAAAACTTACCTCTTCAAAAAGGCCTATTCTCTTCTGTAGATGACTAGATCTCTCCTAAATTTCTCCACAACTAGTTTGGTGAGGCAGTTTATGCATGTAGGTGCGTCTGCAATTGTGTATTTTCTTTTTGCTGTGTGCATGAATATTGTATGAATAAGTGCAAATGGTGGATGTAAGCGCATTGAGTTGTACAACAAGAAATGCGCTATATGAGTATTATACATTATTATTATTATATCTTCTGTAATAGGACAACAATCCAAGGAGTGACCTTATCTGTTTCTTTGTAGTGGGTCTTTTCAAGGCCAAGATCTTTCCTACTTTCTTTTCCTCTGGTGTCATTTTCCCAACAGAAATGGACATGACCCAAAAACCCAAGAGTCTGGAATTCAGCACGAATTTTGGATGGTCTAGCCGTCAGACCAAAATTTCCCGGAGTTTTACAAAAACAGCTCTCAAGTTATCCAGAAGATCATCCCAAGACTTTGCAGCAAGCAAAATGTCATAAAAAAAACTTACTGCTCCACACTCATAACGTTTTAGTGCGCGCATCAGTCTGGCAAAGAAGCTGGGGCGTTTTGTAATCCAAATGGCATTTTCGTCCATTGAAACAGTCCAAAAGGTGTCTGAAAAGCTGTATTTTCCTTGTCTGCTTCAGCTATCGGGATTTGCCAATTACCCTTTAGTTAAACCTATTTTGACAAAATATTTTCCTTCTCACAGTTGACAAAGAAGTTTCTCAATGTCTGGGATAGGTTCTGCATCAAACACAGTGATTTTGTTTAACTTCCTGTAATCGATGCAAAACCGCACCGAGCCATCAGGTTTGTCCACCAATACAACTGGTGAGCTGTATGGTGACGGGGACGGTTCAATAATTTTTAAACCGAGCAAAACTTGAATCTCTCTTTTGATAACCTGTTTTGGGTCGCAAATAGGAGGGGGTATGGTTTGACTCGGACTAGGTTTTCCGTACTCAACTGAAAAGTATGGGGTTCAATTGCTGTCACTGTCCCTCGGGTATCAGACAGAACCTCCTGAACGTCCTTCAAAATACCTTCCAATTGTTCTTTCTGAATCAAAGACATATCATCACACAAAACAACATCACGATAAGTTTCTCCCTTGACAGAAAGAGTAGGAAGAGGTACATCTATACTAGTAGATGTTAACAATTCCACATTTGTTCTTTGCACATTCTTTGCTCTGTCTCCGTATGTGACATCAGGTACAAAATCAAAATCAATGATTTCTGTGACAGCCACATCTATTCCAGACACTGGACATATTCCATTCAATTGACTCGTTAATGGCAACATTTGTACGTTCAACATACTTTTTAGCATGTTCACATGGAATACCATTCCAGCATTTGCCATTTTCACTTTGTAGTTCACTCCAGAAAGTTTTTCAATGACATCAAAAGGATCTTTCTACATGACACGAAGTTTGTTGTGCTCATCTGTTTCGTAAAACAAGCACCTTGTCACCTACACTGAATGAACGTGCCTTTGCTTTCCTGTCAGCAAAGTCCTTATACAAGTCAGTGTTTCCTGTCAGCCCACTGTTGGGCAAGTTCACATGCGTCTTTTATTCGGTTATGCAGGTCATGGACGTATTGGTAAACGTTTTTGTCTACAGGTGTGTCTGTCTTGTTCGTCCATTGTGTGACTAGCAGATCCAAAGGATCCCGTGGTGAGTGTCCAAAAAGCAGTTCAAACGGTGAAAACCCCAAGTTTCGTTCGGCAGTTCCCTGTATACAAATAGCATGCAGGTATGAAACGATTCCATTCTTGGGGTTCCTGCCTTGTGACTTTTCTCAGCATAGACTTTAATGTTCCGTTAAATCTTTCAACCATTCCATTGGACTGGGGATGGTATGGCGTGGTTGAAACAGAAAAGATCGACAACAGTCTGTATAATTATTTCCTTCATGAGTTCTGAAATGAACTGTGTCCCACAATCTGACAGAATTTCCTCGGGAAGTCCTACTCTGGAAAAAAAAATAGAGAGTAGTGCCTCAGCGACAGATACGGTATCAATTTTCTTCAGGGGAATTGCTTCGGGAAATCTTGTTGCTGTATCCACCAAAGTGAGGATATACCGATTCCCTGAGGAAGACGGTGGGAAAGGGACGACAAGGTCAATGGCCACCTTCTGAAAGGGAACCGATATTAGGGGCACTTTGTGCAAAGGTGCACATGGGACGCGACCTTTTTGAGTTGTTTTTTGGCAAATGTCACAAAAGTGACAATACTGTGTAACTTCGTTTGTGACTCCTGGCCAAACAAAAAAAAACCCAGAACTCTTTTTAACGTTTCCTTGATACCGCAATGACCTGCAAACAATGCATCATGGGCCGTATGTAATACTGTTTCTCTCAGTGGTTTGGGAACCACAATCTGTTTGTTGTCTTGTCCAGGTACATGCCTGTAGATGATGTCAGAGTCCAGTATGTATGTCGGCTTGTCCGTTGGTTTGTCAGAGACACTCTGCTTTGCAGTAGAAAGTATAGTCGTCAGTGTCTCGTCGCTTCTCTGCATGGTCTTCAAAACATCTGGCGTAACTTCTAGTTCATCCAGTTTTGAAACCTTGAGCGGTTTTGTTGATTTTCCTTGCTCTACAGCTTATGATCTTGTACTGATGAGACAAGGAACGAAGATCCACCAGCACCACCATGTACTGTCGCAACACCTGGTAGATTTCCCAAAATCAAATCGCAAACTGGATTCTCAATAACACAGGCGGTAAGCGACCCGGAGTAGTATGGTGTATTAACGGAAAGTTTTGCAAGTGGAAAAGTTTCAATTTTTCCACCAAACGATCTGCATCTCTGAACACTGTCAAGATACTGGTCTGGTAGAACAAAAGATTTCCTTACACCAGCTGTGGTGCAACCTGTATCTCGCAAAACAGAACCTTGTAAACCATTAATGGCACAATCCTCCAAAAGAAGACCATCAATGGACTGATCTGGCACCAAAACAAGACCTTCTTCACATGTAGTGGAAACAAATCCAGTCTTTGCTCCACTTCCTTTGAAAGGACAGTCCCGTTTCAAATGGAATTTTCACTCACAAAAATGGCAACGCATGGTTTGGTCGGTGGACAACTGGTTACTGATAGTCTGTGAACCTCGACCTTGTCCACGAACTGGACCAAATGGTCTGCACAGTTGTTGTTGACCACTCCCTCGGATAGGAAAAGGTATTTCCAGTGGCGAGTATTGGTACTGACGGAAATCGCCAGAACGACATGGCCTTGACCACGGAAAGGTCGTTGTCTGTTGCCAAAAGACGTGTAACAGTGCGGATCTTGGAATGAAGCGTGATTTCCTCTTCTATAGTTTCCTTGTCCAGAATGTATCTGAAATGCCGCGTGAGACTCGAAAAGGGACGAATCCCCCTTGCGGGCAACACCTTTATCCGGATGAGCAATACAGTACTGATCCGCCATCTGACACATTTCGTCAACACTATCGAACTGTCTTTCTTTAAGAAGAGTGGCCAAATCTTTGCTGACGCTCTCAAAAAGTTGCTCTCGAAGTAGCAAATCTCGCAGTGATTTGAAAGTCTTATTCGTCTTTGTTAGCTCTATCCATCTGTCTAACCAATAACTCATTCTTATTTTTTAAAAAAGACGGAAATGGTTCTTCCTTGTCAGGACGAACCGATCGGAAACGCTCACGAAAACGGTCAGCTGAACACTGAAATTTGTTTAAGAGTTCTTCTTCTAATTAATCCCAAGTCAACCCTTCTTTTCCGCGAGTGTGTGGTATAGTGTCAAAGCGCTTCCTTTAAACAGCGACGCGATAAACAATGTCCATTTCTCCTTCAGCCAGCCACAAGATGTAGCGTGGTTCTCGAACCGAAAAAGAAAACTGTCAATGTCGTCTGTTTTTTCTTCTAACGGCGGCAACTTCGGAATGTATGTTGACTTTTGATGAAATGTACTCACAGAACCGACCGGTGGAGGTGGTGGAGGTTCTCTCGACGCCTGTATTTTTTTTTTTTTTAATTTCCGCATGTCTTTAATTCAAGTTGTCTCAGTTTAAATTGCCGTTCCTTATCCTTATCCTCTAACTCTAGATTTCTTTGAACCTCCTCTCTCTCCGACTGTAGGTTTTTTTCCTCAAACTCTAATTTTTTTGGATTTCTTCCATCTCTTTCTGTAGTTTTTTTTACTTCACACTCTAATCTTTTTAGATTTTCTTCTCGTTCTTTATCTTTTTCTTCTCGTTCTGTATCTTTTTCTTCTAGATGTTTCTGTTTTTCATGTCTCTCTTTCTCTCTGTCTGCCCTGTCCATACATTGTTAGACATAGTTTGCTAATTTATTCACCTTTAAAGCCTAAACGCTTGGCCTGTCGTACATATTCATCAAAATATTCCATCATGAATAATTACCACAGACAAACAAGAAACAATGACTAAATATGACTAAAATAAGGCGATATGTGATGTTACATACGTTTCCAAAAAACAACAATTTTGTTACAGTATGTACAAAATAATAAAGAATTTAAATGCCGGTATAAACAGAAAAAATTTTAAAAAAAGGCTTACAAAAGAGAAGCACGAATAAGAATTGACAATGTGATCTTTCCAAAAGAGCTGTTCACCAATGTTCTTTCCTAAAGGGAAAAAGACAGCTAAAAAAAAGAAAATCCAATACTAATAACTCTTTTTTCCAGCCGCCGTGACGAAGTGGTTAGCGTCGCGGACTCCCGGCTGGGAGGTCGTGGGTTCGAATCCCATCAGAGTCATGTGGGTTTTTCTGCCCCGACCATCTCCTATCCAGAGTTGAGTTTGCTGCGGACTCAGTTGGGAAGACTGGGACCACACAGTCGAGTTTCATCCACTTAATGGATGCGTTTCTGAGAGTGTTGCTCAAATTTCTTGACCAACACTGCAGGTGCCTGTATCTCTCAGGCCTGGTTGACGCCGGGATATATTATGAAAGGAAGTGTAGAGTACAGCCCTGTCATGTAGTCTCAGACCGAAATGGAAATCTGTAGCATCATCTTAATCATCCTCATTCTCATCGATCAGCATTAAAAAAAAAATGTCTCAAATTCTGTGGCCCTTCATGCCCTGCTCTCATGGTGACCTTAATTTCGATGTCCTCTCCACGTCTGTAGCCTTGGTTTGGTTCCGTCGGGGTCACCGTTATCGGCGAGTCCATGGGGGCTTTCGTTAGACGGACGTGGAGGCGCCCTCCAGAGGGAGAGTTCACTCACACTGGCTCCGCGACTAAGCAATGATTGTCGTCAGTAGGGGGCTTAGTAGGCGGTGTCCTGCGTATGTTAGATCAGAACAGGCGCCACTGAACATCACCGAAGTGACTAGGCAGCAGTGCAGTGTCTTCTCCGGTGGGTTGCCTCTTGACGACTTGACATTGACCGCTCTCTGTGGATTGTCGGGCTGTGGCTGTGGACGGGGTGTCGGAATGAGCGGCGTGTGTGCACTGCCTCTAAGGTGGCGCAGAGGTTGGGACAGCAAAAAAAATAAATCACTTCCAAAAGAACCCAACATGTAGACTAATAAACCCGTCTAAATCCGAACTGGGCAAAATAAGCAAAGAATTTTGGAAAAGGTTATAGAAGATGTAAAATCAAACACCGAATACAACCTTTGGAAAAACAGCTATGAAGTTATCCAATGGTTTAAGTAACTCAACAAACAGGAGAAACACAGTGTTTATTACATTTGACATAGTAGACTTCCATAGTACCCATCCATAGATGAAGAACTACTCACCAAAGCTTTGAAATTTGGCAACAAACACACAAAAGTAACAGAGTCAGAAATGGAGATTCCACAGCAAGAAAACCCAACTCCACAGCAGAAAATGAAACTTGGATTAAAAAAAACGAGCAAAAACTCCACATTTGATGCAACCATGGGATCGTATGATGGTGCCGAAACATATGAACTAGTCGGACTATTCATGCTATCCAACGTCCAAAAACACCTCGGAAAACAGGTCGGTTTGTACAGAGATAACGACCTCGCTGCATTAAACAATAATCCAAGAACTATTGAAAACAAGAAAAAATAATTATGTAAAATCTTCAAAAACCACAACTTAAAAATCAAATAGAAGCAAACAAAAAAGTAGTGAATTACCTAGACATAACATTAGACCTCAATGACCATGTGTACAAACCATTAAAAACCCCAATGACATACCAATCTACGTAAATATCAAAAGCAACCACCCACCATCTATACTAAAAACAATACCCAATGGTATAAACAAGAGACTATCCAACCTGTCATGCAATGAAAATGTATTCGATAATGCAGCAACAGAATACCAAGAAGCATTACAAAAAAGTGGTTACAATTACAAACTACAATACAGTCCAGACAATAACACGAACAGAAATAAGAAAAACAGGAAAAGGAAGATCATATGGTATAACCCCCCATACGATGGACAAGTAAAAACAAACGTAGGAAAAGAATTCTTTAAAATCTTGGCAACATCATTCCCAAAAGAACACAAACTGTTCAAAATATTCAACAAAAACACCATTAAACGATCATACTCATGTATGCCCAACCTTAAAAACATTAATTGACTCATCTAACAAAATGAAAAGCAACACAAAAGAGAAGGGTGCCGAAAGGACATCTTGCAACTGCACTGAAAAAGAACAGTGCCCCTAAGCAACAAATGCCTTCACAGCAATATTGTATACCAAGCTACGGTAACATCAAAAAATGAAAAAGAAACATATATAGGGATTACTGAAAACACTTTCAAAACCAGATACGCAAACCATAAACAGTCATTCAAAAAAGAAAAATACAAAAACCAAACAGAGCTGAGTAAATACATTTGGAGACTCAAAGATTAAAAAAATAGACTACAGCATATCATGGAAAATCATAAAAAGAGCAACACCATACAACATTTTTAAAAAAAAATGCAATTTATGCTCCACAGAAAAATGGTTAATATCATATAAACCACACCTAGCAACTTTGAACACAAAAGTAGAAATAGGAAACAATTGCAGGCGCAAATGGAAATCTTTGCTTGCGCACACCTCAACAGACCCCAACAAGAACCACAGACCACACGTGCAGCAAATGCGATTGACTCACACACGCAGAAATGGAATCAGGTCCTGCACGCTATAAAAGACCGATAGCGTGCCCCAAAAGGATATCCTGACGAAAGCAAGAGGCTCGAAACAAGCTTGTTGATTTTAACACCTTATTTTAAAAATATTTTTTAACAAATATAGATAGATATATATATATATATATATATATATATATATATATATATATATATATATATATATATATTATATATATATATATATTTAGATCAGTATATTTAAAATGCCTAAAACAATTTTTAAGTGCTCAACCCCTTGGGGAGCAACATTAGTTAAAACAAGTTAAAGAGGAATCTTAAAACTATCTACAAATTTGTTTCGAGCGTGTTGCGCTGTCATCAGGATGGTTTTTGGTTTGCCCACCGCCGATGTTATATAGCGTGTGGGCTCCCGTTTGCGGTTGTTTGCACGTGCGGGTTGGCTGCACGTGTTTTGGGGGGGCTTTCAGGTTTTTGTTTTGGGTGTGTTCACTAACAACGATTTCCATTTATGCCTGCAGTTGTTTACTATTTCTGTTTTGGTGTTTAAAGTTGCTAAGTGTGGTTTGCCTAGTATTAACCATTTTTCAGTTAAACATAGGTTGCACCTTTTTGAAACATTGCTGTATGGTGATGCTCTTTTTATGATTTTCCAGGATATATTGTAGCTTGTTTTTGCGTCTTTAAGTTTCCAGATATATTTGCTCAGTTCTGTTTGGTTTTTATATTTTTCTTTATTAAATGACTGTTTGTGGTTTGCATATCTGGTTTTGAAGTGGTTTTCAGTGATCCCTATGTTATGTTTCTTTTTCATTTTCTTATGTCAAAGTAGCCTGGTATACAATGTTGTTGTGAAGACATTTATTGTTTAGTGGGCACTGCTCCTTTCTGGTGCAATTGCAAGATTTCCTTTCTTCACCCTTCTTTGCTGTGTTGATTTTCATTTTGTTGGATGCGTCAATTAGGTTTTTGAGGTTGGGCATACATGAGTACGATAGTTTGACAGTGTTTTTGTTAAATATTTTGGACAGTTTGTGTTCTTTTGGAAATGAAGTTGTTAGGATTTTGAAGAATTCTTTCCCTATGTTTGTTTTGAGTTTCCCGTCGTATGGGGGGTTATACCATATGATTTTTCTTTTCCTATTTTTCTTGCTTTTATTTGTGTTGTTGTCTGGGTTGTATTGTAATTTGTAATTGTATCCACTTGTTTGTAGTGCCTCCTGGTATTCTACTGCTGCATTGTTGAACACTCTCTCACTGCATGACAGATTTGATAGTCTCGTGTTTATGCCATGGGGTATGGTCTTTAATACAGATGGTGGATGGTTACTTTTGGTGTGTACATAAAGAGGTGTATCGTTGGGTTTCTTGTATGGTTTATATATGTGATTGTTGAGATCCAGTGTTATGTCTAAGTAGTTCACTACCTTTTTGTTTGCTTCAATGGTAATCTTTAAGTTGTGGTTTTGGAAGATTTTGCATAGTTCTTTCTTCTTGTTTTCGATGGTTCTTGGATTGTTGGTTAGTGCAGCAAGGCCATCGTCTCTGTATAGTCCGACTTGTTTTCCGATTTTTTTTTCTTGATGTTGGACAGCATGAATAGTCCGACCAGTTCACATGTTTCTGCACCATCATATGATCACATGGTTACGTCGAATGTTGAGTTTCTGTTGGTTTGACTTTGGATGACTTTGTTGTCGCCCTTGACTTAAAGTGTAACCAACAATCTGATACATCTCGCCATCTGGCTCCAACAGTGACCCACCATCCTTTCCTTGCATCTACTCAACAAAACTTGCCATGGTAAATATCAAACGGGAATGTGAGTTGTGATGGACACTGTGAGACCTTTTGTCCACTTGTACTGTGTTAAGCAAAACGTGCACAAGATCAGTTTTAGAGACTGCGTGCGCTTATCAAAAGTCAACACTTAGGGTAACTGCGTGCGCTTATCAAAAGTTAACACTCAGGGTTCTACACAATTCAAGAAGCGACATTTCTTTTATACTAAACAAGGATAGATATAGCGTAAGATCTACAAACAACAACAACAACAACAAAAATTTTGATCTCATGACTCGATATTGAAATCCCTTTTCTTTTGCTGGTTTGAACAATAGTCCATTAAAAGTTGTACTTCACAGGTGAAAAAAAAGGAAAGAGCAGTTATAATGCTAATGACACTAACAACAGTAACAAAACTAATAATGAAAATAAAATAAAAATCACAGCAGGAACCCTATGGGTTAAAAGAGGCAATGTGTGAATGTGCAGAAAAAAATGGAAAAAAAAAAACAATGAAGAGAACCATAACAGGATAGAGGCGTTTCTTTTACACCAGACATAGTAATCCACTCTCAGTCAACCAAGCAGCTGATCATGATCGAGCTCACGGTACCATATGAGAACAGAATGGAGGCAGTTCAAATCTACAAGACTGAAAAGTATGCTGATCTGGCAAACAGCCTAAGGAGAGATGGCTATCAGGTCAAAGTCCTCACTGCAGAAATTGGAGCTAGGGGGTTTGTAGGAACGTCTGCATACAGCGTCATGAAACAGCTCTCAGTTGCAGGGAGGGAAAAACACAGAGCCCTGAAAGCAATGGCAGAAGCGACAGAGAGGTGTTCAAGCTGGATCTGGTCAAGGAGGATCAAAAGTGAACTTCACAAGGCTCACATTTCCTACAGATATCAGGTTGTCCAATGGCTCAGTGGTTAGAGTGCGAGTCATTCAGTGGAAAATGAGCATGTCCAGAGGGTCATGGGTTCCAATCCCAACCATGGCTCGTCCCAAGATGGGAAAAAAGGGGCAGCAGAGGGACATCCAGAGTAATGAACATTTAAGTTGTGCCCCCCCACCCCCAGAGTGTCAGGAGATAAGGGCCGAAACACTTGCTTGAAAGGGGCTTCTCTTCTGAGGACTCTGCTGCCACGCTCTCCACGAGTGTCTTACTACGATACATGGGTAAACCATTGACTTCCGGGAATAGGCGGAGGACGTCCGGGAAAGACCGGGAGGACACTGGGAAAGACCAGACCAAGGGCTCTGTGGGCTGGCTCCCCACCACCCGTGGCATGAAGATCCACAGAACAAAGATGGGATGTGTGAAGACTCACCTGAATGAGGAGCAGCGAACTGCATCAGCAGATAAGACGTCGGAAGACCAAGGCCAGTATTTAAACCACAGTGCCAAGGACATCCACGCTGTTGGTTCGGATGAGGAATTAGCACAGGCCCTCGATGCCAGACGCCTGAAACTCAACCTGCCACGAGCAAACGGAACTGAGGCTTGGGAGAAACTGGATGCAAAAATCGTCCAAAGACTCGATGCACTGATAGGGAAAAGCACCCTGGAACACAAACTAGCCACATATGGGGACATTGTGTATGCCTCATGTAGAGACGCCTATGGAGCAAAGCTACCAAAAGAGAAAAACCTCCAAAGAAATCCAGACGCCAAGAAGAGATGGACAAGATCAGGTTCAAAAGAAAAACCTCAAGAAGCAAATGAAGACCGCACTGCCAGCTAAAAAACAAAGCTTGGAAAAACTCTGGAAAGATCTGAAAGCAAAACACAGCGCTCTCAGCAAAGCGGAATCTGCGAGGAAGAGGAAGAGCAAAAAGAAGAAGACACAAGAGCGCGTCTTCAGAGACCCCTTCCAGTTGCCAGAACACTGTTTGAGCAGCCGAAATCTGGGACCCTAAGTGTGGACAAAGGAGCTCTTGAGCAGCATCTGAGGAAAACATACTCTGACTCACAGAGCAAAGCACCACTCGACATTCAAGGTCTGATGTGGCCAGCCAACCCTGAGGAACAGTTCAATGACAAGTCTCCAACGTTGGCGGAAATCAAGAAGGTAGTCGACAAAGCCAGAGTTAAATCATCACCAGGGCGAAACGGAATACCTTACCAGCTGTACAAGAAATGTCCCGAGGTACTGGAGTGGCTCCACAGGCTGCTGCGATCATGTGCTCTCAGCCCTCCATGGCCTCTGCTGTCAGGTGGGCAGAAAACATCAAACTTGATCTCTGGGAAGAGAGCACATTTCTTATTGCAGGGGTGCAGTCGTTGGTGACATATTCTGCTTCTTTTCTAATACAAGTATATTGCTTTTAATGACTACATATGGAATTGAATAACATGCTGTTTGTGAATTAAGGTACGATACGCGTGAATAACAAAACATTAAAAGGTATGTTCAGAGAGAGAGAGAGAGAGAGAGAGAGAGAGAGAGAGAGAGAGAGAGAGAGAGAGAGAACTCAGAACTCAGATGGTTTATTTCATGTAAAAGCCACTGCCCCTTATGGAAAGGGTATAATATAACAACAATATAAGAATTACAAAGAACACTAGAAAGACTGGATGGGCTACTCTGCCACGAAGTCATGACTGATCTAAACTGACATGCCTTGAATAAGTAGTAAATTGAGAAATTTCTTACTACGCTTTCATTCTGAGATGCCATAAGCAGACTTAAGCAAAACTGACAGTGATCCTTGGAAAACTTTGTTGGAATATATTGCGCTCTTAGACTGGATAATTTATAGCAGCATAAAACAAAATGAAGTTCGTCTTCTTTTCCGTTTTGTGCATGATGGACAAGTCAAGTCCACCCCAGTATATTTACTATAACGATATCGGCGTTCTGCTATGTCTGAAATTCCCAGTCTAAATTTGGTATTGTCAGCTTCAAGTGTCTACCTTAACCCATTTGGAGTTAAAGTTTGACATCGTGCATAGTGAACAAAATGTCCGACACATGGTAAGTCTATCACTATTTTTGACATGAGCGTCCCTTATCTGCCAATTGCACGTAATTAATCTGCCTTTAAATTAAACATAGAAATGATTTATCATCCTGGACGCCTTGGTTTATCCAAATATAACCATATCCAAATTGATATACTGTTCAAAAAAGTTAAGGACCAACATTGAGAATGCACAAAAACTGTTTTTAGAATTCACAAAAACTCAATTGTACCGCCTCTGTGCTCCAATCAAATTGAACCACACGCACAAATGATTGTGAATGCGGCAACTGCAATTTTGTGGCACACATTTCTCAAGCTCCTTGAAAAACACGTGTGGCGGCTTGTCATTTTCGGAACAAATTGGGATGAATTTCTGATGTGTTTGGGATCCGAGGAGCATGTGCTGAATCAAAATCATGTGAAGCACGAGCTAAATCAGGCTGTAGGTCATAACGTATGCTCAACTAAATGTCTTTAAAAGCCACTGAAATGCAACAGCATGCCTCCACGTCGAAGACTGAACGAGCTGGATCGAGGAAGAGCAATAGGATGGCTCCAAGAAGGAGTTGCAGTCCCGGAAGTGGCACAGAGACTTGGGGTATCACACTCTGTTGTTATCAGACTCAGAAAGACACAGGAGGAGTGCAAGAACGACCACGCTCTGGTCGACCCAGAATAACAACACCACGAGAGGACCGATACATTGAAAGGCAGGCCACACAAGAAAAAACAGCAAGTGCAAACAACATCAGACGTCACCTTAGAGATGCCACCAACACAGTTGTCAGTGATCGGACCATACGAAACCGTCTACATGCCGCTAACCTCCGTGCTCTACGACCAGCCATAAGACCTCGTTTGACTGATGCCCACAGAGTAACGTGATGTTTACAGACGAGTCGCGGTTCTGCCTGGATCCCACCGATAGACGGAACAGGGTCTGGAGACGCCGTGGGGAGCGTTTTGCAGAAGAAGCTGTCCTGGAAAGGAACCGCTATGGTGGGGGATCCGTTATGATTTGGGGCGGCATAAGTGCACACTACAGAACGGTTCTCTACAATGTGGCTGGGAACTTGAATGGTGTTCGCTACCAAACAGAGATTTTGCAACCCCTGGTGCTGCCAGCCCTTCAACAGCTTGGACCTCAGGCAGTCTCTCAAGACGATAATGCACGGCCCCATCTCACCAGAGCAGTAAACACCTTTCTCCAAGCTGCTGGTGTCAACAGAATGCAGTGGCCCGCAAACAGCCCAGACCTGAACCCCATCGAACATCTTTGGGATGAGCTGGGCCGGAGACTGCAGCAGCGTCGTCCTCATCCTGCTAACCTGGGTCAGCTGTTTGATCACTCCAGCTGGAGTGGGCTGCTGTCCCCCAGGCCTTTCTACGCACACTGTTGAACTCCGTGCGACAACGCTGCCTTGAATGCATTGCCAATAACGGGGACACACACGTTATTAACCATGCCATTGAACAAACACTCCTGTGACTTTCAAATTTGGGCGTGGAGGTGTTGTACTGCACTCGATTCCAGTTTGTTGGTTCTTCGGACTTGTCATTGTCTTTACACACTTTTCACGAATTCAATAAATTCATGTTACACTTGGAGATTGATCACTTCCCGATTTCTTTTTTATAAGTCAGTGAAATGTTGGTCCTTAACTGTTTTTGAACAGTATATAATTTACATATGACTTTTGAAGCCCAGTTTCCTTTGTCTCTTGCATCTAGGTCGTATAGTATCATAATAGGCTTTCCGAGGTAATCTGTGATCATGCTTTTTTTTAATTGATTTGAACCAGCATGGAATACAGCTTAATACTGAATTTAGATAGATAAGATGTCCCTTAGACTCCCATAGACAAAATCATGGATAAGGCAAATAGGTGCATATTTTCACAATTGCGAGCTGCATCATCTAGAAAGTTCTGCGCCGTACTGAGCAATGGGTTGAACCTGTGACTCAGATACCTTCAACAATACATCTAAACTTGTTCTCTTCAAAATATACAGTTTTCTCATAATGCAGAGCAGAACTTTCTTTGCTTTACTTACCAGGTCATTGCATATCGATGTGAAACTGAGTTTTGTTGAAAACGGTATACCTAAGTATTTATAAGCATTTACGACAGGCATCACAGCCTGATTATATGTCCAATTTTCTCTTGCTGCTAAGTAGCCACCTTTTCTAAACACAATTGTATTTATTTTGATTGAATATACTTTCAGATCAAGAGAAAAAACGCTGCGCGTTGCCGACTGTTCAACTGTGTTGGCAAACCAACGACTGTTTATGAAAATAATGTATCATTTGCTAATTATAAAACAAAAGCTCAACACAATCAATCGTAAACATCGTACCATGCTTAGCGTTTTCAATTATTTCTATCGCGAGTACATCAATAAACAAAACGAAAACAACAACAACAACAACAACATCAACAACAACATCAACAACAACAAAGAAACAGGACTGCAGACATCACTTGCTTAACTCCATAAGTGCAATGATGAAATCAGTTAGCTTTTATCCACACCATATCTTAACCTAAACATTATTACACATAATTTTGATGCAATTGTATAAATTACTGTTTATACCATTTTGAACTAAAATTAGCCAAAGTGGTTTTCTATTTAAGGAATCGAAAGCCTTCTCAAAATCAATAAATGCAGCATATCATTTTCTGTCTAAAGCAAACTTCTGTTGTTGTTGTTGTATGAAAGCTTGCAAAGTAAATATGGGATCAATGGAACCCTGATTGATATTCTTCAGTAATGTTGTTTTATTCATTCCACAATTTTAACCCATGCTTAATAACTGTACTATAAATCTTACTACAAAATTGCATAACGAAATGCCCCTGTAATTGTTATGGTTGTTGAATCTCCTTTTCTGCACAGAAGAAGCGCAACACCTTATGTCCAAGTGTCAGGAAATATACCCTGAAGCAAAGCATTAAAAAATGCAACGGAAAAATCTGCACACAGTCACCCGCATTCTAACAACTCTCCAGTCATTCCAGACGGCCCAGCAGTTTTTCTATTCGTTGTCTTTCTAACTGCTGAAAAAAACTTGTTTTTCCTTTTATATTGGTCGGCTGATATGATTATCATTAGCATCAGCATTCAATTCATCCTCATCTGGATCACTTTCTTTATCGAGTAAAGCTTTGAAGTGTTCAAACCAGTTGTCAAGAGCGATATTATTGCTAATGTTTTTTAGTTTACATGAAATTTTATTTACATTTCCCCAGAACTGCTTTTGATTATTCACAAACGATGCCAATTCATCTTAAAACGATTTGTGGAAATCCTCCTCTTTGTGGTTTAACAAATGTTTATACACTCTACCTGTAACACAAAAAGCGTTTTCGTCTTTAGAAGATCCTGTTCGTTCGGGATATTCTGTAAAGTGTCCTTAATATGTCCTCTGTTGTCTTACATTCATGATCGTACCAGTCATCTGATTTATCATTATCACCAATTCTGACCTGCCTATTCATGCATTTAACACCTCATTTATTGCAATCGATAAAAGTAGACAAAACTTCGTCAACATCATAATCAATTAAACTTACAACTAACTCTTACATCCTACAATATTACTCAGAATGCATTGATTCAATAAACACCAGTCTAGCATTATTGTTCGAAACTATTCTACTTTAATGCTCGTTTCTCTTCTTGAGACGTCATCCATCTTTTCATTATCTTTTGACGACATGACAGGCTTGGATTTGTGTTCTTGTGTAAAGGAATCAGCGTCATTCTTAATATGACTGACGTCACAATTCTGGTCTGACCGTGTTGGCGATGTTTTTGCCTTTTTTGAAGGTGATTTCAAGCAGGCGGCGTGTGATGGGTAAGTCACACTCACCGTTGCCTTGGAGGGAGCTGGTCTGGGTCTGCCTAAGGTTATTCTGTTCCATGATTCCACGATAGGGAAGATAAACCCACGTCGTTTGGGGTACGCGTACGGTGTACATCTGATTTCAAAACCATCCTACCGATTGGAGGCCTGTGCAAAAAACCTAGGCGACCCAAGACGTGAAGACTGCTGACTGCTTGGTGCTTCACTGTGGGATCAACGATCTAAAAGGAAAAGATCCTAAGACAGTCGTGTCAGAGATGTCCGCACTTGTAAAACAAGCAAAAGCAAATCATCCAAACACCAAGATAGTTGTTAGTAGAGTGGCCCCAGTGAAGGATCGACATCTGCAAAGCAAACGGGAGATGTTCAACGCCCTACTCCTTGCAGAGCTCCCCATGCACAACATGTCCCTTCTGTCCCATGAGAACTTGGACTCCACGAACCACAGGCTGATGAAGGACTCCATCCACCCGTCAGAAGGGGCACCAGCATCCTCGCTGGCAACTTGGGGCGTCACGTCCACCGCCTCTTTTGGGAACGGCCCCACAGGAGGCGCCCCCAATACCCTGCTGGTGGACATGGTTTCAGGGGTCATCGGGGACCATCCAGCAATGGCTACAGCCTGTGCGCATCTCCAGAGTGCCTTTCCCCTGGTGCTCTCGACAACCTTGGGTCCCCATCTTTCAACCTTATTGACTTTGCCCAACGTCTGTTTATAACGTTTTATTCTACAATTATTATAAAACATGTTGAAGTTGTATTACTGTTCTACATGGAACTGTAGATCCATCGTTAAACATCTACTTCATTTTGAGAACTACATTTATTCCAACAACTTTTGTATTTTGGCTTTGCAGTCTCTATATGTAAAACCAAGCAAATTACCTCTATTCAATGGATTCTACTACCCTCCTCTATATAACTGTAGTATATCAACTAAAAGAGTTCAGACTGCAATATATGTTAGATCAGATCTTAATTATAGATCTTTGAAGTTAGACCTCAATTCAACAGCTAAGGATAAAGAAGAATTTTTTATTACCGGGTTATCATTAAAAATGAGCAAAGATTCTAGTATAATATACTTTCTGTACATTATCCAAAAGGCCCCAACACAGATAATTCAGACTGGATAAGACACCTTCCTTCTTCAGAAAAAAAATTGGATCATATTGGGAGATTCCAGTGCACATTCTCCGTTTTGGGAACCAGATTGCTCTGTCACAACATGTAATCGCTTTGTTGAAAATATTGTGGATTCCAAATTAATTCTGTTGAATGATGGAAGTATAACAAGAGTTCCTGATGTTTCAAATCATAGGCCAACCTCTATTGACTTAACGTTAGTATCTCCTGATATATCATTGAATGCTAGTTGGATAACAGAGGAAGACACATTAGGAAGTGATCATTTCCCTATTGTTCTTACACTAAATGAAAAGATTAAAGATGAAGAAGAAGTTGAAGATATGATTCCTAAGTTTTTATACAATAGTGCTGACTGGAACCTCTATGAGTCAACTCTATTGTCAATAGATCATAATTCCATGGAACATGAAGACACTGATATATTTTATGAGAACTTCAGAAAAGCTGTTTATACGCTGCTGAAAAACCAATGCCCAAGCGTAAAATGCTATAATGATAAGAAGTACAGAGGAAATGGATGGTGGAATGAAGAATGCGCAGAAGCAGTGAGCAGTAAAAAGAAATCTTATAAAACATGGCTAAAAGACAGAACTGACGAAAATTTTATTGCAATGAAAACGTGCAAAAAGTCACAGCAACAGAGTCGTGGCCAAAGCAAAACGTATCTATTTCACTACGTTTTGCCATTCAAAAATATCTACATCAAAGGACATGCACAAAGTATGGAAGAAGGTTAAAGAATTAAAGAACATATGCCATTTGCCATCATATCCCATTAAATTAGATAACAACGCTATCCCCACATCAGCAGAAAAAGCCGAGTTATTTGTTGAAGTGTTTTCAAAGAATAATTCATCATCAAGTCTTACATCAAACATAAGAAGCTACCGAGAAGAGGAAGAGAAAAAAAAACATATTTATTGTGATCCTCCTCCAGATGAAAATCATTACTTAAACTCTTTTATAACCTTTGAGGAATTTAATGATTCATTGGAGTGTTTTACTTGCAATACCACTGATGTTGGCATCGACAGTATTTCATATCAATTGCTCTGCCATTTGCCTTTATCTTGGAAGCAATTACTTCTCTCATTTTACTAAAAATGTTGGTCAAATGGAACTCTACCTACTATCTTGAAGAGGACGGTTGTAATACCAGTTCCAAAAAAGGTAAACGTAGATCCGAAATTGGCAGTTATCGTCCAATAGCTTTAACATCGCAAGTTGGTAAGATATTGGAAAACAAATTTGAACGTCGTATTTTACATTTCTGCGAAAAGAACAATATTATTCCAAACAACAAAGCATGTTTCAGGAAAGGAAGATGTACAACTGATCATCTGGTCAAAATTACGAATCAACTTAGAAAAACAGTTTTCCAGAAGAAAAAGTACACTTGCTACTTTTTTTATATTAGAAAAAGCTTATGATAGTGTATGGCATGCTCGTCTGCTTTATAAGCTAAACCATATTGGAATTAGTGGAGCAATGTATCAATTTGTAAAATGTTTCTTCTCTGGGAGATCTATTTGTACAAGGATATATCATTGCTCCAATTCTTTTTACTAATCTTATTCATGATCTCCCGAACGTTCCATCTAACAACATTCATCTCGTTCAATATGCTGATGACATTCCTATATGGATGAATACAAACGTCAGAAAACAAACAAATAAGAGAGTTATAACACATGTTCAAAAACTATACCAAGTTGAGCTAGATAAGTTAGATTTATACATGAAAGAAATGGTTTAGAACTTTCTGGAGAAAAGACACAGTTAATGCTTTTTATTAATGGTGATACTCCAAAGCATCCTCCTCAGCTTGTTATAAAAGGCAACACTCTTGAATATTCAAATGCTGTAAAATTTTTTAGGAGCCTATTTAAACCCCTAAGATATCATATTGAACACATAATAAGTAAAGCTAGACAACGATTAAATTTTCTCAAAATAATTAATGCTCAGTCATGGGGACAAGATACTCAAACACTTTTACACCTTGCTACCAGTTTAATTCGATCGAAATTAACTTATGGTCAAGAGGTTTATTTCTCAGCTCCACGGACGCTGCTAAAATAAATTACAAAGCATAGATAGTAAGGCTGCTAAGTTGGCACTTGGTGTGCCAGTACACACAAATACGCTCAAAACATACAGAGCAGCTAATCTGTTAACTCTTGAGGACCAACGGAAGTTGGCCACTGCAAAGTATGTGACTAGATGTCTTTCAGTTTCTAATTCAGTGACAAATGACATTTTTCTTGACTCAAGACAGGATTTCCCGAAAAGAGCGCAAAACATTTTATATCTTCAACCTATTAGAAACTATACAGATGATCTTTTTAAGAGTTGTGATATTAATATTACATCAATTTCAAGTAGTCCCATAATACCCATTATTCCTCAATGGGAGCATATTTCTGCTAGATTCGATACAGATTATACAACTCTAAAAAAAGAGGATAAAATCAATCGTATATCTATTGAAGCAAAAGAACATGTAGAAAACAAGTATCCGAGTCATTTAAAGATTTTTACAGATGGTTCAGTTTGGAATCATACACAGGGGCTTTATTTGCTATTCCTGCTTTCAAGATAAGAAAGTCATTTTGTGTAGGAAAAGGTTTTTTTCTGTATTTTACTGCAGAACTATATGCAATTCTTATGGCCTTATCCTTCATAGCTGATATTGATGCTGCGATTTATAGCATTTTACTTTGTGTTGACTCAAAATCTGTTCTTTACAGTCTGCAAAACTGGAATGCAAAAGGTCGAAAAGATTTGATATTTGACGTACGATACTTAATACATTCAATTACATGTAAAGGTATTAATGTAGAATTTTGTTGGATTCCATCTCACTGTGGTATTTGGGGGAATAAAATGGCTGATAGATCAGCGAAAGAAGGAGCTATTAGAAAATATCCTGATAGTACACTAAAATTAGAAGAAAAAAATGAAAAAAAATCGATGTTAGAAAGTCGTATAATGACAGAAAAGCTTCCTTCAAAGTCAAAAAATATTACCGTGTTCCAGATCCTTGTCTAGTCGCATTTACAAAATTCGATTAAATTTATGGAAGACTAAATTTTCAAAAAAATGTAGAATGTGCTTGTGGTCATCCAATATCAATTGAACATATTCTTTTTGATTGCCCATTCCTATCCCTGTTATACAACATATCTGGGAGAGATGTAGCAAAAATGGGATCTTTAAATGATATAATCTACAGCGAAGAAATGATACAAATTGCAACAGTTTTATCCAGCACTTGCAAATTAATTGTAAACATTAAATCATTTATAGTTATTTTATTAATGTTTATATGTAGCCTTTCACACATGAGTGCATATTCACACTAACACACACACGCACACACTCGCACGCAGCCACACACACACACACACACACACACACACACACACACACACACACACACACACAACACACACACACACACACACACACACACACACACACACACACACACACACACACACACACACACACCACTCTACACACACACATGCATACGCACAGTACACAAACAACCGCACACACACACATACACACACACACACACACAACAACACACACACACACACACACACACACACACACACACACACACACACACACACACATACACACACACTCACACACACACACACACACACACACACACACACACACACACACCACACACACACACACACACACACACACACACACACCACACACACAAACACAGGCACAAACTCTTACGCACGCCGTTTTAATTTGTTTGTTTGGGATTTTTTTTTGGTCTTGATTGGTTTATTTTTAATCTAATATCACCATTGTTGTGAACAGACGTTAATTAATCAATCAATCAATCAAATCTCTTCTTGAGACTTAAAACTGCCATCCTCTCTCGAAGAAAAAAGATAAATGTAAGTCAATTGGCATATGATCCAAATGAAACATATAAGTATCAAGTTCACAGAACATGGCACACATGTCACTCGACATTAAAAAGAAATATAGCCGTAAAAAGAAATATAGCCGTTAACAATACTGTCTGAATCTGAGATGTATGTGCAGCAACCATAGCGGTCGCCATCACCTGCACCATTCAGAATACGTAAATCAAATGTGGTACAAAAATTCAACAGGAGTTTAGAATAGCTATTGAAGTCTTTGTCTTGAGATTTCCTATTTTTGATGATTGAACTACTTATTCTTTAAACATCATGAAATGCAATTGAACAATCTGATGAGCATTCTTCCAAAACACCATAAACATTGTTTGCATTCACCAAAAAAAAAAAGAAAAGAAACGATGACCCTTCAGAGAGAGAGAGAGAGAGAGAGAGAGAGAGAGAGAGAGAGAGAGAGAGAGAGAGAGAGAGAGAGAAATATGTATTCTGCCTTCCTGGCCTGAAAGACTGTAGAAGTAGCACACACACACACACACACACACACACACCACACACACACACACACACACACACACACGCACACGCACACGCACACATGCACGCACGCACCCACACACACGTTCCTGACTAGAACTTCGCTACGTGCTTACATCGGCCATTGTTTCCGTTTTCAGAACACATGTAATAAAATTATTGCTCAAGCTAAAACGAAATACTGGGCAGAATTGTGTGACACCAAAGTAAAAAAAATCGAAGGATATGTTTAAAGTTTGGAAAATAAAGTAAAACAAATGAAAAATTGTTACAAAACACAAGCTTACCCTGTAAAATTAACAAAAGAACTTCCAAGCACAATGGATAAGATGGAAGCTTTCTCCCATTTCTTCTCGGAAAACGGTCGAGCTGTAAATCTTCCAGCAGAAATCAAGTACCATAGACATAAAGAGGAACAAAAAGAACAATATAAGAATCCCATACCAGACAATAATGACTATTTAAATTGTCCATTACAATCATCAGAACTTCTTGAAGCGATAGAATCCATTGCATCTTATGATTCAGCAGTGGGCCTAGATGGTATTTCATACGAGCTTCTTCGTCACTTGCCTTCTTCGTGGAAAATATTACTGCATTCGTTGTTCCAAAAATGTTGGACGTACGGCACTATTCCTACAATCTGGAAAAGTTCAGTGGTAGTACCAGCACCAAAAGAAGGTAAAACGAGAACATCTGTAAATAGCTATAGACCCATTGCTTTAACATCCCATGTTGGTAAACTTCTTGAAAAAGTTGTACAAACACGTTTATTATATTATTGTGAAAAAATGACATTATTCCAGTCCAGCAAGCTGGATTCAGAAAAGAGCGTTGCACAACTGATCATTTAGTGAAACTAACTTCTCATATAAAAAAGCAATTTTTCACGCAGAAAAAGTACATTAGCTACATTCTTTGATGTAAAGAAAGCATATGACCGTGTTTGGTATGCTCGATTATTGTATAAACTGAAAAATATTGGTATTTCTGGGAATATGTATGATTACATAAAAAAAAACTTTCTAGAAGGAAGAAATATATGTACATTAATTAGAAAAATATATTCATCATTCAGGAAAATAGATCTGGGCATTCCTCAGGGATCTGTTATTGCACCTTTATTATTTATTATTTACGATCCTTATACATGATCTCCCAAAGGCATTGTCAAATTCCACCAATGTAGTGCAGTATGCAGATGATATTGCCATTTGAATTCATACTTCATTAAGGAACCACTCGAATAAAAGGGCAGTAAAATTTATACAGACAATGTATCAAGGAGAATTGGACAGATTGTCTGCTTACATGAAAGAGAACGGTCTTGAATTATCTGGTGAGAAAATTTATTTAATGTTTTTTAATAATGGCGAAAACCCAAAAGCTCTGCTCAACCTTATTCTTGACGACAATGTTCTACAATATAAGCAAACAGTCAAATTCTTAGGAGTGTTTTTAGCACCGAAGCTGAACTGGAAAAAGCATATGGAAATTGAATAGATAAAGCTAGGAAAAGATTAAATTTGCTTAAACGTATATGTTGTCAACCATGGGGTCAAGACTGTACTGCACTTTTACATTTATTTACATCGTTAGTCCGATCAAAAATTAATATACGGAC
>CM031626.1:15238286-15245786 GCA_018398815.1 Conus ventricosus
GAAAGTGCTACTTACGATGTAGGAGCGTTTTATAACCCCAAATCTTTGGACTTCAGTTTACTAACCATTGCAGTAGATGAATCATACGGCTTTCAAGTCAGGCTTGTAAACCCTAACTAAATATTTAAATCCGCCAATAAAGAGTGATAGTGCCATCAGCATGGTCATCTCGCCCTATGACGTTTTACCAGAATCAGTTAAATTTTGCCATTTACTGCGCAACTACTGGCTGCGGTGTTTCAAATGCAAATCATTTAAACCACCCCCAATCTTTTAGTAAGGTCAGTATATAACTTTCATGTTTATTACCAGTACAGACGAATACTAACTGAACTACAAGTGCCCCTTCCAAGCGACAACGCGTTTAATCCATTTAAAAGCCCAATGGACAATAATGCATATGAAAGAATCTGCAACGAATTTAACATTAAACTTCAACTAACTTTAGACAAAAGTTAGACCGCAATCATGGGTTAGGCACATTGTATTTGTGGGGTGCAAAAAGAGAATATAATTATGACTACTGGCCTGGCCACACCTCTTTTCAACCAGACAAACAAGTTCGATTGGGATCCATAGAACAAAAACATCCTAATGCTTGGGCAACATTTATCTTGGATGAAAGTAAAGGCCTAACAAAGCCAGGAGTGCAAAGGCTTAATGGCTCCATACGGACATACGTTTGGTGTCTCTTCAGAGCACAAGCACAGACTAAGTCTAGCATAGTTGATCAATCTACAGCTTTGATGCCAGAATACAATCTACCAATCTTAGAAGATGCAATTATAACTGCTGTTGATTTGCCTGCCAGCATACAAAGGTATCAAACGTTCTAACACATGCTTTAGTTCGAAGGTTGACTGTTGTAGGCCATGGATATTTCATGCTACCCCTGACCTTAGACTACAGATTGGCTTGATAATCAGAATTCTAATAACGAAATCCTCATAGCAGGAGACGACCAAAACTTAGGGGCACAATCAAGGTTTAAAACACAAGGCCGCCCACCATTGTAAAAAAAAAATACCTAACACTCGAAGAAAGCGATCCCGATATAAGGCTACCCACACCAGAAAGCACCAGAAAGGCACTTCCAACCAGTTACTGTGCCTCACACTCTGACCGTCCATACTAGCAAAAAGACAGCCCTTGTTGTATTTGTAACTTTTACTATAAGCCATACTTATTTCACAAAAAAATAATCAGCAGCTAGCACTCCTAACGTCCACAATGGTCAGCCATATAACCATCAACTTTGCCTATAGTAGACAAACCCCACTAACAACACTACCTATTATTCCAGGCATAGCCACGAACGCTATGGCAGCATAACTTCTTATAATAAGTTTGCTAGATGCTGTACATTGTTTCTAATCCAATTTTACAGGCTGGGTGCGGAGGCACTACGGTTCCGTTTGCGCACTGCCAGTTAAAGCATAAACGAGTGTAGAGATAGCAAACCCAAACGTCTTTAGTAAGCTAAACATTTAAATCCCCTGTATCCCATGAACAGAGTCCTACTCTTTCTGCCAGCGTAGTATTTACATAAGTAATTCTGTTATAGTTTCTCTATCTGCTTGTTTGGTGATGCTAACTTCCTCTGTAAGTAGACAGCACTTCAAACTGGCTTCCTTAGCAACCTTAAATCCTTGTATTATCTGCTGTATTCTACTAGACCTTTTCTTCCTCGCCCTAAATGTTTACGTCTGCATCAGCCAGTTTATTTGTTCTTCTTCTATCTCTCAATCCCAGCACACCGAAAGTTTTGCAAATTATTTTTTTTCCCCCCCCCTTTAGTTCACCCCTTATAGTCCGTAGAAGCAGCATAAGCCAGGTTATTCACGCAAGGCAATGAGAAATCGTCAATTTTTTTTACTGATGTCACTTCATATAAAACTCGTTTCAATATTCTGCTATCAGTTCATCTGCTTGTTGAGTTTAAATCTTCTGAAGAGGTGTGTATTGTATTTTAGATTGTGTATGGCAACCTCTTGCCCAAACGTTTTAGTAAACACTAACGCCTTTCGCACTAAGCTCTAAAAGGTTTAATTGTTCTTCCTTAGCAATAGGAGGTAGTTTTCGCCTATTGTGCTTAGTTTTTAAAAACTTGTTTGGTTTTGCCGTTGAAGTAGCTTTTACAACAAAACACGCCACCCCTGCACAGTTTCTTATATACAAATGATGCCCCACCATCTTCCTCAAAATCGTTAGGATCAAGCACGCCTGGTAGCTCTCGTCGATGCCATACTTAGAATGATTGGAGATAGTCTGTGTTCTTGGCAAAATTTATTGCGATGCCGTATTTAGGGAGGGTAAAAGTGGAACGGTGGCGGCTCGGCGTCCTCTTTGGGGGGCAACACCGCGGTGGGTCCGAGTGCAAGGGTGGCTGCTTCGAGGTCTTTCAGGTTTTAGCCGAAGAAGGGTGGTGGTGGATAGGGATGGGGCCGGAGTGCAAAGTTTTTCTGTTTCATCTCTTTCTTCATCCACTTTACATGAACAGGATGTCGGCATGATTCTGTAGTGTCTACAAACAAAAAAGTAGACTTACCTGAATAGGCGGCCGAGGAGAGAGGTTAGAGAGAATGAGAGTATCTTTTTGTGTTTTATAAAAATGAACTCAAATGGTTGTGGACCACGACCCATACGAAAGAGAAGGAACCCCCATGGCGTAAAAGTATACGACAGACTGTAATAGTGTAAATGCTCATCAACAGTTCATCCTGGTCAAGTTTTAACAGTCAGGTTTCCTGTTCTGGCGCTTGGCGAAATATTAATGCCAGGCATGCTAAACTATCATTCAAAAAGATATTACATCGGAAGATCCTAATGCTACAGTTGTTGCTAATTTGGTGGCAGGTCTATTCTTAAACATATGGCAATCAAACTGAGGGCAGAGAATCTTTTTGCACACAGGCAGGACATATTTGCCCTCTATTCTAACCTAGCTGCAAAAAAAGAAAGAAAGAGAAAGTTTATCAGGGAGTACAAAGCCCCAACGGTCTAAGAGCACAGGCTTAAAGCGGAGGATGCAAAGATGATGTTAAAGATGAGGCAGTAGCAAACGCATTTGCAACAAGATTCGTGCATCCCTACTAAATGTTTGAACGTTTAAATGACGCATAAGCCATATTACACAAGGTGCACTAAAAGAAAAACATACTTATGAACAGACAATTAATCCTAGCGATTCTGTGTTGTCTGTCTGAAACCCGTATAGCTAAATACACGGTTAGCGACATTTCCTCATGAGTTTGAGTTGTTACTAACCCTGAACAATCTAACCCAGTTAAAAATAAAACAGTTATTTATTATGAATAGAGTTTAAATACACTCCACTACAGAAAATAGAAACAAAGCGAGACACTCTCTGGAACATACATCTATAATCGTCTCTGAAGTCTTTTAAAAGGACTATTGTTCTGTTTACTGAAGGAACACTCTTTTCATAGAATCAGACCGTGTTTATAATCCAAAAATTGAAGAAGTTGACTGTGGGGCAATAAATGGCAAGTCTGATCAGTTGTATCGGGTCGCGGACATTTACCTCAACCAACACTATGAAGAAATAAGAAAGATTGTTCGGCTGGAAGGTAGGCAAAGGAGCCTGCAGTTGATCGGGGTATGTAAAAAACTTCGCCTATTATGAATTAAGACATCAAAGACTACTTAATAACAAATATTGGCTGTTGGCTGGATAATAGATCGCTCATTTTGACAACAGATAGTGTTGGAATGGTGAAAGGTAGGTGAAAGATGGTAGATTATAAAATAAATATTACACAAGAAAGCAGACGAATACGCCCCAAGAAAAAATGCATGTTTTTATGTTTTGTGATGCTCAGTTAAACATTGAAGAAAAACAGGTTAAAAGCCGTGGCTTATTAAAATTGCAGCAAAATAACCTATTTAAAAATCAGATAGATAGTTTTGAAGTTTCTGCCAAAAGAACCGCACTGTTCTCTTATCTGCTGAATTATACAGGGTGGATGGGTAAAACTGGTCCTCGTACTTGATTTGTTACAAACAATATATAGGTTTCATTACGAGCACATTGTTATATCTGCACACCATTAAGCACAACAATTACTTAACAAAGAAAGGAATTTTATTTTGGACAGACGAGAAAATATTTTAGTTGATCCTAGCGACAAAACTGAGCGACTGTTTAGAACATCACAATAACTATTTGAGGAACTGAAACACTGTTTATAGTGCTGACTGTACACTGAAGCGAGACATTGTTAAAAAAAGAAAACTCTATCCAAAGCTATCCTTTAGGTGTGGCGCCACGCGTTAGTTTCATGTGTGGCTCTTAACTCAAAGAATGACAAATGCTGATTCTTAAAAGACTTCGATCGCAGTTAAATCGGTTGTGATAATTTTACACAAAGGACAAAGATATTTTTGAAGAATGTTTAAGTGAACAAATCGGACAATAGAATGAGTTTAAAAAAATAAAAGAGCAGTTAGAAAAATCAAGCATGCTAAGCTATGCTTACGGACTGACCCCCAGTTCCAATACGTTTGTTTATATATAATTATAAATATTAAAAAAGACGTGTCTCGAGGGCCATCATCCAAGCGCAGCTAGATCCTAAATGCCACAGCAGTAGGAAAGGCTAAAAGACCTAGCAACACAACTGAGTTGATCTAATAGGAGTAGCATGAATGATGTTTTAAGGAAGTTGAGTACACAGATAACGGGTGTTTACAAACGACAAGAAATTGAAGACAAACAACGACAGCAATATCCACCCGAAGAAGAGATAAGAAATTAAGGGCAAACGATTTGGCAAACATAAAGCAAACTTCATAAAAGAGAGAATAGCTTGGGCGTTCTTCCTGAAAGTGCTGTGCATTTAAACGTTAGAACTACGTATCCCCAATGGTAATACTTGATAAACAACAATTTTAGAAAGCCTTAATGCGGACCCATCTTTTAGCCTATTTTACCATGAACACAACAGAAAAAAACAGATTGAAATAACTTATAGCAGGTGTTCTGAATAAATGCTACAGAGAAAGAAGTTACCCTTACCTGAAGTGGGGTGATGACACCGTTGGCTTAGAATTACCCCAACGCAACTGTCACTACCTAGTCAAATGAACGATGATTTTTCGCTTAATTATTACTCCGATGACTGCGATACAAGTGTTTCCAGAACATAACTGTTAAATTATAGGTAAACAAATAAAGGCTGAAAAACATGGATGCTCCTCTTAAGCTCGGATTGCAATTTACTAAACACGGTGGAAGACGAAAATAAACACCCTTGTATCATCAAGCAAGGTTACTGTGATGGTTGACAAAACAAACTAAACGAGTACTCGACTTATATTTTTCAATAAGATGTGATATTTATTGACGTTTTTACTCTGTCTTTAATGAATGCTGCCATAAGAATTAATAAGTAAGAAGATATGTACAAGCTTAATTTTAAATAATCTTATTTAAAAAATTGAGGTTCAACAGTTTTAGGTAAGAGCAACTATATCCGAACTTCAAAAGAGAAATAGAAATGCGACTTGGATAAGTATAGGGCTTACTAGAAGATAATATGCTAAAGCTTTTAAATACACTTTCTTATGTTAGTATACTGTCTCATCACTGTAGCTAGCGTAAGTGCTGGAGTCTAGTGTATTGCACTTTTAAGCTACTGGGGTTGGAGCCCAGCCTCTTTAGCATTAGGGGGCCTTGGTTTGGTTTAGGCGCCATGTCCTATATTGTAAGTGCGGTTTTAAAAAAAAATAACACATAAATACAAAAGCACAAAGCATTGTTTGCCCGAGCATCAGCAAATAACTTTGGCTCATTAAGATTTATAATAAGCAAAGTCATTACGAGGAATAAAAAACATTACAGACGCAGAATTATCAGAAGCTTATGGCAGAGGTGAGGATTAACAGACGACAAAAAATTGAACTTCAAAAAATTGAGAAAGACTTTTACTTCACGACAGGTAGACACTGATGCAAATTAAACAGAACATTGAAAAACAAACACATGACCAGTTAAACCCAAAAAAAGGCCGAAAAAAAACGTTAACAAGAAAAGTAAGTTTAGCAAAATAAATACTATAATTATGTTAACTCACTGTGTTCTATGGCGGACAAAAAAACTTGCACTCTTTCACGAACAAGGATCTTTTAGGGGCAGTCTTTTTAAGAAGAGAGAGTATCTCTTAAATAATACACGGGGAGGGGTTTGTATTCATAAATCTCTCACTACATATACATCTAGCTCCATATAGGGTCTGTGGCTCTAATCTAACATCGCCCGCTACCTCTCAGGGGCAAACAAGTATCTTACTTTTTAGTCCAAACGGCAAGCGTTTTTGAGTCCCCTGCCACATCTTCAGTAATGCTAATTTTTATTAATATGATTGCGTTTACTGGTTTAAGGCCTTTGCTTTAAATACCTTCATTGTTCAGGCACGTACAACTGCTGCAATCTCCCAACCCATTCATGTTGCGTGCTTTGTACTTCGTAGGTGTCCATATTCTCTGTGATATTGAAGTAACCAGACGAACCGCTAGCTATCAAATAAAGTTTAGTCTACAATGGGCATGTGATCAATGGTTGCCTGGATCCCTCTCTAACTGAAACATGATTAATTTACAAAACAGCTGGATAACAGAACCTTTAAACTCGATTTTCCATCAACAACCTTGAGTTCAACTAGATACTTTAAATGTAACCTCGCATACATATTTGTTGTAAAGCCCCAGACACAGCAGATGAGCTTTTATCCGGTTAAAGGTTCAGTGAATAGTTTGTAATCTTGAAGCCATGACGCAATACTGTCAGAGCAAACTTAAACATTTATTCTTCTAACTTTGTCATGTGGAAGAAACAGCAAGTCCATCTGTGGGTGTGCATTTGGCACTGGAGTTAACAAATCAAGGCCTTATTATTCTTTTTGGGGCCAGGCAAATATGATTTCTGCAAATTGCCTGTTTTGAAAGCCGAGTCTTTCGCAACTGAATCAACACTCCTAGCAGCTTTACTTAGTTTTACAATAGCGGTCTTTCCTTTCCAATACCTTTAGGATAATACGTATATTTTGTACTTCGTATTGTCCATATTTTTAAATGCATTTATTTTTATCACAAGAAAGTGAGTGCAGCAAGATAGACTTGAGGTCATGCCAACTGCAAGTAAAAACAATCTCTGCAGTCTTCTGTTCCCTCAGATGGTTCATAAAATGTCATTAGAGTTTCTGGCGTGGCGATTGCTATAAACGTCTTACCTGTCACTAAGTAATACTCATTCATTGCGTCATCAACGTCTGTAAATGTGTGAGCTCTGCATGTCCCTGACTCTTACCTTTTTATCAAATAAAGTACGTAAGTGACAATTCTCCTTTTTCTCATAAGCCGTCTCTTGCCTTAGCAAATATTCCATTCCTTGTTATGACGGTTCTTCTCTCTTCATCGACCGCAATTTACTAGACAAATAATTGTCTTCCAAGAGAAGGCCAAAGCGTTAACAATAGCTCC
>CM031626.1:15250786-15267029 GCA_018398815.1 Conus ventricosus
TTGTTGAGTAGTAAATGCAAGTTTTTCATCTGCTCTAAAAAATCCTACTATCTGCATTGGGGCCTCTGTAAATCATGGTGTGTGTGGGCCCCGTCGACGCTAACAACAACAAAGGCATAAGAACAGATCTGATGGATGGGTTAATAAGGCTGTTTTTTGTTCAGTTTTGTGGACACGTAAACTGCGGCCAGATGATTCAAAGTCAGCGTAAAAACCACGCACGGGCTCATATTGCATTTTTGTGTACATTTCTTAAAACGTAACTTTAGACCCAGGTTTAGGTGTGAGGAGTTCATTTTCACAGTCTACAAAACTTTTACAATGTTCTTATGACTGCAGCTGCTTCTATACGTTGGAATTCTGACTAAACATCTCCTACAAAGCTCTTGTTTAGATTTATATACTTTGATGTATATTCTACAGTCTGCTTATTTTCTAATAATACATAATGACTCATTGTACTATCTGCAAACAGGATCAGTCTACATGAATTCTTAAGTGATTCGCCTAAAGTGGGAGCGTGGGGGAAACCTTAGAGCACTAGCATTGCTTCTACAACCATTGTATACGTTACAGTGATTGTTTTTTGTTTTGCTCTTCAACGAGATATACTTTTCTATACTTACATGAAAGTTTATGTTATCAAAGTTCAGCTACTTGCTTATATGTTCATACTTGAAACTCTGTTTGCATGATTTTTAACAGATGTAAATGCGCTAAAACACACCACATAAACACATTTTGTCAAATTATTATTTAAAGACTGCCGTTTTTAAAACTCTAAACTCTTTGGGAGAGGAAGGTAATAATGCCAACTATATGATATAAACTTTGTTTTGTATTCAATTTTGATTTCAAGGACTGTCCCACAGACCCAGCAGAACCCCTTAACTTTGCCACCTCACTTGCCTGGTTTAAACTGTGTAAGCATGTAGTCAGCCATCAGAATTAAGTCGCGATACCTGTAATAACTTCTCCTTTCTGTTTAGTTGACACCAAACTTGCATGTTACTATCATCAGTCGTAATATAATCAATCAGAAAGGCCGAACACAGCACTTTTACTAGTGGCACCATCTGAATGAGACACTGGATTTTAGAGATAGCCCCTGGTTTTGGGGGGGGGGGGGGGTGGGTGTCACGCTTCATGAACATTGTTGGGTTAATAATGCCCAATGTCTTCTTCGCTAAACTATTGCTTAATTG
Organism: Conus ventricosus; assembly: GCA_018398815.1. Classification (NCBI taxonomy): domain Eukaryota; kingdom Metazoa; phylum Mollusca; class Gastropoda; order Neogastropoda; family Conidae; genus Conus; species Conus ventricosus. Next base: position 15,251,992 of record CM031626.1, read on the forward strand.
TTTGTACACTATCAAATATTTCTTCCATCGTATATGTTTCCATCCTCGAATTTACTTGTGGCCGTCATTTTAAGCCACAATATTTATGTAAATTAAAAAAAAATGTAAATAAAAGTAAGTAACGCGCTTTTATTCTTCACCAAACGTTGCAACACTTCAAGAGCGTTAGACCTTACCAATAACACCCGCTAATATTAGCTTTTTCTGAAATCACTACAGTCAAAGTTCATCACTTAATTGCATTGTAAATAGTTCACTATGCTTTTATATATTGTTTACATCATTCTCAAACCCAAATCACTACAATCAATGTTTAACACTTCATTGTTTTCGTCAAATATTCATTACAAATCTTTAAATTCAGATTCATGAGTTCGCAGCCATTTTAAATCTAAAATAAATAAAAAAAATAATTGTAAATTCAACAGTTATTCCATAGTCATTTACTAATGTAAAAACATTATCTCATTAAAGCGAAAAGCTACTCCTTCAGAGCCAGTAGAACAGTCAATAACATCTTCAGGAGCCATATTATCAACTACAATGTCAACAACTATAACCGTTGGGCCAAGAATCTGGTATTTTACTGATAGCGTGCTTCACACTTTCTCGTAAAACAATGCCTCAAAAAGATCAGAATAATTCTCCAAACCTGCCCTTTTAACTTCTTCTCTATCAGCCCCCCACCACCTCTCCTCCCTCCCAAAAATTCTACATATGTTACTATGCTCTGTAACTACTTCGGGCTTCATATTTAAACCAGAATAAAAACAACAATTAAAAAATACTAAACAAGCCGTTCCTCTTGTTTTACGCAAGAATCAGAAGAGAAATCAATAACAGGTAGCTGACTAAGTGCTGCTGCTGCATGCTTGTGCTTGGGCTGCCTCACGGTTGTTTTGGCATGACTCATGTGTGGCGCGATCGTGTGCAATCATTCCAGAAAAATCTATTGTCACAATGCGCATGTGCCACCGCAGAGGTAGATTTCATCATTTCTCGCACGACAGACAGTGAGAGATGGTTGTGTTTGACTGTGCTCCTACTGACTGCTGTTTTTAGCTGTTATTTTAACATTGGCTGGTAGTAGTACATCCGTCATTGTATATTTGGAGCATTTATAATGGAGATAGTACTAGCCTGTTCTTCAGTAAACTCTCTCTACTAGCCATTGTTAAAATAACAGCCAAGAAAGCTCGGCTGCAGCAGTTACTGCTGTAACTCTGCCAAAGCCAGTTCAAGCCTGGTTGGAAAAATAGGAACGCAGCAGCGGCCTAGACAGAGTGATCTCACAGGACGTTTGACCTAGTTTACAGGGCTGGCAATTAGGTCAAACGTTCTTGTGAGATCGCTCGGGCTTACAAAGCAGTGCAGTAAACTAGGCCAAACGTTCTTGTGAGATTGCTCTGTCTAGCTGATTAAAGGCTTTACTTAGCCGAGGGAGAGAAGGTAAATATGCGGATTCACGATCAAACAAATCTTATTTTGCGCGAAAACCCCCATTTTAAAGTAACGATTATGTCGATTTTTGGCGGTTTTGTGTGTTAATTTTGTTTGTGAAAGGTGTTAATTTTGGCTAAAAGTGACATGAGATGGACGTGATTTGTATGTGAAAATGGGGGGTTTTCGTGCAAAATAAGATGGGTGGTCTTGAACCCGCATATTTACATTCTCTAACCTTTATGAACAATATAAAGATCCAAAATCACATTTCAAAGTCTTAGTTTGAAAAAAAAATGCAAAAACAGTCTTTATCTGTTTAAAAAAATCATACTCCATCACAAATCACACGAAGAACATATAATGATACTGATTATTCCAAATGCGGATCATGTTTATATGTACCAAAATGTAAAACACAGTTTTTCTTGTTGCAAAGCGAGACCACTGCAGGCGGAAATCTAAACAAATCTTAAATAAATGTTTGCGAACCGCCCAGAGAACGTGGACAAGCGAGTCACAAGACAAAACACAACGCGTTTCGACCTCTTAGGTCTTCGTCGGGTGATAAATAAACGAATAAAACAACGAAAATTCACTTAGCTTTGATTGCTTCAGATCGCTTAGGGTACAGCGCAAGGGACAGTGACAGCAATTGAACCCATACTTTTCAGTTGAGTACGGAAAACCCAGTCTGAGTCAAACCATACCCCCTCCCATTTGTGAAAAAACAGGTTGCGCTGTACCCTAAGCGATCTGAAGCGATCAACGCTAAGTGAATTTTCGTTGTTTTATTCGTTTATTTATCACCCGACGAAGACCTAAGAGGTCGAAAACGCGTTGTGTTTTGTCTTGTGACTCGTTTGTCCACGTTCTCTGGGCGGTTCGCTAACATTTATTTAACAGTTTTTCTTGCCTGTTTTCACATAAACATGTGTCCCAAATCCTCACAAAACGAGAATTTCCTCATGGCTCACTTGATAAGAAAAATTTGCCAAGTGGAAGTCTTTGTTCAAGCAAGAATGTACAATATAGTACTCCACTCGAAAGTTAAACACTTTTTTTCATTCTTTACAATGGACCGACGTGAAAAAAGAAAGAAAAACCAAACAAGCAAAAACACTTGTAACACATCAAATGAAGTATTCTGCACACATTTACAAAGTAGCATCCTACAATGAGACACCAATGCCAATGCATATGCACTTTTGGAAAAAAGATCAATCACAACTACTTATTAATTCAGATTGACAGTAGCAGACATAACCCTGCCAAAATGTCAATAAAATCTTTCCACAATGAAACAACAGAGAATAATAAAGTCCGTCCACAATGAAAACAAACAGCAGAAACAGTCTTTTCTTTTTATGCAGTTGCAGCTGCACGAAGGATACTGTGCACTCGCGCACGGGACAGAAAATCTGCCATTGACATTCTGAGTTCCAGGTAGTGGCTCAATGTCAAACTTGAACTCCTGCAATGCCAAAGCCCATCTTAACAGCCTGCTATTTTTTGTCTTGGACGACTGCAACAACGTCAATGGCCTGTGGTCGGTTTGTAACCGAAAACGGTCTTCCAGTAAGGAATCTGGCAAATTTCTCACAAGCCCAAACAATGGCAAGACACTCCCTCTCAATTGTTGAGTATTTGACTTGTGTGTTAGAGAACTTTTGACTTGTATATTGCACAAGGTGTAACAATCCATTCTTCTCTTGCAAAAGTACAGCTCCCATGCCTTTGGAGCTGGCATCAATTTTCAAAACAAAATCCTCTGAAAGAGAGGGTAAAAGCAGCACAGGGAATGAATGGAGGGTGTTTTGAACACATTCCAGAGCTTTCTGGCACTCATCTGACCAGACGCAAAGTGTGGTGCATATCTTCTGTAATAGGACAACAATCCAAGGAGTGATCTATCTGTTTCTTTGTAGTGGGTCTCTTCAAGGCCAAGATCTTTCCTACTTTCTTTTCCTCTGGTGTCATTTTCCCAACAGAAATGACATGATCCAAAAACTCAAGAGTCTTGAATCCAGCACGAATTTTGGACGGTCTAGCCGTCAGACCAAAATTCCGGAGTTTACAAAAACGGCTCTCAAGTTATCCAGAAGATAATCCCATGACTTTGCAGCAAGCAAAATGTCATTATAAAAACTTACTGCTCCTCACCCATAACGTTTTAGTGCGCGCATCATTCTCGCAAAAGAAGCTGGGGCGTTTTGTAATCAAAATGGCATTTTCGTCCATTGAAACAGTCCAAAAGGTGTCTGAAAAGCTGTTTTTTTCCTTGTCTGCTTCAGCCATCGGGATTTGCCAATACCCTTTAGTTAAATCTATTTTGACAAAATATTTTCCTTCTCACAGTTGACAAAGAAGTTCCACAATGTCTGGGATAGGTTCTGCATCAAACACAGTGATTTTGTTTAACTTCCTGTAATCGATGCAAAACCGCACCGAGCCATCAGGTTTGTCCACCAATACAACTGGTGAGCTGTATGGTGACGAGGACGGTTCAATAACTTTCAACCCGAGCATAACTTGAATCTCTCTTTCGACAACCTGTTTTTTCACAAATGGGAGGGGGTATGGTTTGACTCAGACTGGGTTTTCCGTACTCAACTGAATAGTATGGGGTTCAATTGCTGTCACTGTCCCTGGGGTATCAGCAGAGATAGTGGAAAGGGGAGATTTCTCACTCGCTATGTGCGCTTACTGCCAGAATTGAAGCCGGCCTGGCCTGCTCGCGCGGCGTGGGCGGAAGGGGGAAACTGCACCACCACCTTCCTGCTGGGAGTTAAAACACGGCGTGTCTCTGGCACCGCTGTACTGGCGCAGTGTGAAAATTGCACAAGGCGTGTGGCTGCTGTTTGTTGTTGTTGTTTTTTTTTCCAGTTCAGCAAATAGTAAATGCAACAGTACTACAAAAGGCATACGACCTCTCTCTCTCTCTCTCTCTCTCTCTCTCTCTTCTCTCTCTCTCTCTCTCTTCTCTCTCTCTCTCTCTCTCTATCTCCGGCACAAACATTTAACATTATGCTATGTTGGACGATCAAAATCAATAGTATCAATACGGTATGTACGTCTCTCCCAAACCGATGGTTTGGACATGAAACAAACAAAATTATCCAGATCATGTGTCTGAGGATGTCATTAGATAATGCCAAAGTCCTCTAACGACATGAGACAATTAGTCTAGCAGTACAAACTATATATACCGCACAGCGGTAGGCAAAGCAGCCTGTCACTTTTTTTCACTATTTGTTTTGTCCTCAGTTCTCAAGCAGGCCGGTTGATCTTTGGCATGACTCGCTTTCACGTGTGGGGCAGTTTCATCATTTTTCTGTTTTGCCTGCCGGACATGGAGGCAAACTTTTTGTTGTTGTCCTTGAGCAAAAAGTGCAGCCTTATGTTGATAAATAGCTGCAGCACGAAGTCTGGCATGTTGACACATTGTCCAGCAGGGCATGTCAAGTCATCACTGTCGCCCATGTCTTTCTCAAGCGAAGCACCATGCGTGCCCGACATCTGTCCATGTTCAGCAGTTGATCAGCGGACTTTTTGAAAGTTGCTTCCAACTGCTGGACCCTCAGTGTCAGAGCTTCGCTCGGGATGACGAGACCGGCTTCGTCAGTGTACTGTTTTTCTTAAGGAAGACTTCAGTCTCTTGCCTTGCAGCTCACCTGTCAATATTTCATTGCAGTCTGAGCATACGTTCTTTTTGATCTTGCGAGCGATGTAGCCGGCGATGTATCTCAGCACATTCTTTTCTGAAATATTGAGCTCTTCTCGTGGAACATGAATGCAAGGCTGATGAGAGCGGCATCATCTCCTGACTGGTATTGGGGAGACAATGGGACGTCTTCCAGTGGTCGATCAGCTCTTTGTTCCTCCGAGGACAATTAGCCACTGCTTCAAGGTTGAGGAGGAATGCATCGCCGTCTTCCATGCAGTTACTGGAGTCACTTTGGACAGAATTGCATCGACCATAACCTGGCGTAAGTATAGCCGGAATTGCTTTGAGTCAGGGTTGTCCACGTGTCCACCTTTGTGTCTCAGCACTGAGAACAGATTCTCGATGCAGTCCTGATTCAGGCGACTTGTTAGAGAAATCTAACGCCGAATCTGTCACGCAGTTCTGGCCACAGTTGAAGCAGACTTTTGATGGTTATCTTCCATCCTGCAAGACAGGGCAGCTGTCGTGAACTGCCGGACTGCAGAGAGTTGAGCCACAAAAGAATGTCACCCAGAAATTCTTGATGACCTACGTGTCACTGAAGGCATGGGCCATGTTTTGCGAGCTTCTGAGGGTGCGGCTGTTGAATGTATTGAACAGCTTGTCCATGGTTTCAATGAATTTGGCTGTTTCGATGGCTTCATTTGGTAGAGATTTTAGCTGAACCATAGTAGAAATTCCAGCAGCCACGCTGTGTGAAAGTACTTGAGCAGCGTAGTGAACTCTCAGCTTACCAAATGAAGATACATCAATGTGCTTCTTGGACAGCTTTGGTGCCATTCGAACGCTGTTCTGTGAGTCCAAATGGAAAAATTCTTTGATGTATCCCATTCGATGTTTTGGTCTTCTTTTGAAAAGCCTGTTTTTGCTAAGTTGTTTCTCATGCTTTTCAGAAGGTGCAGTGGGTCATAGATGACAAAGACTTTGTTTTCTTCATGAAGGAAATAAGTTTCTCTTCACTGACACCAAGACCGGTTAGTGCCTTTCTGTTGTTGGAGCCCTGGTCACAGACGACGGCCTTGACGTGCAGTCCTATGCCACTGACTTTGTTGATGCACTGCACAAGCAGGGACCTCAGAAGATCACCGTTGATCGGACCAGTTGAAAGGAAATATCCAATAGGTTGTTTCCAGGGTTCAAGGAGTCCGCGGACCATAAAACCTGTTGCATGATTGGCAGCAAACGTACTTCTCTGGTTCCCAAAATTTCCAGGCCCTCCACATAGTCTTTTTCCTGGTTGTATGACAGTCCCTCCTTTATGGTCATCTCATCAAAGACAACAACACAGAGCTTTCCGTGTTTTAGAGATGAGACCTTACTCTTCAAAGCTTCCAGGATCTTGTCATTGAAGCCTGGGAACACTTGAACTCTCTGCATGGATTGAGCAAGAGTCGCTGACGAAGGAAGGCAGAGTATCTTCCGCAACAATCTGTAAGTCCTCGGGCTTGAATGCATCAGTGACAATGCCATCGCTTTTTCAGTGGGTGTCCATCTGTTTCCGCGAGGTTTTCGAGATGCGAGTCTGATTTGTGTTGACATAAATGATGGCAGAAGGAGGAAGAATGTTTTTCAGTTCTGCAATAATTTTTTTTCTTTTTTGTTGTCTCGTTGACTTTAGTATGTTGCTTTTTCTTCTTCTCCTTCCTGTTCTGTCGCGGTGACATGTAAGCTTGAAGTTTCCCCTCAAGCGACGATTGTTTTGCTGCAGAACTTTCAACTTCTTCTTGAGAGCTAATTTTTGAGGAGATGAGACTTTACGTGTGGCTTGCTGTGGTGCAGGTGAACCCGGCGATATCACTGCAGGGACTGAGGTTGCCCAAAAGAGGTAGATGGCGCCGACTCGCTAGCTGTGATTGAACTGGAAGCAGACGATATATCTGTTCGCTGATCAACCGATAAATCAATCGATAACCGGTCAGTCAGCTGTGATGAACCCGAGACTGGCACTGACGAATCTACAGCTGGTGTTGACATATCAGCTTCTTCTGTAAAACAAAAAAACCTCGGCATGAGGAGAGAGAGAGAGAGGAGAGAGAGAGAGAGAAAAGAGAGAGAGAGAGAGAGAGAGAGAGAGAGAGAGAGAGAGAGAGAGGAGAGAGAGAGAGAGAGAGAGAGAGAGAGAGTTCATATTTTGTGTTTATGTTATTCAAGTTAACAAAAGCCAACATTCAAATGTTCAAAAGCTAAATTCGTTTCTTTTCCCGGCATCATGAAAGTAATGCTCAATCAGGAAAGCAATTTCAGTTACGGTTCAAGCTGCAGCGGAAAGTTTCAATCTAATAGCAGAAGGACATAATTACCAGTTGGTGTTTGTGTCTTCTTCTTTGTCGTCCGTGGCTGTTTGGGGGTTTGCTGTCCACAGCGGTGTGGGCAGTTTTCTTTTCCGTGTCACACTCGATGGAGGATTTGGGACTTTGAAAATTGTTGGTACTGCAGAACTGAGAAGGCCTAATTCTGCCTTTTTGTTGACATTCCAAAACTGGTTGTCCTCAAAGTGCTCAATACACAGGGGACAGTTTTCACTGAGGTACTTTGCTGATCGTTGTCGAAGATCTTCTCGCCGACAGTTCTGTACCCATTGTTGACTTCTGCAATAAGACATTATCCCGATCAACGGACAATCTCGTTGTTTCAGTATGATTGACGTTCAGCTGGTTACTGAACAACTGATCACACACACACACACACAAAACACACACACACCACACACACACAAAACACACACACACACACACACACATACACACACCCCACAACAGTGGCACACACACACACACACACACACAAAACACACACACAACACACAGTGGACACACACACACACACACACACACACACAACCACACACACACACACACACACACACACACACACAGTGGCACACACTCACACACACAACACACACACACACACACACACACACACACACACACACACACACACACACACACACACACACACACACACACACATACACACACAGAGGCATACGCACACACATATTGTGTCAAAGTCTTAGAGTCTGAAACACACACGCTCACAGACACACACACAGAGAAACATGCACACACACACACACACACACACACACACACACACACACACACACACACACACACACGCACACACACACACACAGTCACACACACACACACACACACAACACACACACACACACACACACCACACACACACAACACACCACACACGCACACACACACACACCACACACACGTGATGCTGACACACACCGTCCACACACTGACAACCCCACACATCTCATGATGTTGGTTGTTGGTCTTTGTTACAATTTGAATCTTTATTAAAACAAAAAGCATACCTTGATTCATCCCTGGGGAAACGAAAACATTCGACATCCTTTTTTCCGTGAAATGGTGCAGTTAGGAGCTGCACACCACAGCCATTTTGACCAGTACCAGACCGTCAGAATGTACCGGTGCCGAGTACGGCATACCAGAAACTTTCTCTGTTTACTCCCCGAGCGGAAGAGGGTGGTGGGTCCTGCATATTAATGAGGCTCGCGGCGTGGCTTCAGTGCGCGGCTGAAGTGAGATAATCTCCCTTTCCCCTATCTCTGGTATCAGTCAGAACATCTGAAAGTCCTTCAAAAATACCTTCCAATTGTTCTTTCTGAATCGAAGACCAGATCATACACACAACAACATCACGATAAGTTTCTCCCTTGACAGAAAGAGTGGGCAAAAGGTACAGTATCATCTATACTAGTAGATGTTAACAATCCCACATTTGTTTTTTGCACAGTCTTTGCTACTGTCTCTGTGTGACATCAGGTACAAAATCAGAACCAATGATTTCTGTAACAGCCACATCTGTTCCAGACACTGGACATATCCATTCAATTGACTCGTTAATGGCAACATTTGTACGTTCAACATACTTTTTAGCATGTGTACATGGAATACCTTTTCAGCATTTGCCATTTTCATTTGTAGTTCACCAGAAAGTTTTTCAATGACATCAAAAGGACCTGTCAACATGACACGAAGTTTGATGTGCTCATCTGTCAGCAGGACAAGTACCTTGTCACCTCACGGAATGAACGTGCCTTTGCTTTCCCTGTCAGCAAAGTCCTTATACAAGTCAGTTTTCCTGTCAGCCGACTGTTGGGCAAAATTCACATGCGTCTTTTATTTGGTTATGCAGGTCATGGATGTATTGGTAAACGTTCTTGTCTTCAGGTATATCTGTCTTGTTCGTCCATTGTGTGATAACAGATCCAAAGGATCCCGTGGTGAGTGTCCAAAAAGCAGTTCAAAATGCGAAAACCCCAAAGTTTTGTTCGGCAGTTCCTGTATGCAAATAGCAATGCAGATATGAAACGATCCATTCTTGGGGCTCCTGCTTGTGACATTTCCCAGCATAGACTTTAATGTTCCGTTAAATCTTTCAACCATTCCATTGACCGGTGATGGTATGGCGTGGTTGAAACAGAAGAGATCGACAACAGTCTGTATATTTCCTTCATGAGTTCTGAAATGAACTGTGTCCCACAATCTGACAGAATTTCCTCGGGAAGTCCTACTCTGGAAAAAAAAATAGAGAGTAGTGCCTCAGCGAAGATACGGTATCAATTTTCTTCAGGGGAATTGCTTCGGGAAATCTTGAGTGACAAGAGTGATAATACTGTGTAACTTCGTTTGCGACTCCTGGCCAAAAAATAGATTCCAGAACTTTTTTAACGTTCTCTTGATACCGCAATGACCTGCAAACAATGCATCATGGGCCCTATGTAATACTGTTTCTCTCATTGGTTGTGGAACCACAATCTGTTTCTCTTGTCTTGTCCAGGTACATGACCGTAGAGGATGTCAGAGTCCAGTATGTATTTCGGCTTGTCCGTTGGTTTGTCAGAGACACTCTGCTTTGCAGTAAAAAGTATAGTCGTCAATGTCTCGTCTCTTCTCTGCATGGTCTTCAAAACATCTGGCGTAACTTTAAGTTCATCCAGTTTTGAAACCTTGCGCGGTTTTGTTGATTTTCCTTGCTCTACAACTTTTGATCTTGTACTGATGAGACAAGGAACGAAAGATCCACCAGCACCACCATGTACTGTCGCAACACCTGGTAGATTTCCCAAAATCAAATCGCAAACTGGATTCTCAATAACACAGGCGGTAAGCGACCCAGAGTAGTATGGTGTATCAACGGAAATTTTTGCAAGTGGAAAAGTTTCAATTTTACCACCAAACGATCAGCATCTCTGAACACTGTCAAGATGCTGGTCTGGTAGAACAAAAGATTTCCTTACACCAGCTGTGGTGCAACCTGTATCTCGCAAAACAGAACCTTGTAAACCATTAATGACACAATCCTCCAAAAGAAGACCATCAATGGACTGATCTGCCACCAAAACAAGACCTTCTTCACATGTAGTGGAAACAAATCCAGTCTTTGCTCCACTTCCTTTGAAAGGACAGTCCTGTTTCAAATGGAATTTGCCCTCACAAAATGGCAACGCATGGTTTGGTTGGTGGACAACTGGTTACTGTTAGTCTGTGAACATCGACCTTGTCCACGAACTGGACCAAAGGGTCTGCGCAGTTGTTGTTCACCACGCCCTCAGAAAGGAAAAGGTCCTATCAGTGGCGAGAATTGGTACTGACGGAAATCACCAGAACCGACATGGCCTTGACCACGGAAAGGTCGTTGTCTGTTGCCAAAGACGTGTAAGAGTGCGGACCTTGGAATGAAGCGTGATTTCCTCTTCTATAGTTTCCTTGTCCAGAATGTATCTGAAATGCTGCGTGAGACTCGAAAAGGGACGAATCTCCCTTGCGGACAACACCTTTATCCGGATGAGCAATACAGTACTGATCCGCCATCTGACACATTTCGTTAACATTTCGTTCAAACATTGCCAGTAAAATCATAACAAATGACAGGTCTAGTCAAAATGATCTCTTTTATTTAAAACAATATATTGATTCAAAGAAATGTCTTTGTCCCTTCACCCAACCTTACATGACGATAACTGATGTAAACATAAGCCTATCTCTTTTGAAACAGACTGGTACTCGTGATTTGGATGAGATTGACGGGAAAATATTAAAACGTTCTTCCACAGTTATTGTTGACTCATTAACATATCTATACAATTTGTGTATCGAAAAAAAAAGTTTTCCCTTGAAATTTAAACAAGCTAAAGTTATACCACTTTATAAATCAGGTGACACTTCTAATCCCTGTAATATAGACCAATTTCAATCTTATCAATTCTTTCAAAACCTTTAGAAAAGCACGTTCAAAATTTGTTGTACTCCTATCTTATGAAAAATGACTTGATTCATGAAGATCAGTCTGGTTTTCGTCAAAACCACTCATGTCATACTTCTCTAATACAACTCATTGATAGTGTTTTAAACAATATTAACCAAAATGAATTCACTGGTATACTTTTTGTTGATTTCGAAAAAGCTTTCGACGTTTATAAACCACGATCTTTTGTTACAAAAACTATTGTGCTATAACTTAACAACAGATTTCATAGATTTGATGTCATCTTTTCTTTCAGATAGAAAACAGTTAGTATTTGTAAATAACCACAGCTCAAGTTTTATGCCCGTCAAATACGGAGTCCCACAAGGTTCTGTTTTAGGGCCTCTGTTATTTTCCACTTATGTCAATGATTTGCCTTGTTTTGTAAAATGCAATTGTGAAATGTTTGCAGACGACACATCTTTACATGCTAGCAATTCAGATCCTTACAAACCAACAGAGGATCTTCAAGAAAACATTCAAAAGCTAATTGACTGGACAAAATTCAACCACATGTCCTTAAAACACAAAAACTAAATGTATGTATGCCTGTGTTAGGCAAAAACGAACAAAGATGAAGACTCATTTCCAACCACTATTTATTGATGGAAAAGTAATACACGAAGTACAATCACACAAAACTCTTGGAGTCATTGTCGACAAAGATTTGTCTTGGACAGAGCACATTACAGCCTTGGGAAAGCGTTTGTCTAGAATAAATTTTCAATTAAGTAAAATAAAAAACTTTCTTGATGCTCATTCTCGTAAACTATTCTTTAGTGCCCATGTTTTACCCATTGTTGATTATGCTTCAACTTTATGGGACAGCTGCAGTGAGACAAATTTGAAATTGATTCATCGCATGTATAAAAAGCTGTAAAGTTGGTGTTGTTAAAATCAAATTCTCTAACCACTGAAGACTATAGAAAACTGAATATACTCACTTTCCGTAATAGACTTTTTTTCAATAAGGCAGTCTTGATGCACAAGACTTTAAACGGAGATGCTCCTAAAACGATAATGAACACATTCACAATAAATAATTTCAGACACAATCATTTACTTATGCTTCCAAGACCTAGAAATAACCTATTTAAATCAAGTTTCCTTTATTCTGGTGGAACGTTATGGAATGGTCTTTCACCAAATTTAAAAGTATGACAAACCTTAAAACGTTCAAAAGAAATCTTAAAGTTTATCTCAAAGAAAACAGAAATAATGACTTATAATTGTTTTCCCAATTTTGCTGTAATGGCTGTTCCTTGGCATGTCTTTAAAATCGTCAATAGTGATTGTGTTTGATGCGTATGTACTGATAATGTTTAAACAGAATTTTGTATGCGTGTATATGCTACTTTGTATACGTACATACGCAGAATTGCTAAATGCGCAAAATTAAATTTTGAAGTTCAGTGATTTAAATATACTCAGAGGCATAAAAAACGCGAAAACAAACTGTATTGAAATGTTGATGTAATTTGGCTACCGATTCCTTTGAACTGGTAATAGAAAGTGAGAAAAAAGCAATCGAACACCGCAAAAGTGTCCTTTCAAAGTTCATTCTGGTAGAAAATAAGGTCACATGAACTTGACCTTGACCCTGTGTTAACAGCAGAATGTCAGTATCTGTGTGACCACCTCGAGCATTGATCACAGCTGTGCACCTGCGGTACATCGAGCGCACCAGAGTGTTGGTCTGCCTCTGGGGACTTGCCACCACACCTGGCCCACAGCGACAGCAAGCTGAGCTGCTGTCTGGGGTCTGGGGTTGAGCTGGTTCAACTGCCTCTGAAGGGCATCCCCAGAAATGCTCTATTGGGTTAAGGTCGGGAGAACGGGCTGGGTGAGGCAGCAGATTGATGTTGTTCTGCCTCAGGAAGTTCTGCGTAGCACGGGCAGTGTGGGGCCTTGCGTTGTCCTGCTGAAACAGGTTCTCGTGGATGCCGCTGGAAATGCGGCAGGATGTGGGGCCTCAGAACTTGGTCGATGTAATGAACAGCAGTGACCCCGTTACCACGTCCTGGACCCACATTCTGGAAGATGACTGGCCCAATACGGCGATTTATGCCGATAGCCCCCAGATCATGATGCTTTCACCACCCATGGGTCCCTTTCGGTGATGTTGGCATCCGTGAAGCGTTCCCCCGCTCTTCTCCAGATCCGGATGCGGCCATCGCCTGGGTCGACGCAGAACCGGCTTTCATCACTGAAGAGGACTCGGCCCCAGTCCCGATGGCGCCAATGCACGTGGATCTGTGCCCACTGCAGACGGTTCTGGCGATGCTGGAGTGTCAGGATAGGTCGCCGGGCTGGACGCCTGCATTGGAGACCAACTGTGTTCAGTCGGCGACGCACGGTCCTGTTGCTGATTGGCCTGCCATGGTTGCCGACGGTGTTCCTGGCTGTGTTGGCAGCGGTTTGGTAAGGCTCCGTCGATGCTGACGAAGAAGATGGCGGTCTTGGGCTGCTGTGGTGACCTTCGGTCGCCGCTCCTCGGTCTGTCATCAGTGGTGTTTCTTGCTTGAAAGCGGTCCAGAAGGCGATAGACGGTGGAAATGTGGACTCCGAATGCGATAGCGACCTGCCTCATTGGAACCCCGGCCTGCAGTTGCCCCATTGCTATGCAACGATCTTGACGAGAAGTCTCGGCATTATGTTGGCGCCTCTGGAAGGGATGATTTGAACTTTTTGGGGTTTGGAAATTTATAGCCCCACAATGGGGGCCACATTGAGTTGCAATTCACATTGATGCACGTGGCGTAGGTAGTCCACATGGCAAATGCACTCCTCGTGCCAAAAACGCTGACCCGGCAACATTCACCCACTGTTACGAGGTTACAACCGCCAAGACACCACGTACTGCTAATGTTGCACGTGCCAACGACATTGCTTACGTCCTGTTCACAATGTGAACAATCGTGCACTGTCTCTATTTTTTCGCGTTTTTTTGCCTCTGAGTATATTTTTTTTCCTTATCCATTGCATTGTTTGTATTCCCTTTCCCCCTCCCGTCCCACTTCTTCTATTATAATTATTAGCATTGTTAAGATGGCTTGATGAAAAAAAGTGATTTAGTTCGCTTATTCAATGTTTCCATCTATAAATAAAAATTTTGAATTGAATTGAATTGAATTGAATTGAACACTATCGAACTGTCTTTCTTTAAGAAAAGTGGCCAAATCTTTGCTGACGCTCTGAAAAAGTTGCTCTCGAAGGAGCAAATCTCGCAGCGATTTGAAAGTCTTATTCGTCTTTGTTAGCTCTATCTATCTGTCTAAACAATGACTCATTCATATAAAAAAAAAAAAAACGGAAATGATTCTTCCTTGTCAGGACGAATCGATCGGAAACGCTCACGAAAACGGTCAGCTGAACACTGAAACTTGGTTCAGAGTTCTTCTTTTAATTGATCCCAAGTCAACCCTTCTTTTCCGCGAGTGTGTGGTATAGTGCCAAAGCACTTCCTTTAAACAGCGACACGATAAACAATGTCCATTTCTCCTTCGGCCAGCCACAAGAAGTAGCGTGGTTCTCGAACCGAAAAGAAAACTGTCAATGTCGTCGTTTTTTTTCT
>CM031626.1:15272129-15282129 GCA_018398815.1 Conus ventricosus
CGAGCCACCGTTCACTCCAGAACTTAACAGAGCAGCTTGTGTGTTATCAATGACTGCAAGAAATATTGAATTATAAACAAAGCATGCTCTTAAGTCTTAGATTGATACGACAGAGGGGGAGCTAAGCATTCATATACTGTATAGTGGTAGATGATTCTTGGCCTAACAACAGTAATGTGCTTGAGTGGGAGAATGGGGAAAAAATAGAAAAAAAATGCTTCTCCAAATGAGACTTTCAGCAAGTTATAGTCTCCAATAGGAGACCAACCTCCAATATTGGAGGGAAACTCACTAAACAAAAACGTCCTGGTCATATACCTAAAATTCGAAACATTGTATGTAACATTCTCATGACCGCGAAATGGTATTTACAGGTCGCCTCCAGCCCTTTCCGTTTATAAAGAAAGCAATCCAAAAAGGCTGGTGTGCAATACCGTAGTATTTTTGATAGTAGGTTTTCAAAAAACCAACCAAAGGTGCCATCCAAAGAAGCAAAAGAAAATCATGAAGAGCAAACACAAGCTACATTTTCTTGTTTTGACGTCAGGATGAAGTGCATGGTTCTGTCATGAAGCAGTAAGTGCATGTTCTGACTTGAGCATTTGAATTGAATGGTATCAGTTCATGGAGCAGGTGAATGTGAATGGTTCTTGTCATTGGAGCAGGAGAAGTGAATGTTTCTGTCATGGAGCATGTTATGAGAATGGTTCTGACATGGAGCAAGGTGATGAGCATGGTTCTGTCCTTGATACACGTGATATGCATGGTTCTGTCTTGATACACGTGATATGGATGGTTCTTTCATGAAGCCCGTGATATGCATGTTCTGTCATGAATACACGAGATAAGCATGGAAACAGACCTTGAAGACACTAGATAATGCATGTTATCTGTCTTGATACACGTGAAATGCCTGATCTGACATGAAGCACGTGATATGCAAGGTTTCTGTCATGAAGCCACGTGATATGCATGGTTTCTGTCTTGAAGCAGGTGATGAGCATGGGTTCTGTCCCTTGATACACGTGATATGCATGGTTCTGTCTTGATACCGTGATATGCATGGTTCCTGGTCTTGATACGACACGTGAAATGCATGGTTCTTTTCATGAACACGTGATGTCATGGTTCTGTCATTATACACTAGAAATTCAAGGTTTTCTTGTCATGAAATGACACTTGAAGAAATCATGGTTCTGTCATTAAGCCCGTGAAAGCTCTTGTTCTGTCAGATGAAGCACGTGTAATTATGCATGTTTTCTGTCATGAAGCAGGTTAAGTGAATGGTTCTGTCATGGAGCAGGTTGATGTGAATGGTTTCTGTCAGGAGCCCGTTGATGTGAAAGGTATCTGTGTCATGAACGTGATAAATTGCATTGAATTCTGTCATGAATCAGGTGATGTGCATGGTTCAGTCCATGAAGCAGGGATGTGAATGGTTCTGTCATGAGCACTTGATAATCAAGTATCCAGTACATTCAGCACGTGATAATGAATGGTTCAGTCATGAAGCACTGATATGCATGTTCTGTCATGAAGCAGGTTATGTGCATGGTTCTGTCATGGAGTGCAGGATGATTTGCATGGTTCTTGTCATGAAGCAGGTGATTGAATGTTCTGTCTCCTGGCGCAGGTTATGCAATGATCTTGTCATGAATCATGTTGATGTGAAAGGTTCTGTCATGGAGCAGGTGATGTGAATTGTATCTTCATTACGCAGTTGAATAGAATGTTCCGTCCATTAAAGCAGGTTATGTGCATGGTTCTGTCCATTAAGCATGTGATGTGAATGGGTTTCTGTCATGGAGCAGTGATGGGGTTGGGGGGGGGGGCTGTCATGGAGCATGATGATATTGGTTTCTAGTCATTTAGCGGTGATGTGAATGGTTCTGTCATGAAGCAATGTTGATGTGAATGGTTATGTCATGGAGCAGGTTGATGTGCATGTTCTGTCTTGATACACGTGATTATGCATGTTTCTGTCATGGAGTCAGGTGATGTGCATGTGATTTTGTGGGTGTATTGATACACTGATATGCATGGTTCTGTCATGAAGCACGTGATAGCATGGTTCTGTCATGAAGCCACGTGATATGGCATGGTTCTGTCTTGATACACGTGATATGCATCTGTACTGAAGCAGGTGATATGCATGGCTGACTTGGAGCGAAGGTGATATTCGTGGTTCTGTTTTTTCTCAGGAAAGATAAACGAACGGTTCCTATATGTTGGGCGTGAAGGTTTTAGTATATTAACATATGTGTCCCAGAGTAAGTCGTTCTCAATTTTTTTTTCTTCCCTCTCCTCTTCTATTTTTTTTTTTACCAATTTTTGTTTTTTCATCTCATCCAAGTTAATGTAACGACGGGATGGAAAACGATATCCTGAATTTGTTTCCCCACTTTCTAAATTGTTTAAACATACACACACAACACACTACACACACATAACACACACACACACACACACACACACCACGCACACGATCATACACAACACACGCGCGCGCGCGCACACACACACACACACACACACACAACAGCACAAACCACTAACTCTTCTCATTTCTGTCTGTCCTGTCCTGTCCTGGTCTCTCTCTCTCTCACGCACGCACGCACGCACCACGCACGCACGCACGCACGCCGCACCCACGCACTCACAGCACGCCACACACACACACACACACACACACACACACACACACACACACACACACACACACATACACACACACTCCGCGCGCGCAACAACAACACACCATGCTACACACACACACACCACACACTATCTCAACTCAGTTATCTGTCTGTCCTGTCTGCTGTCTGTCTCTCTCACTCACTCTCCTTCTCTCTTCTCTCTCTCATCATCTCTCTCTCTCTCGTCGTCTCTCGTCTCTCACTCCTTTCTACTCTCTTTCTCTCGGTCAAGTTTCACTGCAAAGATAATGGAGATCGTTTAGTTGTAGTGCGGTGGTTCTGTATCGTGGTAACAAAGTATGCCACTCTCGAGTATCGACTCTAACTGCTGCACATACTAACAAGCCGGTTTGATGATTTGACAGTTAACAACTCTCTCTCTCATCTCACCTCCCTCTCTCGGTCGCTCTCTCGGTCTCACACACGTCTCTCTACTCCAACTCATCTCTCGGTCCTCACTCTCTCTCTCTCTCATGCATTAGATGTTTGCATTTTCATCTCATTGTTTTGCGAGTCATGGTGATGAATTTAAGTAGAGTGCCACGTCGCCCCAGCATGTATAGTAACTGACTAGATAAGACGTCCACTTCGGATTCTTCGTCGCAATATGAAGCACCGTTAGTCCATATTATAGCAACCAGTATTGCTTCTTTCAAAAACCCCCCCCCCGCCCTTTTTTTTTTTTTAAATGTACAGCCACCAAACTTGACCTGGAAGCATTAGTTATTTTGACTTCATCATGAATTAAAACTGACCGTGGAAACACAAACGTGAGCAATGAAGACGAGTTGTTGGGGGGGGGGGGGGGGGTGAGTCGGGGCCGTAGCCAATCAGTCATCTTTATTTGTCGAACTGCAAAATTCCTAGTCGCATAATTTAGGGGCTATGATTTAGCCAACAGTTCTGCTATCAAAGGTCTCTAAGACGTTCCTTGCGTCCCGGTCCCATGATAAAACATAGTGATCGCTTCCACAAAAAACTATAGAAAAACCGCAGTTTTAAGATACTGAGGTAAGTAGTTCCGTTTACTATAGGAAAAAAAAACCTACCAGCCGTGTGTAAAGCGTACTTGCTTCGTTAACAAAAAACAAGGAGTTTAGTCTTTCCAAAGAGCTGCGAACAGTTTCTCAGGGAATAAGACAGAGAACAACGTCTGTTCTTGTACAACATATGAAAGTAAGGTGTACCAAAATGTCCAATCTAAGGTCCGATTTAAGCCAAAACATTTTAAGTACATCAAACTTTATGATCCAGCTTTGCAATGGGATGGAGATTATTCAATCCCCAAACTGCCCCACGACCACTATCACTGTTTGAAGCTCTGCAACAGCTTCGCCTGGACTGGCGGCTTACCCCCCCCCCCCCCACGCGAACTGTTGTAGCTTCTGGCACAGCTACGCCAGGACTGGCGGCTCACCGATCAGTTTTTTGTACTTCATGACACAGCTTCGCCTGGACTGGCTGCTCACCGAACTGTTTTGTATCTTCTGGCACAGCTTCGCAGGACTTGCGCTCACCGACAGTTGGTTTGGAGGGTGTGTCATCAGAGCCTTACACCAACGTCCAACAGTGATGAGGTCACAGAAATATCACACTCACACACACACACACACACACGCACACTACTTACGCACGCACCAACACACGCACACTCACACACACACAACACACACATCTCTTTCTATCTACTCACCTCTCTCTCTCTCTCCTCGTCAGTCTCTCTCTCTCTCTGTGTTGATATAGATAGGTAGATATGAGGCTGATACACACAAATAAAATATATATCGTCTAATGCTGAACAAATTAAGTTATTGGGGGAAAACAAGTGTAGGTTTAACACAACTTTCCATCATTAAAGAAATACTTGCGAAGATTTGAAACTTTAAAACAAAAGTGTGGAAATTATATTATTACCCATGAAGACCATCACTACTGCATGAGGACCATCGCAATCCCCTCGAAAGCATATACAATATTCTCGCCTGCTCCTAGGCCTTTCGTCGCTGGATCGGACCTCATCAGAAGACACTGCAGATTGTGCCTGTGCTCTTGCGTCAAATAGAGACAACACACCACAGTCACGAAATTCTGTGGTTTCTCACCCCAAGTGTGTAGCACGTACAGGGAAGCCACCAGCACCCCCAAAGTCATCCAGTGAGAGGTAGTAGAATAAAATAAAAACGAAGTGTGGAGATGTAAAAAGTATGCTATAAAAAACCAAAAACATTAAGCAAACAGTATAAAATATAGGGGACAAACTTTTGAGCCTAGCTTGTGTATCCATTTAAGGATGCAAGGGAGATAACAAAAAATATGGAACAGTCTGAATATTAATCTATATATATCTCCCCCTGCATCCTTGAATGGGAACCTCATGAATAGGCTCACGGATTAGTCCCCCGTTATATCTTAAACTTGATATGCATAATTGTTTTGTAGTTTTTTCTGCAAACATTTTCCTCACCACAATTTCGGTTTATTATTTTATTTTATTATTTTTATTTTTATTTTAACTACCCTTCTCTGGCTGTTTTTGGGGTGGCTGTTGGAAATTCTATTTTGAACCCTTGGAGGCGAGATCACACACCCGAATTATGACCGTGGTGTGTCCTCAAATGTGACGCCAAGAGCACAGATACAATCACCGAGTCTCCCTGAAGAGTTCCGATCCAGCGACGAAAAGGCCAAGAGCAGGCAACATCAAGTAGATCTGCCTTCAAGTATAGGAATTATGCCCAGTTCCCTCAAGCAGTTAGGGAATGGTCATCAATCAAAAGCCACATTTTGTTAATTTCTATGTTCCCATATTCACATCCCACAAACCCCCCCCACCCCCTACCCCTTGAAAAAAAAAGTTCAAATCAATGCCAAGTCACTACTAAAATGACGGAAGCCTTGATAGCCTGCACTGTCCCCCCCCCCCCCCCCCCCCCCCCCCCCCCCCCCCCCCCCCCCCACAGCGCACATACACTGAATTGAACAGCATTATATAAATAAATAAATATAAAAATATATAGTATATAGATATATAAAGAGTGGTGTGATGTGTGAGAGCTATTGTGTGTGAGTGTTGTTGGAGTTGTGTGTGGTGTGTGTGTGTAAAACTAACAGTTTAGATCTAATGATTGGTTTGTGTAATCAATTGTTTTTTTTAGCGTGGAGCACAGGGAGTTATGTGGGGGAGGTAGTGATAAAGATTGTTAAGAGAATAGGTTTTAGCTTATGCTAGTTACAACTATAGCCTATCCCTTTGAATCTTATTGTATAACATATGTTGTTGAGGTGTGTGTTTGTGTGTGTGTGCTTGTGTGGCGTATGTGCTTTGCGAGTCGATCGTGCGTGTGTGCTGTGTGTGTGTGTGGTGTGTGTTTCGAGTATATATAGTTCTTGAACTTATATAAATTTAAATACACCATGCTGTAGGTAGAGAGATAGAGAGAGAGATAGAGAGAGAGAGAGGAGAGAGAGAGAGAGAGAGAGAGGGGGGGGGGGGGAGAGAGTAGAGAGAGATAGAGAGAAGGGGTGAATGGGGATAGGGTTAGGCAAACAGCTTGGGGACTGTTGGTGAGTTGGGTTTAGAACATGTAGGAGAGAATATGGAGATGCAATAAGAAAATTTTGTGTAACATTGTTCCAAACCTTGAATCTATATCGTCATGTGAGCTTTTGTCTTGGGGAGTGTGGAGGAAAAGGCAATTGTTTGTGAGTTCAGTGCTTTATAAAGCATGCCTGAAGAAGGCCAAGTCCGAAATGTTGAAGAGATGATAAACTTGCAATTATGTGATCTTGTCATTTGAAATAGTGTCTATATATACAATATAAGAATAAATATAAAAAAAGTATATAGAGAAAGAGATAGAGAGTAGAGAAGAGAGAGAGAGAAGAGAAAGAGATAGAGAGAGAGAGAGTAGAGAGTAGAGAGATGAGAGGAGAGAGAGAGAGTAGAACACACACACACCCACACACACACACACACACACACACACACACACACACACGACACAGACACACACACACACACGCACACACACACACAACCACACTCTTGAGAGAGAATAGAGAGAGAGAGAGTGAGAGAGAGAGAGAGAGAGCGAGAGAGAGAGAGAGAGAGATATAGAGAGAGATGCACAACACCAACACACACACACACACACACACACACACACACACGCTGAAGAGAGAAGAGAGAGAGAGAGAGAGATAGAGAGAGAGAGAATAGAGAGAGAGAGAGATAGCGCGATAGAGAGAGTTAGAGAGTGAGAGATAGAGAGATGAGAAGAGAGAGATAGAGAGAGAGAGATGAGAGAGAGAAGAGAGAAGAGAGTCGACATTTCTCTTTACTCGGTTTCGGTGTACATTTAGGTTGTTTGTTGGTTTTGGTTTATCTTCAACATACTCCAAGGTAGTTGGTCCATCACAGCGTAGAAGTCCAGTTTGTTAGTTTGCCGTGCCTTTCCGTCAGTTAAACTGTTTTCAAAAAACAACATCAACATGATTTTAGCACACACTCAGTGTTGACGACAAAACGTGCTCAAAGATGGAGGCATGGTGTGGATCTGTGTATTGGAACTATGGTGTGGATCTCTGTCATGGATCTATGGTGTGAATCGGTGTGTGATCTTAGGTGTCGGATCTGTGTCGTTTGATCTACGTGTGATTTCTGTTAAGGATTAATGGTGTGATCTGTTGTCGTGTATCCAAGGTGTTGATCTGTGTTGTGGACCAATGGTGTGAGTCATCTGTCTAGGATCTATGGTGTAATGTGTGGCGTGTAACCAAGTTGTGGATCTGTGTGAGATCTATCGTGTTGAGTCTCTGTTAAAGGATCTATGGTTATACATTTTGTGGCGTGTATCAAGTAGTGGAACTATTATGTGGATCTAAGGTGTGAGTCTCAGTTATAAGATCAATGGTGTGATCTTTTGTAAGGATCTACAGTGTGGATCAATGTGATGATCTATGGTGAATATCTGTGGTGTGTGGAACTATTGTGTGGATATAGTGAGGTGCATCTTATTATGTGGAACTGTAGTGTGGATCTTTGGTATTCATCTGTAGAGTTGATCTGCTGTGGTTCCTGTGGTTTGATCTGTGCTGTGACCTAGCTGTGGAGTCTTATGCGTGTACCTAGGCTGTGATCTGATGCTGGTGTACCTAGGCATTTGGATCATTGGTGTGGACCAAGGCTGTGATCAGTGTGTGGTTTCTGTGGTTAGGATCTGTATGTGGTACCTGTGGAATGGATATGGTGCAGTGGACCTTGTGTGTGCGGATCTGTGGTTTTTAATTTGTGGTGCTGATGCTGTGGTTAGTGACACGGTGGGGCCGATCAATGGATCTGGTTCTGTATGAAAGGCGCCGATCCAGGATCTGTTTTTAATATTATTTACAACGTTCCACTAAACAACATCAAGTCGAGTTCAAGATTTAGAATTTGTTATTACATGTCAAAACATAACTATTACATCCATGGAATTTCCAGACCTATTACAGAAGAATCGTTAACAGATTTGTATTTGTCCTGATTCTGAAATCACACTACACACACACACACACAACTACACACACACACACGACACACGAAACACACACACACACACACACACACACAGACAATCCCTCTCTCTCTGCTCTCTCTCTCTCTCTCTCTCACTCACACACCACACACACACACAACAGACAAACCTCTCTCTCACTCTCACTCCTCTCTCGTCTCTCACCACACACACACACACACACACACACACACACACACACACACACACACACACACACAGATACACTATCTCTCTCTCTCTATCTCTCACACATACACACACACACACACACACACACAACACACACACACACACACACACACACACACACACACACCCACACACACACACACACACGCACGCACCAAAGAGGAATACACTTTTAAATTTCAGAACATACTTCATAATACCTCCCTAGGCTGTTAAAACAACGTTTTTATTCAACCAATGAACAGACTAGCTCACAAAAGATAGAAAAATAATAAACTTTCAAGTCTGACCTTGGCAGGGTTTTGTGTTTTCCAAAATTTTATAAGCCGGCCTGAAATCCGTGGATGTAAAACAGCGCATAAATTCCCATTGTTTCTAAACATTATTATTCGGACGAAAGGTTTACTGGTTTTGGGGTAGGGATTGCGAGATGGTAAATATAATCCAATCCTGACATGTTGTTGTTAACGCTGGGGTCAAAAGCTGTAAGGTAACAGCCTTCTCCCCCCCCCCTCCCCTCCCCCCCCCCCCTCCCTCACAGCGACCGTCCTTCCCCCCCACACTCCCAAGGTGATGGTCCATAGCAGGCTCAAAGACTTAACACACATTGTTAACATACCACGAACATCTGCGATTTAAATATCTCTCTCTCTCTCTCTCTCTCTCTCTCTCTCTCTCTCTCTCTCTTCTCTCTCTCTCCTTTCTCTGTCTGTCTCTCTCTCTCATGCATTTAGATGTTTGCATTTTCATCTCATTGTTTGCGAGTCATGGGTGATGAATTAAGTAGAGTGCCACGTCGCCCCAGCATGTTTAGTAACGGACAGATAAACGTCCACTTTCTTCGTCGCAATATGAAGCACCGTTAGTCCATTTTTAGCAACAGTTTGCTTTCTTTCACCCCCCCCCCCCCTTTTTTTTAAAGAGTACTGCCACCAAACTTGACCTGGAAGCATTAGTTATTTTGACTTCATCATAAAGTAAACTGACCATGGAAACACAAACGTGAGCTAGATAGACGAGTTTTTTTTGTGGATATTACTGCCGTAGCCCAATCAGTCATCTTTATTTGTCGACTGCAAAAGTCCCTTAGTCGCATAATGTAGGGGTTTTGTTTTAGCCAGACATTTTTCTGCTTCAAGGTCACCAAGACGTCCTTGCGTCGTTCTTGATAATAACATTGTGATCGCTTTCCACAAAACGATAGATAAAACCGCAGTTTTAAGATACTGAGGTATAGTTGTCCGTAGACAGGGGAGAAAAAAGACCTTACCAGCGGTGTGTAAAGCGTTACTGCGTCGTAAAAAAAACAGGAGTTTAGGGTTTTCCAAAGAGCTGCGGAACAGTTCTCTGGGAAGAAGACAGAGAACAACGCTTGTTCTTGCACATCATATGAAGGTAAGGGGACGCAAAATGTACATTCTCAGGGTCGATTTAAGCAAAAACAGTTAAGTACATCAAACTTTATGATCAGCTTTGCAATGGGATGGTGATTATTCAATTCCCAAACTGCCCTCGACCACTAGCACTGTTTGTAGCTTCTGGCACCGCTTCGCCTGG
>CM031626.1:15292129-15302129 GCA_018398815.1 Conus ventricosus
TCTTCTTCTTTCTTCTTCTTCTTCTTCTTCTCTTATCTGCTTTTTCTTCTTTTTCTTCTTCTTCTTCTTCTTCTTCTTCTTTCTTCTTCTTCTTTCTTCTTCTTCTTCTTTCTTCTTCTTTCTTCTTCTTCTTCTTCTTCTTCTTCTTCTCTTCTTCTTCTTCTTCCTTTTCTTCTTTTTCTTCTTCTTCTTCTTCTTCTTCTTCTTCTTCTTCTTCTCTTTCTCTTCTTCTTCTTCTTCTTCTTCTTCTTCTTCTTCTTCTCACACTCAGGCAGGAACTCTAGAGGCACTGACGAAGGCTGCTGTACGGTGGAAGCCCTCCAAAGATCCACAGAGCTGTCCCCTCGTCGATGTGTTGGCAGGCCAGGTCTCTGCCCTTAGCGTTCCATGTGTGTGGGACAGTCCTGCATGAAGTGTTCCACTGTCATTGGGGGCTGTACAACATGGGCACCCTGAAGACTCGCCAATGTGGGATTTTGTGAAGATGTGGTGTTAAGAGCCCAGAGTGCCTTGTCCTCAGTCTCACACTGCACCTGAATCCGAGGGAAGTGGTGGGGGTGTGGGTGTGGTTTCGGACTTGTGTCACAACTACTCCCTACCCTGTTAAAAAAAGCATATATTATTATGATAACTATTATTATTATTAAGTGTACTTATATAGCACCTATCCTCGGCCAGAAACCAAGCTCTAAGCGCTTTACAATCCGCATTCTCGTTTACACATCGGGCTGCCTACCTGGGTAGAGCCGACTGAAGAGCTGCCTGCTGGCGCTGCATTCAACGGTTTCCCGTGTCATTCATTCAATTTTACAACTCTTTCAGTCTTTCGATGTTTCATGCAGAGTGCATGCTATGTGTAACGTGTCATCCATACCAACGGCCAAACTGGCCTTCTCTTCCGAAAGACGGTGATGGGATTTGACGTGTGTGCAAAATGTAATGCGTGCGTTCACGCACGGAACCTCGGTTTATAGTCTCTGTTGACGGACTCCTGAGTGAGTGAGTTGGAGAATCATCCAGAAACACTCCATGGACTGACACAGTTCCGAGTCCATTTCCGCCTTCCTCTCAAATAATAATAATGATAATAATGATAATAATGATAATAATAATAATAATAACAATAATAAATAATAATAAATAATAATAATAATAATGATAATGATAATAATAGCAATGATAATAATGAGGACAAGTTCTATAGCGCCCATCCTAACACCGTAGGCTACAGGGCGCTGTGCAAGTTTTAACAATTCAACATCCGGATATAGAGCAGGACACACACACACCACACACACACACACACACACACACACACACACACACACACACACACACACACACCACTCAAGCACACACACACACAACACACACACACACACACACACACACACACACACACACACACACACAACACACACACACACACACACACACACACACACAACACACACACACACACACACACACACACAAAGACACACACCTCGCACGCACGCACGCACGCACGCACGCACGCACGCACCACGCACACACACACACACACACACACACACACACACACACACACACACACACACACACACCACACACACACGCACGCACGCAGGGCGGGTGGGTTAGGGCACCTGCCTGTATTCACTCCGTAGAGCCGTGGCCTAGATGGTGATGGTTTGGGAACAGCTTCTGAGGTGGTGGCTCAGATCCAGAATACTCCCCACTCTCACCCCACCCCCCCCCCATCCCTCCCAATCCATCTCTTATTCAGGCGCATTGTGCCTTCATTAGCGTGTGTGGGGCCTCTATACTAACAGCTGTCCGTTAGCTAACAATGATGTGCCCTCCCCTTGCGAATGTGGCCCAATCATTCTTTCCCACAGTCGCGTGTATGGCACGGGTTGTGTCCATTACGCCAGTTCCAGGCAGTGTGCCTTTCCACGCACTGGACTATACTGCTGTCCACCACACCACTTCCACCTTAGTGTGCCTTTCACCGCACTGGACTATACTGCTGTCCCACCCACACCACTTCCACCTTAGTGTGCCTTTCCCGCACTGGACTATACTGCTGTCCACCACACCACTTCCACCTTAGTGTGCCTTTCCCGCACTGGACTATACTGCTGTCCACCACACCACTTCCACCTTAGTGTGCCTTTCCCGCACTGGACTATACTGCTTATTACCGGCATGTAGGGTCTCTCTCTTTCTCTCTCTCCTCTCTCTCTCTCTCTCTCTCTCTCTCTCTCTCTCTCTCTCTCTCTCTCCTCTCTCTCTCTCTCTTCTCTCTCTCTGTCTCTCTCTCTGATTTTCTGTCTCTGTCTCTCTCTCTCATCTCTCTCTCTCTCTCTCTCTCTCTCTCTCTCTCTCTCTCTCTCTCTCTCTCTCTGTGTGTGTGTGTGTGTGTGTGTGTGTGTGTGTGTGTTGTGTGTGTGTGTGTGTGCGTGTGTTTGAGACAGGAGAAGAGAGAGAGAGAGAGAGAGAGAGAGAGAGAGAGAGAGAGAGAGAAGAGAGAGAGAGACACAGACACAGACACAGACACAGACAGACAGACACACAGACAGACCGACAGAGACAAAGATACAGAGGTGGGGGAGGACATGCAACAGAACATCTGAACAACAATTTGAATCGAAGAGGAAAATTAACCGCCATGGCATGATCCAAGGTCTGTTATATTGACAAGAACCAACACAACACTACGTACTGGCACAAACACAAATTTACGTACGTTCGGGTTAGTTTTAGATTTTAATTTTCATCGTCTTTTAAAAGGTTTATAATTAGGAGCAACATACACGGATTCGAAATATTATCACATTAAGTTCAACTGAAATCTATGTCAGCATCTATTACCCAGTCTTAAATCGAGCACGTGTCAGATTTAAAATATTGTAATATTTGGATAAACTTTAAAAAAAATCAAGTTTACGGCTCTGAATTTGAATTTTTAGAGAAACAACTCTTGTGTTGCAGTGCCCAAGCCCTCCATGATGGAAATGATGAGTAACTGCCACTGAGCAGGCCCGGGACGGAACAGGACGTGACGTCATCAGCCTTTGTAACACAGGGTGCCCATGGACAGGAAGTCGTCGTTCCCATTCCGGCCGAGACAGCAGACTGCCGGGAAGGCTGAGGTGGTGTCTGCTACACCCATTTGGTGGTGGATAACATGTACTTTTCGCTCCGGTTTGGGGCAGGACGATACATTATTGTTTGTGGGTTAATTTTCCTCCCATAAGAAAACCTAACACAGAGTAACTTTTAAACAAGACTGGCACAGCCTTTTAAACTTGAATAGGTCAGACAAATATACTGACTTCCATAAAAAACGCGAAAAATTGAAAGGCTATTTTTCGGGTGAAAAGGGGTGAATATACAATATTGAACCATTGTGGCAAGTTGTTTGGGTCCAAGACTCACGTGCAGTGATAAAATTGTGTGAGCAACACATCATTCCCGGCAATGGAGGGTCAACAAAAATGGCAAACTGGTTGCTGCATGTGAGGCACGTGCACACCATGCAGAGCAAAGTTAACCAGCGACAAGTACGCAGGCATGCAGCCTTTATAAAGCCGCGCTACAAGGTTCAGATAACGACTTGCCGTCTGAGCGCTACAGAGATGCCATGACTACGAGCAGAGGAACGCAATCGTGCCCTAGGCCATCTGGAGGCTGGTGTGGATGCCAGGCAGGTCGCCAACATCTTCAAAGTCCACATCTCAACCATCTATCGTCTGCAGCACCGCATGCGAGTCACTGGTACCACTGATGATCGTCCCCGGCCAGGCCGTCCTCGGGTCACCACACCAAGAGAGGATCGCCATTTTGTTCGAACCCATCTGCGGGACAGGTGGCAAACAGCCGCAAACACTGCTCGACAGGTGCCTGGGAATCTCCAGCAACGAATAGCCTCAACACTGTGCGGCGGCGTCTTCAGGAGAACGGGCTGGCATGTAGGCATGCTCACAGAGGTCCGGTACTGACACCAAGACACCGGCAGGACAGGCTGCAGTGGGCACAAGCCCAAATCAACTGGCGCAGGCAGCAGTGGGGACGCATACTGTTCTCAGATGAGACCGTTTTTGTATTGACATGGCTGACGGTCGTGTCAGAATGTGGCGTCGACCTGGTGAACGCTATGCTGACTCCTGTGTGGTAGAGCGGAACCCCTGGGGAGGCCCGAACGTTATGATATGGGGTGCAATTGGCATTAACCACGCCATAGGACCAGTCATCTTTCAGAACATTGGTCCTGGTCGCGGACAGGGTGTCAATGCACAGCGCTACATCCACCAGGTGCTCAGACCCCATGTCGTTCCTTTTTTTGCTCAACACCCAAACTGGACATTCCAACAGGACAATGCAAGACCACACACAGCCAGGGCCACCCAGCAATTTCTTCAGCATAACAACGTCAATGTGCTGCCCTGGCCAGCCCTCAGTCCCGATTTAAACCCAATAGAACATTTTTGGGATGAACTTGGCAGACGATTGGACCTCCTGCGTCCACGACCAGCAACAGCGGCTCAACTTCACCAGGCCATCGTCCATGTGTGGGCTGGTGTGCCAAGGGACGCATCAACCACCTGGTCCACTCAATGAGCCGCAGGTGTCAAGCAGTTGTCCATGCAAATGGTGGCCACACACGGTATTAGGACTTCAAGCTGGTTTGTCACGTGACCTTGGATTTTCCACACAAAGACATATTGCTGATGACATTTTCACACATTACCGGTGTAATGAATCAAATCACGTTGAATTCTTGCTTCCACTCTGTACAATTGTGACCAATAAAATTCGCCCCTAACCTTCAGCTTGTTTTGCTTTCGCGTTTTTTATGGAAGTCAGTATACATAGACGAACAATCCAATGGCACCCCCAAAGCAGCCAGTGAAGGATAGTATGCTATTGGGTTCTTTTTTGCACCCTTGGTGATGAGAACACCACGGTATTATGGACTGTGGTGTGTCTCTATTTGACGCCAGGAGCGCAGACACAACCAGCCGTGTCTCCCTGATGAGTTCCGAACCAGCGGACGAAAGGCCTCGGAGCAGGCAATACAAATATATCTGCCTTCAAAAGGGGTTGCGATGGTTCCCTTATGCAGCTGTGAAGAGTTTTCATATCTGTAATATATTTTCTTAATTTCATGTTCCCAGTTTCTCCATCTTCAAACTCCCCCCTCTCCCCCCCCCCCCCCCCCCCCCCCCCCCCTCCTTAAGTCCAAATCTTTGCCAAGTCATTACTATGAAGACAGTTCAGTTGTTGGCCTGCGCTTGTTTTTTCCCCCACTCTTAGATTGTTCGTCTATGTATTTGTCTGACTTTATTCAAGTTTAAAAGGCTGTGCCAGTCTTGAATAAAAGTTACTCTGTGTTAGGTTTTCTTATGGGAGCAAAATTTACCCCACTGTTTATTGTTTATTGTTCCCTGCCTCATTTCATTTCCAATTATTGTTTGTGTTTCTTTGCAGCCGAGTTTATCATTAAAATGTGATTGAACTCCCCGGTTTGGTGTGTGTGTGTGTGTGTGTGTGTGTGTGTGTGTGTGTGTGTGTGTGTGTGTGTGTCTGTCTCTGTCTCTTCTCTCTCTCTCTCTCTGTGCTAGCGAGCGCGCGTCTGTGTGTGTTTATGGTTTTGTGTGTTCCTTTCATCGCATTATTGTCCATGATTCTAGACAGTCGTTTGGTAAAGTTTTGCCTATATTATGTGGTTACATTTATGCACAGTGTTGTGTGTGTGCTTGCGTGCGTGCGTGCGTGCGTGTGTGTGTGTATGTGTGTGTGGTGTGTGTGTGTGTGCGTGCTCTTGTGTGTGCGTGCGTGCGTTGTCGTGCGTGCGTGCGTCGTGTGTGTGTGCGGCGCGCGTCGTGCGTGTGTGTGTGTGTGTGTGTGTGCGTGTTGTGTGTGTGCGTGTGCGTCGTGTGGCGCGCAGTGTAATCAGTGGTGTGTACGTCTGTTTGGCCAACTACAGTGTTGTACTTGTTTACGTTCTCTAATTCTACAGTTGCGTTGTATCAGGCGTCTACTTTGTTTAAAGTGCCACTAGTTATGGGCCGATTTCTGTTGTCAAGCGATATCTCTTTGTCTTTCTCCTTTGCCCGTTTCTGTCTCTTCTCTCTCTCTCTCTCTCTCTCTCTCTCTTCTCTCTCTCTCTCTCTCTCTCTCTCCTCTCTTCTCTCTCTCTCTCTTCTCCTCCCTCTCTCTCCTCTCTCCTCTCTCTCTCTCTCTCTCCTCTCTCCTCCTCTCCTCCTCTCTCTCTCTCTCTCTCTCCTCTCTCTCTCTCCCTCTCTCTCTCTCTCCTCTTCCTCTCTCTCCTCTCTCCTCTCTCTCTCTCTCTCCCTCTCTCTCTCTCTCTCTCTCTCTCTCTCCTCTCTCTCTCCCTCTCCTCTCTCTCTTCCTCTCTCCTCTCTCTCTCTCTCTCTCTCTCTCTCTCTCTCTCTCTCTCCCTCTCTCTCTCTCTCCCTCTCTCTCTCTCTCTCTCTCTCTCTCTCTCTCTCTCTCTCTCTCTCTCTCTCTCTCTCTCTCTCTCTCTCTCCTCTCTGGATATATGTATATGACTTCAAATTTCATGACTGGATTTTACCAATAAACAAGACAGTGGAGTATTGATATCACCCAGGCCACACAATTCTGCGCTCAGCTGCAGGCCAGACACATAGGCGACTTCCCTGTGTTATCTGTTGTCGCGGTTGCACATCATGATCCCTACGTTCCACATCGAATACGTCCTAGACTCGATGTGAACCAGACTCAATGCACCCTAGTGCTTAATGCCCCATTGCGTTTGTAGATCCGGTCATAGGTTGCATCAGATCAAATGAAGAACTCGATGAAGAATGATCTCCAGACCTAGCGGTCAGTTTGGTTGTCGTCATATTCAAAGTTGAGTAATAATAATAATAATAATAATAATAATAATATAATAATAATAATAATGAATACTTATATAGCGCCTATTTTCGGCTAGAGGCCAAGCTCTAAGCGCTTTACAATCAACACTCGTTTACACAACGGGCTGCCTACCTGGGTAGTGCCGACTGAAGAGCTGCCAGCTGGCGCTTCATTCAGTCGTTTCCCGTGTCATCCAGTCAGTATAATTCAATATCGATCACTCATTTTCCTTCCTTCCTTCATTCTTTCCATTTCTCACGCAGGGTGCATGCTATGTGTAACGTGTCATCCATACCAACGGCCAAACTGGCCTACTCTTCCGAAAGTTGGTGATGGGATTTTACGTGTGTGCAAGATGTTATGCATGCGTTCACACACGGAACCTCGGTTTATAGTCTCATTCGAAGGACTGTATGGGAAATGGAGTCAGAACCAATGTTAACTCCGAGGGAAAAAATCCCCCTGTACCGAAACGCCCCGGCGGGGGTTCGAACCCGCAACCCCAGGATCACCAAGATTACGAGTCAGGCGCTCTACCACTAATACGGTTCAGAGTCAGCATGCTTCATTGACTTTATTGCTCCACACTTGGCAGGTTCAGACATTGTGCAGAAGGTGTGTCGAAAATTGAGACCAAAAATGGTCAGCTGCCTTGAAGTATGATAATAGGATTACGAGTAAAAAAACAAAACAAAAAAAACACAAACAAAAATAACAACAACAAAAAACAACAACAACAAAAAAAACAAACAAACAAACAAACAAACAAAAACCCGACGTTCTAATTCAATTCATTTCTATGTAATTCTCTCTCTCTCTCTCTCTCTCTCTCTCTCTCTCTCTCTCTCTCTCTCTCTCTCTCTCTCTCTCTCTCTCTCTCTCATACGCACACACACACATACACACAACACACACGCGCGCGCGTACGCATGCACATACGCAGGCACGCACGCACACACACACACACACACACACACACACACACACACACACACACACACACACACACACACACGTTCGCACGCACGGACGCACGCACGCACGCGCACACACATACGAAAACACACACACATACACACACTCACTCACACACACACACACACACACACACACACACACACACACACACACACACACACACACACCACACACACACACACACACACACACACACACACACACACACACACACACCCCACACACACGGTGGGGGGGGGGGGGGGGGGGGGGGGGGGGGGGGAGGGCGGTGCGTTCACAAGTACGTATTCATGCACGGAGGCACTCTAA
The DNA here is from genome assembly GCA_018398815.1 of Conus ventricosus. Lineage (NCBI taxonomy): Eukaryota > Metazoa > Mollusca > Gastropoda > Neogastropoda > Conidae > Conus > Conus ventricosus. The sequence goes on from CM031626.1 coordinate 15,300,311, forward strand.
TGACGATTCAAACAAACATGTTCCACATGACATATGAACACAAAAATGACAGCTTTTTCTTGTGGTTGGCTCTTTGCCGAAAAACAACAACAAAAGAAACTCTCTCTCTCTCTCTCTCTCTCTCTCTCTCTCTCTCTCTCTCTCTCTCTCTCTCTCTCTCTCTCTCTCTCTCTCTCTCTCTCTCTCTGCTTCGTGACAAAAGAGACAAAAATTCATAAAGAAAACATAAGGTCTCTGGAAAGGGACGTAACTACACGACCACGACAGGGAGACAACTGACTCTGATTTCTGCTGCACTAGCAGACGACGCAAAACATTTTGGTTTACAAACACACAAGAATTTTTTTAACATTCAGAAAGAAAAGTATACGACATGACAGACAAACTAAGATGTTGTTAGCAGATGAGAACTGCAAATACGACGGGATGAACGACACACTGAACTGCTTCTTTAAGAAAGGTACGAAGGCTTTTGGAGAAATTGTTGTCGAGACATTTAGTGTATGTGACAATGCTGTAGTGTACAGTGGGAGGGGGAGGGGGGAGGGGTATGAATCTCTCCATGACTCGCTGTCCAAGGTCATTCTGTTGGGTACAGTGGAGGGTAGGTCTCTATCTTGCCATGACTCCCTGCCTAAGACCATTCTACAGGGTGCAGTGGAGGGTGGACATGTATCTCACCATGACTCCCTGTCTAATCATCCATTTAAATGTTTGTAATCTTATTTGGCGTTAAAATCACTGGTCAGATTTGATCTATGCAATAACTCATTGATCACAACCTTTTTGTGTATCCTCTTTGCCGTCAATGTAACTGGTTAGACTGGATCTTGGCAATAATTCCTTCATCAGAATATCTGTCGGTTTAAAAAAAACAAAACTTCTTTGCCCTTAGTATGACTTGTTAGACAGGATCCACGCAACAATTCATTCATCAGAACATTTTTCATCTTCTTTGCCCTCACTCGAACTGGTAAGACTGGATCTATGCTACAATTCATCCATCAGAATAGTTGTCATCTTCTTGGCTATCTTACCCTCTCTACCCTTTCATTGGAATGACTCCCACTCCACTATTCCGAACGTCACTTCTTCTTTCTTTTAGTGTTCACAATCATCATGTTGATTATTCTGACACTTTTGTGTGTATGACCTTTTTTTTTTAATGCCGCCATTAAGGCAGCCATACTCCAACTTCGGGGAAGGTGCATGCTATGTGTAACGTGTCATCCATACCAACGGCCAACTGGCCTTCTCTTCCGAAAGTTGGTGATGGGATTTGACGTGTGTGCAAGATGTTGTGCGTGCGTTCACTTACGGAACCTCGGTTTATAGTCTCATTCGAAGGACCGTAAGGGAAATGGAGTCAGAACTAATATTAACTCCGAGGGAAAAATCCCCCTGCACCGAAACGGCCCGGTGGAGATGCGAACCCGCAACCCCAAGATTACGAGTCCGGCGCTCTACCAACTGAGCTATTCCGGCCCCCACTTACACAACCACATCCTAAGGTGTCTCCTGTCTCATCGTCAACACGGGCTCTCTCCCTCCAAGTCAGATCGTGACGGGGAAGCATCACGGAGAGACCCCACACTGCTGATGTCGCTGTGACAGTTTTCAGTGGTGCACATCTGGATTAAACGAAGCCAGAGCGTGAAGAATCATCCTACTCATAACAGTCGATGTTTAAGCGCGAAACCAGTGGTCCCCCTCCAGAAGGTGGTATATGATACTACGTAACATCACATGAATTTGCCACCAGTAGTCCCCCTCCAGAAGGTGGTATATGGTACTACGTAACATCACATGAACTTGCCAC
>CM031626.1:15304629-15324629 GCA_018398815.1 Conus ventricosus
ACGTGAGACTTTTCAAGGGCCTTGGGGGGTTTTGGGGCGAATCCCCTGCAGTCCCCTTTCAGTCGGGCCCTTGACTGATTCTTTCCAACAGGCTTCTTCTTCTCGAAAAATTCGCCTTTCGTGTCGAGCCAATTTTGTCGACTTTGGTTGATCAGTTTACATGAAGCAACGGCCAACACTTACTGCACATGCGCGGATAAAAAAACAAATGATTTTTCCGATAATTATGATTGGTAAAATACCAGGGTTTTCCATTTTTAGATTGAAAAATTAAATTTTTTACTTTACAAATACGATCTTCACAACGTTTAAAATATAAGCATACTGAAAAAAAGCAAAACAAAACAATTAGTTTCGTCGTTTGGAGATAAAAATATTTTAAAAGGCAGAGAAAATAAACGTCATGCATAAATTTTGCTTTTCTTTTTTCTCAATGAAAATTCCCCGAGCTTGTAAAGGGGGGCAAAATTAAATACTGGGGAAAAAATACATTTGATTTTTTAAATTGGTAAAAAGATACACAGTAAAAAGGAAAGGGTGGAAAAAACAGGCGCTTGGGATCAGGGGGAAAAGATACTTTGTAAAACCGCCCAAAACAGGAACAAAAAATTGCTAGTAAAACAGACCAATAGGAACAGATACTTTAGTCAAAGACAATAGGAACAGATCATAGTAAACCCCCACCAGTAGGAACAGATACATAGTCAAAAACCCAATAGGAACTAATCCCCCCCCCCATGCCCCCCCCCAACACACCATTTGGGGAACAGATCCCTTAGTAAACCGGGAACCAATAGGAACAGATACATGTAAAACCAGAAAAAAGGGGAAAGTTACATTTTGGGACAGCCCAATAGGAACGGGTTACACAGTAAACGGGCCCAATGGGAAAAACGGGAATACATAGTGAACGGGCCCAAATGGGACAGATACACAGTCAACAGACCAAATAGGAACAGTTTAACTAGGGGACGGGACCATTAGGAAAGGTACACAGTAAACAGACCAATGGGAAAACAGGATACTAGTCAACGCCAATGGGGAAACAGTTACACAGTCAACAGACAATAGGAACAGATACACAGTAAAACCAGACCAATAGGAAAGATACACAGTCAACAGACCAATAGGAACGATACACAGTAAAACAGAAATAGGAACAGATACTTTAGTAAACCCGCCCAAATAGGAACGATACATGGGTGGAAAAACCTTTTTAGGAGAGATACATAGTAAAACAGCCCAAATAAAAAACAGGTACATAGGGGAAAAAACCAATGGGAAAAACAGTTTCTTGTTTTTAAGACCAATGGGAAACAGTTTACATGTGGCAGACCAATAGGAAACAGATACATAGTGTAAAAGGCCAATGGGGAAAAGATAAATTTTTAGTGAAAGGGACCAATAGGAACAGATGCTTTGTGACAGCCAATAGGAACAAATACTTAGTCAAAAAAAGCCCAAATTGGGAAAAAAGGAAACATGGGGTTGAACAGACCAATGGGAAAACGTACTAGGGACGCCAATAGGAAACAGTTACATAGGTAAAAGACCAATAGGAACGAAAATTTGTCAACGGACCAATGGAACAGTTTCACAGTAAAACAAAACCTTTTGGAACGATCCCTTTGTGGCAGACCAACAAAAAAACTTTTTCACAGTCAAAGACCAATGGAAAAACGAAAACCATAGTCAACTCCCAAATAGGAAAAGATACATTTTTAAAACGACCAATGGAAAAACGGGATACATAATAAAACAGACCAAATTTGGAACAGATAATAGTGGACAGACCAATAGGAAAAGGATCATAGTGGACAGACCAATGGGAAAACAGTTTCCCTAGGGGGACAGCCCAATAGGAACAGATACATAGCGAACAGACCAATGGGAAAACAGATACTTAAGGGGACAGCCTTTTTGGAACCCAGAATACTTAGTCAACAGCCCCAATAGGAACAGATTCATAGTGGACAGCCCAAATAGGAACAGTTTACATGTAAAACAGCCCAATAGGAACAGGAACATAGTGGAAGCCCTTTGGGAAAACGGGTTACATAGTGAACGGGACCAATAGGAACAGATACATAGTGGACGACCAATGGGGAAACAGATACATAGTAAACAGACCATGGGAAAAACAGATACATAGGGAAGACCAATAGGAACAGATAAAATAGTGGCCCGAAATGGGAAAACGTTGCATAGTAAAACGACCAATGGGAAAACAGATACATATTTAAACGACCAATAGGAAAAATTTTACATAGTGGGACAGAAAAATAGGAACGATCCCATAGTGGAAGACCATAGGAACAGTTTTAATTTGTGGACAGATCTTGGAAACAGATACTAAGGTACAGCCCAATAGGAACGATCCCATAGTGGACAGACCAATATGAACAGATACATAGTGTACGCCCAATGGGAAAAACAGGTACAAAAGTAAAACGGGCCCAATGGGAAAACAGTACATAGTCAACGCCCAATAGGAACAGATACATATGGACAGCCCAAAATTGGAACAGATCTTTAGTGTAAAAAAAACAATGGAACAGTCTAGGGGGACAGCCCAAAAAGGAACAGATACACAGTAAAACAAAACCAATGGACCCAGATACATAGTAAAAAGCCCATTTGGAAAAGGAACAGAGAGAAAAAAAAACCAATTGGAAAATTTATACTTTTTGACGGCCCGGTTGGAAAGGGGACAAAGCCCTTATACCAAACGGGAAACAAAAAGGGAACGTGTTAGTCCGAAAAAGGAAAAAAAAGGGTTTGTGTATTTTAAAAAAAAAGGGGGACTAACACAGTGGGCCCCGACAAACACAGAAAAAGGGAACTAGGGAAACGGGAAAAAAAACCCCAAACACAGTAGGCGACAAAACAAAAAAAAATGGCCCTTTTGGGAAAAACAGAAAAAGAAAAAAAAACAATAAAAAAAAGGAAACTTTGATAAATTGACCCGTGTGGAAAAAAGACACATTAATGTTTTAAAGCAGAAAAAAACACAATGAAGAGTGAAATGACTAAAAAGGAAAAAAAATACATTAAAACCTGAGGGGGTTTTTTTTTTTAAAAAGAAACCGGGAAATTTGGGATACGAAGAAAAGAAAAAAAAGGGGGCCAAAACCCCAAAAGGGGAAAAAAATTTGCAGGTGGTGGAAAAAGAATGAAAATTTTTAAACAATAAAAAATAATTGACCAAAAGGGAAAAGGAAAAATCATTTAAAACAAACCATTTAAGACAAAAATTTCACAATGAATGGACCTTTAGGGAAAGAGAAAAAAGAGGCGACGAGCCCAGTAGAAAGGGGGAAGACAAAAAAATGTTTCAGAAGGAAAAAAAATACAGTGTTTCTTGTATTTGGACCAGTTGGAAGAGCTAAAAAGAAAATACAGGGAAATGGGAAGGAAGAAACATTAATGCGGCGAGAGGACCAGTAGGAAAAAAACAAAAAACAGTGAATGGCCCAGTAGAAGAAGAAATACATCGAATGGACCAGTGGGAAAATTAAATTTCAGTGAATGGCCCAGTAGAAAAAGGGAAATTTAAAGGGAGGGGCCCAGTAGGAAAAAAAATCCCGTAAAGGGGACCATGGGAAAAAAATACAGTAAAAATGGACCAGTAAAAACAATCCCGGAATGGACCAAGGGGGAAAAAAATTTACGTGAAGGGAAAAAAAAGGGAAAAAATTACGGAAAAATGGACCACGGGGGAAAAACAAACGTGAATGGACCACTGGGGAAAACAATAAGTGAATGGACCAAGGGGGAAAAAAAATTTACAGTAAAGGGCCCAATGGGAAAACAATACAGTAAATAAAACCACGGGGAAACAATACAGGAATGGACCCAGGGGAAAAAAATTTACAGTGAATGGACCATGGGAAAAACCAATCCAGTGAAGGGCCCACTAGGAAAACAATACAGTGAATGGACCAAGGGGGAAAAAAAACACAGCGAATGGCCCATTGGGGAAAAACAATCAGTGAATGGCCCAAAGGAAAACCCAATACAGTGAATGGACCCTGGGGAAAAAAATTTACAGTGAATGGGAAAGGGGGAAAACAATGCAGTGAAGGACCACTGGGAAAAACCCAATACAGTAAATGGCCCCAATGGGAAAAAAAAAACAGTGAAGGACCACTGGGGAAAACAATACGTGTTTGGCCACTGGGGAAAAAAATACAGTAAATGGACACTGGGGAAAAACAATCAGTGAATGGCCCAAGGGGGGAAAAAAATACGTGAAGGGGCCCAAGGGGAAAAAAACACAGTGAATGGACCAGTGGGGTAGAAATGTGTGTGTGTGTTTTGTGTGTGTGTGTGTGTGTGTGCTTTCCCGTGGGGTGCGTGCGTGCGGGGTTGCTTTGCGTGCGGGGGTGTGTGCGTGTTGTGTTGGTTTTGTGTGTGTTGTGTGTGTGTGTGTGTGTGTGTTTTGTGTGTGGGGTGTGTGTGGGGAGTGGGTTGTCGTGGTCGTGTGTGGTAAAAATAAACCAATGACAAATAAAGATTTTTTTAAAAATAAAATAAAAAATTTAATTTAAAAAAACTGCTTCACGGGGCGACTTTATTTCCTTTGGGGCCAAGGGTTTCGGCGCACTTGCCTGGGAATATCTTTATTTTCTCAAGAACAGCCCAAATGTGGTCAAAAAAAGCTTTCCCCGGGGGGAAAACCCGGGGTCACCAGTGAAAAAAAAATACACGTGGTCACTAAAATTATACCCAAAAGGGCATTTTTTTTCCCTTTGATGTCCCCCCCTAAGCCCCAAATTTCCCCCATCCCTGGGGGAAAAAATTCGGGGTTTTTTCCCTGGTTTTCCCTTTTAAGGGACAGGTGCCCCTTCCCCAAAGGGCTTTCTTCCAGACTTTGTGGCACATTTTTCCCCCAAAAGGGCATCTTCCAGACTTTGTGGTCAGGTTTCCCCCAAAAGGGGGACTTTTCCAGGCTTTGGGCACGGGTTTTCTCCAAAGGATTCTTCCGGGACTTTGTGGCTCGGGATTCCCCAAAGGGCTTCTTAAGGCTTTGGGGCCCACAGGTTTCCCCCAAAGGGATTTTCCGATTTTTGGGAACAGGATTCCCCAAAGGGCTTCTTCCGATTTTTGTGGCCCAGGACCCTCCATCCTGACATTTTAAACACCCAGAGAATTTTTCCTTCCCAAGGACAGTTCAAAACCCCAAATATTTCGCAGTGTTATAGAAAAAATGCTGATCAAAAATTTGGGGACGTGTTATTTTTGGGGAAAAATATGGGGGGTATATTTCAGGGTTGGCCTTCAAAAAAAAGTGCCCCAGGGGGCCCTTGGGAAAATTCCCAGGGCCTTTGTTTACATGTGTCGGGGGACCCAACGGGCCCTTTGGGGGTCCCCAGGGCCTTTTTTACAGGGTGGGGGTTGACCCAAGCGGCCTTGGTGGTCCCCCAGGGCCTTTGTTTACGTGGGCTTTTGGGTGCTCAGGGCCTTGGGGGCGACAGGGGGCCCTAGAATTGAATGCTATCCCTGGTTACTAGAAAGGGAAATTTAAATTTGTGTCCACATTTAAACTTGAAAAATAGATCGAGTGTTTCGAAATCCTGCCAAGTGAAATATTGACTGCTTGGGGGTTTGTAAACTTTGTTTTGTTTTTTTGGGGGGGAAAAATTTGGGAAAAAGGAGGGGGGGTTAGTTATGTTAAGGACACACACAAACAGAGGTATTTTTTTTTTTTTTTTTTTTTTTTTTTTTTTTTTTTTTTTTTTTTTTTTTTTTTTTTTTTTTTTTTTTTTAGCTTTTTTTTTTTTTTTTTTACCCCCAACCCAGTCCCCTTTCCCCCATGCATGTCTGTATGTTTTTTAAAAAAAATGTACTTTTTTGGGGTTTTTAATGTTTTTTGCTTTTTTATAAAAAGTGTCTGGGTTTGTTTATGTTCTAATGTGGGGTTTGTACTGGCACCCCTCCCTGATTTTTTTGTTTTTATACAAAGAAAAAAACATGAGTTAAACGTGGGATTAATTATTTTCTTTTTTTTCCCCTTTTTCCAAGAGAAAAGGGAGAGAGAGAGGAGAGGAGAAAAGAGAGGAGGGAGAGGGAAAAGAAGAGAGAGAGAGAGAGAGAGAGTCGGGGGGAGAGACAGGAAGAAAAGGGGAGAGAGAGAGAAAAGAGAGAGGGGGAAGAGAGAGAGAGAGAGAGGGGAGAGGGAGGAAGGGAAGGGGAGAGGGGAGGAGGAGAGGAGGGCAGACAGGGGACGGGAAAGAGACGGCATTCGTAGCAAAAATGTAAAATTTTTTCCCAAATCGCCCTTACCAATTGGCTTTCCCAGGGTCCCACCCAACCCTTTTGCGAAAAAAAAAGGGAAAAGGGGAAACCCTTTTACGAAATAAAAAAGGACTTAGGATTTTTCTTTCCCCCCCCCTATGTCCCCCCCCCCCCAAACGTCCATCCCCCCCCCCCCCCCCCCCCCCCCCCCCCCCCTTTCCGTTTTTGTCCCCACCCCCTAAAAAAGGATTTTTGGGGGCCCAAAATTTTCCGGGCCCTTCCCCTCAATCTCTCTACCGAAGTGCGGGGACCCAATACTCACACCCCCCACCACCCCACCCCCCCCGGGAAAAAAGAAAAAAAAAAAAAAAAAGGGGGAGGGGCGGGGGGCGGGCGGTGGTGAGAAAACGGGGACAGACAGACCGCCCGACAGCCCAAAAGAGCAGACAAAAGGGGTTGGAAAGAAAGGGTGTAGAGAGGGAAAATTAAGAACCCTGTTATGTGTCGCCCTCCCCCAATTTGGATTTTCCCCCCGGGGAAGCCAACCTTACGCAAAATAAAAAGGCCCGAAAGGGAAAGGCACGGGGAAAAATCGGGAAAAGTGGAAACAGGCTGTTTGTTTTTTCCCTCCCCCCCTCCCCCCCCCCCCCCAGTCCCCCGGCCCAGAAAACCCGGACCCTCCCCCCCCCTCCCCCGCAACTCCCCCGCAGAGATCCTCCCCCCCCCCCCCCCCCTCCCCCCCCCCTCCCACACCTTTTTCATATTAAACGCATGAAAAAATGTTTTTTTTTTTTTCCTTCACTCCCCCCCCCTCCCCCCCCCCCCCCCCCCCCCCCCCCCCCCCCCCCCCCCCCCCCCCCCCCCCCCCCCCCCCCCCCCCCCCCCACCCCCCCCCCCCCCCCCCCCCCCCCCCCCCCCCCCCCCCCCCCCCCCCCCCCCCCCCCCCCCCCCCCCCCCCCCCCCCCCAAACCAAGCATTTTGAGACTCACACTCTCTCGTCACCCAGGGAATTTTTTCCCTTTTACACCCCCCCCCGGACATTATACTCTTTCTAAAAAATTTTAGTTGCAGAGGGATACCCGTTTTCCCTTCTTTTTAAAAAATACTAATACACAAATTTTTCTCAATAATATTTATAAAAAATTTTACATTGAAATTTGTCCCTTTGAAACAATCGATTTTTTCTGATGCCAAAAAAAATACATCTGTGTTTGATTTAAATTTTTTTTTAACATTTTGTTTCTAAGTAAAAATTTTTTTCTCAATTTAAATCTCCCAAAAAAATTTTTGCGATTGGACACTCACAGGAAAAAATGTTCAATGAAATCAGTTGTGTTAGAAAAGTACGAGCATTTGTTTGGGCTCTTTTTTTTTTTCCCTTTTACTAAGCATGGGTTTTTAGTTGGATATAATTGGGGGTCGTATTTTCCAAATGGAGAAAACCCAAGTCTTCCCCCTTTTGTAACGTCTGTGACTCGACAACCCTGTGGATTTGTCTAAGTCAAAACCAAAATTTCTTTTTTCCCCGAAGGCATTCGCAAAATAGGTTTTTTTTTCCTTTGTTTTTGATTTTATGTTTTAAAAAATTTCCCATATCTTAAAATGATTTTTAAAATCTGGACTTGGTAATTTTGATTCAGTTTTTTTTAGCAATTCTTACACACTTTTTGCTATCAAAATTTTTATAATTAATTTTTTTAGGTTCACGCATCGATATCGATGCTCTTTTGCTTTCCAAAAAGAACATTTTAACCCCGAGATAAAGGGAAAATTAATGTCGCATGTAAATAGTAAAATTGACCAAAAGGTTTTTTCCAGAAGTTTCTTTAAAATTTTGGGCATTCATAGAAGTGAAATGCCCCGATTTAAAAACGATTTCGTTTTGTGCATTTAAAAACATTTTTTTTTCATTTACGTATTTTTTATCTTGAAAACATAATATTGGGGGGTTAATTTTTATGCAAATTTTTTTCCCCTGCAGCACTCTCAGCGTGTTTTTTTGTACACAAACGAGGGATCTGCCAAAAAATTTTTTTGTTTAAATTTTTTACCCCAAAATTTGGTTTTTTTCCAAAAGCTTTAAGGCACAGGGTTCCGGGTATTTTTCAAAAATTTCCCATTGGGTTTTTCCCAAATTTTTTTAAAGGTTATCAATTTTTTACCACAAAGAGAGGGGGATCCCGAAAAAAAAAAAAAATGTTTTTATGATCTTTTTCACTTTTACTTGAAACCCTAGTTTTCGGACAGCAGCGGTTTTCTACATTATATTTGAGTGTTTTTGGGGGTAGTCTCCAACCTATTAAATATTTAGGGGAAAGATAAAATTTTAATTTTGGCCCCCAAACATTTCCTGAACTTTTCAGGGATACCCCTCGAATCCAATCGGGAAAGAAAAAAACATTTCCCCCATATATAATGCCCCAGTTGTTCCACAAAAAAGAAGAACATGCTAAAGAAACCCCTCTTTCTTATTTTAAAATTTTAAAACCCTTTTTTTTAACACTGTTTTCCCGAAAAAAAAAAAAATTAAATAAATGAAAAACCTTTTAAACACAGCCTATTAACATTTTTCATAGAAGCACACCCTAAATTTCTGCCCCCAAACGGGAGCAAAAAAAATTTTTTTGGGAAAAAAAAGGACCACTTCTCTTTTCTCCGGCTTTTCCCCAAAACGTATTACCCATTTTCAGAAAAAACGCTGACTGATTTGTCTGACATCCCATCATTTTCAAAAAATCCCGGGTTTAAAATTCTTTACAAAATATTTTTTTAAATTTTTCAAAGCTCTTTTTTACGTTTTTTCTTACGCCATAGAAAACCCGAAAAGTAATTTTATTTATTTCTATAAAAACCCTTGTTGGATTTACTAAGCCTGCATGACGAGACTAATTTTGGGTATCAAAAAAATTTTTTTTATAAAATTTTTTCTTTACCCCTTTAAAATTAAATTTCGTTTTTCCCAAGAAAAGATAATTCTTTTTTTTTTATCGATTTTTGCAGCCCGTTTTCCTTTTCCCAAAAAAAAGGCCCCATCTTTCATGACAAAATAAACTCCAAGGGAAAAATTTAAAACTGTTTTTCCCAAAAAAAAATTCCTTAAAAATGCATTTTTCACAATGTTTTTTATTAATTTAAACCCCATTGCCCCCTGTCTTGTGAGATTTACCCAATCCCGAAAACAATGAAAAGGGCAAATAATTTTGTTGAGGGCAAAGCGATGTCATGTCATCCTTCAGAAAAAAAAAGTTAAAATCATCCCCATAAAATGCAAAATTTAATTTTAAAATTGCCAAAAAAATTGTTACCCGATCTCCAAAAAATTTTAAACCCTTTTTTTTTTACGACAGTTTTTTATTTTTATTGCCCAAAATTTCTTTTGCAGTTACAAAGGCCAAAAGGTTTTTAAAAAGGACAACCTTTACGAATTCCCGTTTCTCCCGGAAAAAAGTCGGATATCCGCCACAGTAATTCAACAAATCGTAGTTTTTTTCTTTTTACTTCAACCCTTTTAAAAAAACCTTTCCCCAAACCAAATTTTTTAAAAGCGGTTATCATTTAAAATCTTTTGAAAATACGATTTAAAGGGTTGAGTGTAAATCAATACTGAGTAGCACAACCGGTTTATTATTTGCTTTTGTTGCTCAATTACATTAAACAATTTGCCCAACTATTGTTCCCCACGCGCCCCCCTTTAATATACCCCCCTTGATCTTCGTCAAAAACATTTGTAATTTCCTGCCCCCAAAAGGTTAGCTAAGCTTTTTGGGCCCAAAAGTTTATAATCAGTTTTGTCAGAGATATAGGTCTCAGTTTTTTAACTCATTCCTCGGTAGATCCCTTTCCCTTTAAAGTTTAAAATTTAAAAACTGCTTTTCTTTGTGTAGGTTTAAAGTGAATCCTTTTTCAAAAGCGGCGTTTTAAAAATCAGGGAAAAAAGGGGAGCAATGTTTTTATTTTGTTGCCCGAAGGGGCTTTTAAAAAACCTTTGACCGTTAAAACCGTCACAAATGGGGTGATGTTCCATTATTTAAATTTTTTAGTGGGTCAAGGAGTTTTTGTCTTCTGGCACCCTTCCCTTTACAACTAATTTTTGAATCTCAGAAATATGGGAACCCTTGCTCTTTCCAAAAAGTTATCTATTTTCTCAGACATTTTAGCATAGGGCTTTTTTTTGGTAAAAACCAGCAAAAAAAATCTTTTTGGAAAATTTTAATTTTCCGGGGTTTATTTGTTTTTAATACATTATTTTTATCTAAAACACCTTCCATTATTTTAGGGTTTTGCTCTTTATTTTTCCAGACTGAGAAAATATTTTGTTTTTTTTCTCCCCTTCTTCTAACCCCTTTTACTCTTGCTTTGACCTTTTTGCAGGGACGTGCCTTAAATTTTCCAGTATTTCAATTTTCGTGCCAAAAAGTGTGCGGTTTACTCTGCGCCGAATACAGTTGGCTCAGATGAAATGAACATTTTTTCCTTTGTTTAATTTATTATATTAAAACTATCAAAATTTTTTTTCCCTTTCCATCTTTTGGTTTTCTATAGTTTATAAAAAAAAGTTTTAATCTTTAAATTTTAGAACTTCCCCTTCCATTTGAAAATTTAGAATTTTTCATTTAGTTTTTGGGAAAAGTGATCATCTATTTTAAAACATTCATTTTATTTACAAACTCTAGAAACGTTTAGTAAAAGAAATTTTTAAAAAAACCCCAATCCCGGGCCCCCTTTCTATTTTTTTGAAAAAATTTTTGGTTTAAAAGAGCCCTGCTCGGGGGTCAAATGGGGCATAGAGGGGAATGTTTCATTCCAACGTTTTTTTCGAAAAAAATTCGGAATCATAAAGATTTAAACGAGTTTCTTGCAATAAAAGGGGACTTTTTGTCCCGGTAAATTCTTTTTCTTTTAAGGGTGGGGAAAAAACCGCCAAAAAAAAAACAAGTTATGGTTTGTTCCCGTCACTGAATCTCTGTACTGCTTATCTGTATGCCCTTTTCCCCCGGAAAAACAATATCTAAAAACATTATTTTTAACACAAATTTTAAATTTACCCCACACAATTTTATTATTGAAATTTTTATTTGGGCTTTTTTGTTTTTAATTCTTCAAAAAAATAACGTTTTTTTTCTTGAGCAGTTTTAGGAGCATAAATTTTTTAAAACTATGTCTTTTTGTGTATTTTCCCCTTCAACGGCCAAAATTTTTCTTGGGGCTGTGTTGCATTACGGGAACTGTAAAATACGTTTTTTTCGGAACGATTAACCCGTCCCCCAAATATGTGCTGTGAAATTTTTACAAGAAAAATTCCCCCGTTCCCCATTCTTTTTTCCATTGATCGTGTACATTTCTGTGATGTAAATCTCCCGTAAAACTAAAATCATATTTTCTCTCTTTTAAATTAAATTTTAACAAAAAGCTTTCTTTTTTAAAAAGAGACCGAAATCCTCGTAATTTTTGCGAAAAAAGGCGCAAATTGGAAATCGGAAGCCATGAGGGGAAATCCGAATGCGTTTGCAAAGCCGTTACCCCAAAATTTATCGAAAAAACCGGGAAATCCGTTTAAAGCCCAAAACGGGCGCCCTTTGGGCAAGGAAGTTTGAAACATCTTTCCTAAAAACCCCCCGTCTTTTTGAGAGTGGGGCAGGGGGGGATGCACGCGGCATGCGTGAGTATGGTGTGAATGATGGCCCACCAGTTCACGGGTTTTTTGGGGGATCCCCCTCCCTTTGCTCCTGATTCAAAACCGGTGTCAGGTCGGGCTGGTTCCTTTCTTTTACGGTGTTTACCCCGGGCCCGATTTAAAAGGGGTTTGGGTTAAACTGGGAAATTTCTGTTTCCCCTGGCACCCAACGAAAGGTTTACCCTCTGGCCCTTTTCCTTTTCCCTGCAGAGAATCCCGGGATCTGAGCCCGAGTGATTGAGTCTCAGGTACAATTTTCGGTTTTGAGAATCTTCAAAGGGCGTCCCCTGTCTCAAACAAAGGTAGCGGGTGCAAGGTCCCAAAGTCCCGGATCAGAGGGGGTTTAAAATGCGGGGGGAAAACGCCTTAATGTGTCTGTAGTCCTCTCCTCCAGACCAGGGTTTCCAAAGGGAAAAAGGGGGTCAGGAAAAAAACCACCCTCCGGGGTCCCCACGTCTGTGTCCAAATCTGATGACCTCTCTGCAGGTAACCTTGGTTTTTGGGACTGGTGCAAAAAAAAGACCGGCTGTAAACATTTGGGGCCCCACCCGGTTTTCCCTTTCCCCCTTTTGGTTTTTCTTTATGTTTAAAATTTGGGGCCGGGGAAAAAAGCCGAATTTATAAATCGCTCCAATGGAACGGGGGTATTTTTTAAAGGGGGGCAAACCGTTTTTCCCGTCAAAAACGGTTTGGTTTTCCGTCTTTATTTCGGATTTTTTTTTCCCTGAGAAGGGAAAAATTTTCCCAAAACAAAACCTAATCTGCCCCGAAACCCGGGTTCAAGGGCATTCCCCGCCACCTGAAATGGGTTATGTCAGAAATGAACGCTTTGTCACAGGCGCCTTCTGTACCAAACCCCGAAATATACGGATTCTTGGGCATGGAGAGACACTGGGATGGGCCCTTTAAAACAATGCCCTTTTAATAACAGTTGTTTCGGGGGGTTCGATTTATGGGGAAAAAAACGCCCTAAACCCCCTTTTCAACTGAAACTCCCAGAACCGTTCGATCCACATATCCCCTAGCTGCCCAAAGGGAAATGTTAAGCAGTTTAAATTTCATTGCCATTTGGTAACCCCCGGTTGGGTTCCCCAGGGGGGTTTGTCCCCCCTCCTTATAAACACCGGGTCCCGTGCGGGGGGGAAGCCTTTGTCACGCCTCAACACACAAGGGGTTTGCTCCTTTCCTCGGGGGTTCAAGCCCGCACAAACGTTTAACGGCCCGTTTCAAAAATAAGAAAATCGGCACCCAAACCCTTTAAAATGGCGTTTCCCAAAAAAACCCGAGCCAAGGAAGAAAGTCAAATTTTAATTTAAAAAAAAAAAAAAGCAAAATTCCCAATAATTTTTACTTTCCCACACTCACACAATTTTAATTTACTAACAGAGGGACCCAAAACCCCCAATTGCTTGCAACACACGGCCAAAAAAGGGCGATGACATCCGATTTAAGCAAGAAAAAAACTGCAGGCCGGACCAAAAAAGTCCGCTCGACGTCGGTGAAAAAAACCCTTTTCCCCAACAAACAGGTAAAAAAAAAGACCCCTTTTTGGGGGGTTTTTCGTTTTTTTTTTTTTTGGTTTTCGTTTTTTTTTTTTTTTTCTTGATGGGAGGAGCATTTGATTTAACATTATTGTAATATGCGATGTAATCTGTATCATGCTCTATGAATACTTGAAAATATAAGCTGCATTGCAAGAGTAAATATAACCCATTCTCTCTCTCTCTCTCTAAAAACAAAGGCGCTCTTATTGATGAAAAGTAAATGTAACCAAAACGTGAAGATCAGTATAAATGTTTTTAAAAAGAAACTGAACGTTTTGTGTGAGAACTTAACGGCGAAATGGTTGAATGGGAATAGTAATGATGCTGACAAGTTTGAAGTGTACACTGAAATGTAAGAAAAAGTTATTTCATCACTCCAACGGCCCAGTGGGTCATCGGTGGAACAACAGAAAAAAAAGACACGTCATTTTCTTAGCCAAAAGCCCCACAAGTCATCCATGGAGCAAGAAAAAAGTAGGTCAGAATCATGATAAGGTAAATCTGGTTGGTGATTCTGATTAGTAGGCTTGAAATGTACGCTTAAAACCAAATTTCATAATTATCTTGCAGTTAAAACACATCATAATTATCTTGCAGTTAAAAACACATCATAATTATCTCGCAGTTAAAACACATCATAATTATCTCGCAGTTAAAACACATCATAATTATCTCGCAGTTAAAACACATCATAATTATCTTGCAGTTTAAAACACATCATAATTATCTCGCAGTTAAAACACATCATAATTATCTTGCAGTTAAAACACATCATAATTATCTCGCAGTTAAAACACATCACAATTATCTCGCAGTTAAAAACACATCATAATTATCTTGCAGTTGAAACACATCATAATTATCTTGCAGTTAAAACACATCATAATTATCTTGCAGTTAAAACACATCTTGGGCCTGACGCTTACCGCCACCAGAAATGAAACACGTAAGGTGAGAGTCATTATTTATTTATTCATTGTTTATGTATTTACTTATTTATTTATTTACATTACCTCACGTTTACGAACAAAAACAAGTGGAAATGTCTGTCTGTGAAAGGCTTTGAAGAGATGAATTCAACCAGTAGGCGAAGCGCCCATGCTGCATTCAAATCAAAACTGAGCTTGCCTTCTCTCCAGGCTAAATACAAACAACAACAACAACAACAACAACAACAACAACAACAACAACAACAACAACAACAACAACAACAAAAATAACGACAACAAAAACAACAACAAAAATAACGACAACAAAAACAACAAAACAACAACAACAACACACACACACACACACACACACACACACACACCACACACACACACACACACACACACACACCCTGAAAAACAGATTTTCCCATGAGCACATTTGGAAAACCAACGCAGAGGAAGGAACTAGCAAAACCACAGAGCAGTCGCAGAGTTGGAAACTACCAAGCCAAGGGGAATAACCCTTCGACAACCCAGGAGTGATTACCAAACTGAAGAGTGTCCTCCCTTCCAAATCGAGCAGCATGCGGAAAATGTCCCAAGCAGGACCACTGAAACACATTTTATTCGAAAACTGGGAACAAGGAAACTTCGACAAAATTGTGCTTGATATAATTAAACTGCGGATAATCCAGTTGATTAGTGTTTCGGCAAAAAAAAACAAACAAACAAACAACACCCCCCCCCCAAAAAAAAACACAACAACAAACAAACAAAAAACAACCCCCCCCCCCCCCCCCCCCCCTTCCAAAAGAGTGGTCAGAAATTTATATCATGTCTTCCATGCTGACAGTGGGACGTAATATTCATAAGAGATAAGTGAATGCACTCAACATGAACCGAACATGGTGAAGTCATCTATGTCCGGTTCATCACCCTGATACATTGCACTTCGTGTTTCCTTTTTAATATTATGTTTTACTTAATTTTACTTATTTTTCTTTCCCCACTCTGATACAGTTCAACAGTCTGACTAAGTATGTGTGTGTGTGTGTGTGTGTGTGTGTGTGCCCGAGAGAGACACACAGACACACAGACAGAGCGGGAGAGAAGTCGAATGTCGTTGTGCGCAAATACATTGATATTTAAAAAAAGAAAAGAAAAAAAGTTGGCAAAATTCATGGGATAAACACATTCATAGGAACATAAATCAAATGCAAACCAATACCACACAGTAACAATCATATGCATGAAACAAGCGTACTTGTTGACAGTATTTGTTAACACTGTTTTAGGTTAACATTCTTAATCTTAATATTACAGCCACATAAAATCTACACACTTCGATCATACCTCCTCCACCTTCCCCACTCGTCTCCCACGCAATAGCTTTGGTTGAAAGATCACAGCCATCAAAAGCATCTACACATATACTTGGTATCATCATTTTCAATCACAGTAATATAGACAGAAATATTCAAGGATCAATTAGCTGAAGATCTGATTGAACGATCACAGCCATTAAAAAGCATCTATACATATACTTGGTGTTATCATTTTCAATCACAGTAATAGAAACAGAAATATTCGATGATTATTTAGATGAAGATCTTCAAACTGAAATTGAGGCGTATATGAGCCATCCAGTCTCTGTAGAGGAAGGATCGTTTGCTGTCAGTGAGCTCGCAAACTGTGAAGGGAGTGAAACCTCTTGCAAAGGGCCTCAAGCACTTTAGAGGAAAAGAATGCCGCGCGTGGTGTAGAAATAGGTCAACGGTCCGATGAGCAGTAGCGCCCTCACCAAGCACATACGGTCAAACTGTGTCTAGGAGGTTGAAGTGGTCAGGTAATGAATTGTCACGTGACAGATGGCACCTAAGGTAGTTAGGACCCTCCCGAGTTCGAACCTTCCCAATAGCAAAGGGAGGAAAATTTAAACCACAAGGGCCTCGGAGCATCGGGTGGGCGCTACAGACTCAGTCAACCGAAGTTGCTTTGTGAGCAGATCTTGAAGAACATTTTTTTTTTACCACCAAACTGGGGAGTACGTTTATATGCTCTGTATCTTTTTTTTTTCTTTCCGAAATTCGTGTTGGAAATGGAGACAGAGGTTGGATGTGGATGGAAAAAAAAGGGGAAAAAAAGGGGGATGGTGGGAAAGAGAGTAGCGTGGTATCTTTACATCTACAGTTTTTGTCATAGACGCTTTCTACTCATTGTTACTTTATGTACAAACATACAAATCTCTGCCATACTATCAGTTTATTTGCTCCTTTTATGCACAAACATCTGCTATACTTTCTCATTGTTTGCTACGTTACGTACAAACATATCTATCAAAGCCATACACTCTCTTTGCTTGCTACTTATGTACACAGATCTGGAATACTTTCTGTTTGTTTGCTATCTTATATTATACAAACAGTCCAGTCTCTGTCATACTTTCTATTTGTTTGCTACTTTATATCCAAACGTTTCAATATCTGCTGTACTTTCTATTTGCTTCATACTTTATGTATAAACATTCCAACCTCTGTTGTACTTTGTATTTACTTGCTACTTTATGTACAAACATTCCAATATATGCTCTATTCTCTATTTGTTACTTTATTGTCAAACATTCCAATCTCTACCATACTTACTACTCGTTTGCAACTTTATGTACAAACATCGCAAACTCTGCCATATTTTTCTATTTGTTTGCTACTTTATGTACAAACATTCCAATCTCTACCATGCCTCCTTATGTACAAACATTTCAGTCTCTGCCATTCTTACTATGTAATTTGTTATTTTATGTACAGACATTCCAGCCTATGCCGTAACACCTAAAACATGTAAGCCTCATGCGCGTTTCATGTGTACTTTTGTGTGCATGCCATAATATATTACAGATGGAGAGGGAGGCTTGCTCTTTAATAATTAAAATTCGATGAGATCTAATTGTGTTTTGCATTTGATTGCAGTTACTTCGGGTATGTTGTTTGATGGTGAGTTCTCGTGATAGATACGACAATGGACTTTCTGAACAAAAATATGTGAATATCGATTGCGTTAGTTCCGTACAAAATGGGGACATGCTTACTGTATTGAAAGGTTGAAATGTCATCAATATTCCGATACATAATTTTGTCTACATAAAAACATACATCTCACGGACACTGAAAATATCAGAAATTCTTAACGTAGCATGTATAACTCTCTCTCTCTCTCTCCTCTCTCTCTCTCTCTCTCTCTCTCTCTCTCTCTCTCTCTTCTCTCTCTATCTCTCTCTCTCTCTCTCTTATAGTAATACCAGACGTGCCTATAAACAACTTCTGGAAACAAAACGTAAACAGTTTAATCGAGCTATGTTAGAAAAACTGGTTTCCTCTGTAAATAACCAGAAGGAATTATGGAATTCAATGCGGAGAATTCACAATTAAACTAAACAACCTTCAAACGATATTACTTTAGAAAACTGGTTTCAGCACTTTCAGAAATTGCTTGAAAAAGAAGTAGATATCTGTAATATTATGGACGATAAAGGCGGTACTGATGACAATGGTAGCAATGATACCAATGATAACAATATTACCAGTGATGATACATTAAATCGTCCAATTTCAAGAGATGAGATTCTGCTGGCTTTAAAGAAATCAAAGAATTGAAAAGCTAGCAGCCCTGATGAAATCATTGGTGAGATGTTAAAAAATGCATGTACATCGGATTTGTTGTTAGATTTTGTCACAAAATGTTTTAATGCTCTGTTTGACAGGTGTGTTTCCTGAACTGTGGACTGAATCTATTGTTCTTCCTTTATACAAGAAAGATGATGTTGATAATCCAAGCAATTACAGCGGCATTTCTTTGTGTAACATTTGTAGCAAACTATATAGTGCTGTTATCAACAGAAGGTTGCAGGACTGGGTAGAAGAAAAGAACCTCACTGGTGGATTTCAAGCTGGATTAAGCGGAGCTATTCTACAATAGATCATATGTTTACTTTAATGGCATTTGTGCAAAAACAATTTTGTTTCAATTGCAAATTATATGATGCTTTTATTGATTTCGAAAAAGACTCTGATTCTGTTAATAGAAGTATTTTGTGACATTTTGTTTAAAAATGGAATCAGAGGGAAATTTTTATCGAAGTGTCATGAGCATGTTTGAGTCCGTCAAAGCTAGAGTGAGAAGAGGTGCGTCTTTGACTAATTGCATAAACTGCACGACTGGTGTTAAGCAAGGTGATGTGTGCAGTCCTATATTGTTTTCCTTATTTATTAAATAACTGACATTAGAAGTCACCAATTCTGGACGACATGGAGCAAAGTTTATAAACTGTTTTGTTGTTGTTGAAATTTTCATTCTTCTGTTAGCAGACGATGTTGTATTAATGTCTGAAACTATAATTGGTTTACAAACCCAGCTGAACAGTTTAGAAAGAGCTTCTTTTGCATTGCAGCTAAAATAAACATGACGAAAAGTACTATAATTGTGTTTTTGAAAAGCGCGCGCGCACGTGTGTGTGTGTGTGTGTGTGTGTGTGTGTGTGTGGTGTGTGTGTGGTGTGTGTGTGTGTGTGTGTGTGTGTGTGTGTGCGCGTGCGTGCGTGTGTGTGTATGCGTGCGTGTGTGCGTACGTTTGTGTGTGTGTGTGTGTGTGTGTGTGTGTGTGTGTGTGTGTGTGTGGTGTGTGTGTGTGTGTGTGTGTGTATGTGCGCGCGCGAGCGCGTGAGTGTGCGTGCATGCGTATGTGCGTGTGTGTGTGTGTGTGTGTGTGTGTTGTGTGTGTGTGTGTGTGTGTGTGTGTGTGTGTGTGTACGACGTGCGTGAGTCCGTGTGTGTGTGTGTGTGTGTGTGTGTGTGTGTGTGTGTGTGTGTGTGTGTGTGTGTGTGTGTGTGTACGTGCGTGCGTGAGTGCGTGTGCGTGTGTGTGTGTGTGTGTGTGTGTGTGTGTGTGCGCGCGCGAAAACGCGTGCGTGTAGCGTGCGTAGGTGTTGTGTGTGTGTGTGTGTGTGTGTGTGTGTGTGTGGTGTGTGGTGTGTGGTTGACCCTTAAGGGGAAAAAAATAAACTGCACACTGTTTTTCCCCGTGGGGAAAAACCAATTTTTTCCCCGATTTTTTAATGAAAAAAAAAGTTCACCATTCCCCTTACAGAGAAAATAACTGTTGTTTTTAAATTTCCTTCCTTCCCGTTTACCAAAAAATGGAAGGGAAAACATAAGGTTTACAAACCGCTCCCCAAAAAGTAAAAGCTTCCCCCTTTTCCCACCCCCGCCTTTTAAAAAAAACCCCCCTTAAAACCCGGGAAAATTTCCCATTTTTAGTTTTTTTTTGAAAAACGGCCCCCCCCCCGGGGTTGGTTGCGGGGTGTGTGTGTTTTGGTTTTGGGGTGGGGGGGTGGGCGGGGGAAAAAGGGGGGGTGCGTGGTTGTGTGGTTTTTTTCCTTGTTTTTTTTTTTTTCCTTGTTTTTGTGTTTTTTTTACGCCACCGGGAAAGGGGGTCAGCGGGCCCCCGTTGCGGTTGGTTTGGTCTGGGGGGTTTGTTTTTTTTTGTGATGTTGTTTTAAAAACCTGCCGATCCTTTTTGTTTTGGGGTCCTTTACCCTTCCCCAATCGTTTTTGGGGGTTT
>CM031626.1:15329629-15337129 GCA_018398815.1 Conus ventricosus
AAGTGAAAAAGATTAGGAACTGTCCATTGCAAAGGTCGGGGCGGGACACCAGAATAACGAGAATGCGCATTGGAAAGGTGAAAAAGATTGAACTGTCATTGAAAGGTCGGAAACACAGAATAACAGATGCCGCATTTATTTATGAAACCCGCATGAAAGTGGAAAAAGATTGAACTGCTTCATTTGAAATGGTCGGGACACGAATAACAAAATGTCGTATGAAAGTGGGAAATGATTTGAACTGTCTTTGAAAAGGTCGGGACAACAGAATAAACAGAATGTCGCATGGAAGTAGTTGAAAGACTTGAATGACATTGATAGGTCCGGGGACACAGAATAACAGAATAATGTTCGCATGGAAAGTGAAAGATTGAATCTGTCAATTTGAATGGTCGGGACACAGAATAACGTGCAGAATGTCGCATGAAAGGTGAAAGATTGAACTGTCATTGAAAGGTCGGGGACAGAATAACAAAAGAATGTCGCCATGAACGTGAAAGATTGAACTGTCATTGAAAGGCTCCGGGGACACAGAATAACAGAATGTCGCATGAAGTGAAAGATTAACTGTTCATTGAAGGTCGCGGCCGTCGGGACACAGAATAACAGAATGTCGCATGAAAGGTGAAGATAACTGTCATTGAAAGGTCGGGGTCGGGACACAGAAATAACAGAAAATGTCGCAATTGAAAGATCAAAGATTGAACTCTCATTGAAAGGTTCGGGACACAGAATAACAGAATGTCGCATATGAATGAAAGGTTGAATAGAATGAACTGTCATTGATAAGTCGGGCGGGAGGTATACACCAGCAATAACAGAATGTCGCATGAAAGGAAAGATTTGAACTGTCATTGAAAGTTCGGGTCGGAGACACAGGATACAGAATGTCGATGAAAGTGTGCAAGATTGAACTAACTGTCATTGAAAGGTCGGGGACACAAGAATTACTGAATGTCCGCATGAAAGGAGAAAGATTGAACTTCATTGGACAGGTTCGGGACACAGAATAACAGCTGAATTGTCGCATGAAAGTGATAAGATTGAATGTCATTGAATGGTCGGGACTCAGAATAACAGAATGTCGCATGAAAGTGGAAAAGATTGAACTGTAACTGAATGGTTTCGCATGAAAGTGGACAAAGATTGAACTGTATTGAAAAGTCGGGACACATAATAACAGAATGTCGCTTTGAAAAGTGAAAGATTGAACTGTTCATGGATAGGTCGAGGACACCAGAATAACAGAATGTCGCATGAAAAGTGGAATGATTGAACTGTCATTGAAAGGTCGGGACCACAGAATAACCAGAATGTCGCCATGAAAGTGAAAAGATTGAACTGTCATTGATATGGTCGGGACACAGAATAACCAGTATGTCGCATGAAAGTGAAAGATTGTAAAAAACCCCCTTTTGTCAATTGAAAGGTCGGGGACAGAATAAACAGAAAGTCGCATGAAAGTGAAGATTGAACTGTCATTTGAAAGGTCGGGGACCAGAATAACAGATTGTTCGCATGAAGTGAAAGATTGAACTGTCATCATTGAAGGTCCGGGCACAGAATAAATGAATGCCGCATGTGAAAGTGAAAAGATTTAACTGTCATTGATGGGCGGGACACAGAACAGAATAACAGAATGCCGCATGAAACACGATGGTTTGAACACGTGTATGAGAGGACGACCAGTAAAGAGAATGGGCAACAGAATGGATGAGGGAAAGGAAAGACGACGAATCAGTAAGAGAATGGGCAACAGATGGATGAGGGAAAGACGATCACGTTAAGAGAATGGCAACAGATGGATAGAGGGAAAAAGACGAAACAGTAAGAGAATTGGCAACAGATGGATGAGGGAGAAAAGTCGAACACACCGGTGGGTGACAGCAAAAATTCTTTTCACAACACATGTATTGAAATCAGAGAGAGAGACAGAGAGGAGAGAAGAGAGAGCGGGAGAGAGAAGAGAGAGAGAGATAGTGAAGAGATAGAGATGGGGAAAGAGAGAGAGAGGAAGAAAAGACAGAGAGGGGAGGGAGGAGAGAGAGAGAGAAGAAGAGGAGGGGACGTAGCGAAGAAGACGAGAGTGTGAGTGGAGAGAGAGATGACTGAGAGAGAGAGGAGAGAGAGGGGGAGAGAGAGAGGAGAATCATATTTTAAAATGATTTACCGTTTTTACACCATTTCTTTTCTGAGATAACATTGCAAAGAAACGCAGACTGGGTTTGCCTGTCAACATGAGTCAAATCGTGCTTTACAATTGATTTCTTTACTAATATACTTATAAAATTAGCTGTGTGTACTGAGGGTTTTGTTTTTTTTGTAAAGAGTGCTTATCACGGATATATTGCGACTGAGCATTTACTCTCTTAAAAACCTAAAGGCCATTCCAACGAAGTTCATTATTATGGACAATGTGCGAAGAATATAGCATAGCAACATAATGTTGTTAATAGTGTCCCTATCACAACTAAGCATGTGTTGCTATCGGTTACTTTTGTTCAGCATTTATCGAATGCCAGTGGATGAGCGAATGCTACTTCTCTGCTAACCCCGGGTTTCTAGCGCTTGTGTCTGGCTTCTTCTGATCCACTTCCTTATCTAAACGACGTAGACTTTCCAAAGGTTAGATTCAACTTTCTTTGCCAAGGGAAATGTTATCTATTATTTGTTTATTTGTTCGCGTGTTTCTGTATTTGTTTGTTTGTTTGTTTGTTTTTTGTGTGTTTGTTTGTTTGTTTGTTTTTGTTATCAAGATCTGTTCGTTCAGGTTAAGTTTTCTGTTTCAAAAGGTCTGTAACAAAGTTCACATAGTTCAGCTTTAACCATGCATCAGTTTCTGAATAAGAATTCCTCAATACGGCGCGGGGGAGATCGGGGGGAGGGGCAAGGGGATGGGGGGGGGGGGGTGGGGGGGGTGTGACCATCCATGTCCCAGCAGCTGGCGGAGGCGGTGTCTGCACACTCAAAAACGGATGTGCCAGCCTTTTGCTAAAGGGTCGAGTATTCTTTGACAGACACAATTAGGACTATTTTGAGATTGTTGTTTTGTTGTGGAGTGCGTCTGAATTGAAATGTGATTTTCTCCTCATTTTTCGTTATGTGGCCCATCAAGGCACAAGCTCCAAGTGGTTTCAAGAAGACAGACCTGAATAAAAAAAAGTGTGGGGCGGGTGGGGGGGGGGGGGGAGGAGATTGAGATTATTTGGCACTTCCAGGGTTTGGCGCAAAGAAAGGGATTCAAGGGTGAGTGAAAAGAACCACTAATGTGAGTCAACTGAGGGTGAAGAGCATGCCTTGAAGATTTGTTTCTGATTTCATTGGGGAAATCCGCCCCACCCCACCCCCCCCCCCCCCCCCCCCCCCCCCCCTCCCCCCCCCCCCCCCCCCCCCCCCCCCCCTCCCCCCCCCCCCCCCCCCCCCCCCCCCCCCCCCCCCCCCCCCCCCCCCCCCCCCCCCCCCCCCCCCCCCCCCCCCCCCCCCCCCCCCCCCCCCCCCCCCCCCCCCCCCACCCCCCCCCCCCCCCCCCCCCCCCCCCCCCCCCCCCCCCCCCCCCCCCCCCCCCCCCCCCCCCCCCCCCCCCCCCCCACCCACCCCCCCCACCCCCCCGCCCCCCCCCCACCCCCCCTCCCCCCCCCCCCCACCTCCCCCCCCCCCCCCCCCCCCCCCCCCCCCCCCCCCCCCCCCCCCCCCCACCCGAAAAAAAAAGGGTGATAGGATAATTGGTAGGGATTTGCACTTTTCTTCAGTTATCATGTTAAATACTGGCTAAACATTGATTGTAGGGCCTCAAAAAGTTGTACTTGGATTTTATGGTGTTTTAGTGCACATACTCTAATGTCCCTGGTGAGAGCGACCACTGCCTCCAGGAAAGTGTGAAAGTTGCCCCTGTAAGCTGGGACAAAATAAACAGTGCTGCTGGACCATGTCCGGTGCCCTGTCAGGACAGGGCAGAAAACAGTTCGACGAAACGACAACTGATGTCCTATAATAACCCCCCCCCCCACCCCCCCCCCCACACCCCCCCCCCCCCCCCCCTCACCCTTCTCATATGTCAATTGATGGGTTTATATAGCGGCCATGTAGAGCACACTGTTAGGGTCAGACCTCTGGGATTGGTTCCCACAAAGGAAGAGTCCTCGCCGCAATCCACCTGCCCCCTCCCCCCCGCCCCCCCTTAACTCCCCAACCAAACCGCTCTCAACCCTACCACTACCCCTCCTTCGTGCACACACAGGGGCCGGGATCGTGGAGGTGGAGAGGAAATGAGGGGTGGGTGGGCGGTGGGGGGTCAGGTGGTCCGGTGGTGTGCACATGCCTTGTGTTAAGGTGGAATTGGTTTCTGGTGTTGTGGTGTGGGTGTGTTGTAGTTGATGATAGTTGTGTGTGTGTTTGTTTTCTTTGTGTGTGTCGTGTGTGTGTGTGTGTGTGTGTGTGTGTGTGTGTGTGTGTGTGTAGTGTGTGTGTGTGTGTGTGTGTGTGTGTGTGTGGTGGTGTGTGTGTGTGTGTGTGTGTTTAGATTAGGTTCTTCTCACCTCAGTCCTACTTCGATCAATAGCGGGAGTTGTCAAGATATTCCACTTACAAAAAGGACCGGTTTGCTTTTCGCGGCTATGAAGTCTTTCAAAAGGAGCCGCTCTCTCTTCCTCTCTCCCTCTCTATCTCTCTCCCTCCCCCCCCCTCTCTCTCTTCCCTCTCTCTTCTTCTCTCTTCTTCTTCCTCACTCTCTCCTCTCCTCCTTCTCTCTTCTCTCTCTCTCTTCTCTCTCTCCTTGCATCGCTCCGCGGCCTTTCGAATATAGGTGTACATGGGGACTCTGTCCTTTTGGTTAAAACTATCCAAATACCCAACTACAGATTTAGAACGTATTAGATAGCATTTAAATTTACAAATCACTGGGGCACACACACATACGCGCCGTCGCGCGCGCACGCACGCACGCACGCACGCACGCAAGACGCACACGCCGCACGCACGCTCGCTCGCACCGCACGCACGCACACACACACTACACACAAACAAACACACACAGCACTACATCATACACACACACACACACACACACACACACACACCACAACCACACTCTCGCTACAGACAGACAGACACTCACACACACACGCACACACACACACACGCTACACTCACACACACACACTCACAACAAACACAACACACTCACACACACACAACACACAATCACAATCGCGGAGCGCGTGCTGCGTCGCAAGACTTAGGAGAGAGAGAATTGGGAGAGAGGACGAGAGGGGGAGAGAGATCCGTGAGCAGAGGGAGAAGAAGAAGAGGGAGGAGTGGTGAGAGGAGACGGGAGAGATTGACTGAGTGATTCGAGAGAGAGGAGGAGGATGAGAGAGGCCCGAGGAGAATGTGGAGACTATGTGACGAGAGGAGGGGAGAGGATAGAGAGCGGGAGCACCTGAGATGAGGACCGAGAGAGAAGAGAGAGAGGCCCGTGAGCCCCAGCCACACCAACGAGAGAGAGAACACAGTCGAGAGAGATGAGCGGAGGGGAGACGGAAGGGAGCGGAGGTGGAGAGAAGCGAAGAGAGAGGACGATTGGATGAGATGAGAGAGGGCTGAACGAGAGAAGGGGGGGGAGAGAGAGGAGAGGAGACGAGTGAGAATGACGTCGAGAGAGGATGGGAGCGACGAGAGAGTGAACCGAGGAGAGATGATGAGAAGACGAGAGAGAGAGGAAGAGGGAGCAAGAGAGAGAGAAGAGGAGAGAAGAGAGGAGGGCGGCGAGGGAGGGAGAGAGAGCAGAGGAAGACCCAACACAGAGGGTGGGTGGGATGGCGAGCAGGAGAGAGGAGAGGTAGAGAGAAGGAGAAAGGGAGACCCAATTGACTCACAAACAAATAGAACTTTCAAGACTTCAAAAACATTTTTATTTAACTCAAGGATATTAGAGACTTTAGGCTAGCCTAGTCATCTAGTCTAATTACTAGTCTCTCCAATCTGTCCCTTGGTTACTGGTTATTAAACATTCAAACTGAAACACACTGCACATATTAATATTACAGAAGAAACAATGAAGGAATATAGCAAACTGTATATTGAATAAAATAGTAATCAGAATAATTAATGATTAAAAAACAAACATTATTACAAAATTACAAACACCTCATGACATTGTACGCGCACATATGCTAGCACAACGCCCACCACATACAGCACGCACGCGCCACCTCCCCCCCCCCCCCCCCACACACACACACACACACATTTTCCATTAGCTATTATAGTGGCAACGCATAAAGTAGGGCGTTTGAGATTTGATCAAAATGGTTAGATTTATCGTTCAAGTAAATGTTTATGTATTGCTGGATTTGAAGGACGGCAGTGATTGACATGTTTTATTTGGCAGACGGATGGGAAGAGAGTGAGTTCCACACAGATGGGCCACTCAAAAAATGCCAAAACTAGATTTGAACTAATCTCAATTGCGGACTCGTGGGCTAAACATGTATTATTGAATCCCATATATCGATTTGCTGCCTTTGGATAAACTCAGCTAGCTCATGTTGTCGCCATGTTTGCATGGAATTTAAACATTAAGTACTGCCCCTTTATTATTTGGTCAGTTGGCTCTGCAGTGGTTACATCATTAAGTTTTGCGAATTTGCCGTGGTTGTTAGAGACTTCCTTGTCGGGGAAGGAATCAAGAATCGCTACAAATTCCACGTCAATGCATAGAGTTGATCTTTTTTATGTGATTTTCACCGGCACACTCAGACAGTGGACCCGCAATGTTGATGCAAGAAAGGCAACTGGGCTTCATAAAATAATTTCCGGATGTGGGGAGGGTTCAACATAATAACTGAGTTTATTGAGTAAACAATTTGCGAGCACAACTGTTTGCAAAACATGATTAATATGTGATTGCCATTTAAATTCTTGCATCAATGATCACGCCTAAGACACGGTGTTTCGGTAAGCTGCTCGATCAAGGATTCACTCTTTTTTAGGCTCAAATAAGATGCTGTCGTTGATGTTTCTGTCTCATGACAGGCAGAGAATGGACAGATAGAGACAAGACATGACAGACAGGCAGACCAATAGACTGACACCACAAAATGGAGAGAGAGAGAGAGGAGAGATGAGAGAGAGAGATGGAGACGAGGAGAGAGTGAGAGTAGAGGAGAGGAGAAGACGGGTGTTTTAGAACAGAGAGAGGAGAGGGAGAAGAGAGAGAGGAGAGCGAGAGGAGAGACGGGGGAGGAGAGAGAGGAGAGTGAGAGAGAGAGAGAAAAGAGAGAAGAGAAGAGGAGGAGAAGAGATGAAGATGAGGTGGGGGGAGGAGAGAATACGATGAGAGGAGGAGAGAGAGGGCGAGAGACGAGGAGAAGAGAGAGAGAGTGGGTGTGGGGGGGAGATGAGGAGAGAGAGAATGAGAGAGACGAGGGAGGGGGGAGAGAGGGAGGGATGAGAGAGGGCAGACAGAAAGGCCTGCAACGCTGTTTGGTTGTACACAGTCCT
>CM031626.1:15339300-15349300 GCA_018398815.1 Conus ventricosus
TATTGAAGGGCTTGCGACTTCGTATTCTATGTGTGTGATTGTAGCATGATGTGTACACACAAAGCAGCGAGTGTTATCTTGTGTGCACGCCGTTCAAACACACAGTTGACATCTTAAGTGAAGGATGTATCGCGAATCACAAGTTACTGCCTCCTAGTAAATCTAAACTTATGGTAGCACGACAGGTTAAAGACAGCAGCAGATTAAACAATTCTCTACAATGAAGACAGAGACAATCATCGTCTTCTTTACTTAATCCTCGACATAAATGTAGCATGACTATTTCAATCCCGCCTGACTTACATCACAACTCCGTCAGAACAGTCTCCAGACAAAGACACGAATTATGCAGGATGTGGCTTTAGGCACAACGTTCATGCCAGAAAATCTTATTTGCAGACGGAAATACTCTCTTCATGCAGTTGTTGTTAAACACTAATTGACTCCATCAGTGTGTACTCAACGACATCTGCCCATACAGTAGTTGGCATCAAATCGTCAGCATCTCACAGTAATATTGTTTATATGTAGGAACATGCTGCAATCAACCGTGGAATGTTCGTGCACACATTTGTTCCCGGATTAACCTAGCATACTACCCAGTCTAAATTTTAAATAAATGATCAAAATAATTCCACCGAACGCCTTCTTCTATACTTAGAACTGACCTGTTCAAAGTAAGTCTTTTCCATAGTCTGTTCCTGTACAGGGCAAACACATTTCAGCCAGTGTATTAAAGTCATCAGATGGTAGAGGTTTGGGGGAGAAAGTTGTTTACGAGCTTTGCCCTCTCTATTAGTCTCCTTGAGACACGGCATACTTCATATATGTGACTACATATCCGCTTAAAAGTCACTTTTTACCTTCACATCTGTAGTCGCGTATCGTATCATGAATAAACGTGGCTTCGTACTCTTCCGAAGAAATTAGTGTCGCTGTGTGCAAGTGCTATTTTTTTTTGTTTTTTGCTTGAAAAACAGTTTCTTAATGTAAATATTGATCGGCCTCTTAGTGCCATTGCATACAAATGTCAGTGTGTGAAAACATCGTGGTGTAATTTAAGCAGTGTGCGTCAGTAAGAGTTAGAATGCGGCCCGTATGTCGTGGTTTTGTTTGTTTTCAGATATAATCTCTCTCTCTCTCTCTCTCCTCCTCTCTCTCTCTCTCTCTCTCTCTCTCTCTCTCTCTCTCTCTCTCTCACCTGGGTCCCATTCGTAACACTACCAATTTCTCCGTCTTCCTTTTTGCTTTAAGATCAACTCTCCTTCATGGATATTCATTATGGAAAGTACTTTTCGATGATGTCCAGGCGATGTGGAATCTGTTGATTGGTGTCTGATCCTCAGAAGCCATCATCTTACTCTTAGGTAACAATTAGTGTTCATTTTACACTTCAGAGTGTGTGGTGTGTGTGGGATGAGTGAGTGAGTGAGTGTGGTGTGTGATGTGTGTGTGGTGTGTGTGTGTGTGTGGTGATGTGTGTGTGTGTGGTGTGTGTGAGTGTGTGTGTGTGTGTGTGCGCGCGTGTGCGAAAGAGTGTGTGTGTGTGTGTGTGTGGTGTGTGTGTGTGTGTTGTGTGTGGTGTGGTGTGTGTGTGTGTGTGTGTGTGAGCGCGTGCGCGGGTGCGTGCGTGTATCTGTGCGTGCGTGCGTGCGTGTGTGCGTGTGTGTGTGTGTGTGTGTGTGTGTGTGTGTGTGTGTGTGTGTGTGTGTGTGTGTGTGTGTGTGTGTATGTGTGTGTGTGTTTCTGTGTTTCGTGTGTGTGTGTGTGTGTGTGTGTGTGTGTGTGTGTGTGTGTGTTGTGTGTGTGTGTGTGTGTGTGTGTGTGTGTGTGTCTGTCTGTCTGTCTGTCTGTCTGTCTGTATTGTATTTGAATGTGAATCATAACTGCCTTTGTTATAATCAATTAACACAATTGGTGATCCCTGCGGATAAGAGACGGGTAGTTAAAAACAACAACAAACAAACACATGAAAAACGTCTTTTTTTATTTCTGTTACTCTTGAAGATCACCAATCAGTCAATGTTTCTGCCTCTGTCCTTGTCTCCTTCTCTGTTAATAAGACCTTTAGTCAGGCACTCAGTTAGGCTGTTCGTCCGTCCGTCCATCTCTCTCTCTCTCTCTCTCTCTCTCTCTCTCTCTCTCTCTCTCTCTCTCTCTCTCCTCTCTCTCTCTCTCTCTCTCTCTCTCTCTCTCTCTCTCTCTGAGGATTAACTTTTTGGTCAAGTTAATAATCAAACTTTCCCTCCGTCTTTATGTTATTTGTTAAAAGAAAATCCATCAATTTCTACACTGAATCTCTCTGTACTAAAACTGTTTCGTAGTGTTTTTGCTTCATTCATATTTTATTTCTTAAGATTTACTTAAGATAAAGAGCATGGCCATCATGGTTCACACAATAGTAATGGTCATGAACAGATCTCAAGGTAAAACTATACGGAGAGAGCAAGGCTGACTGGTGCTAAAGAAAATTGACAATAGTTCGCTGGTTAGTTAGTAAGTTAGTTAATAGGTTAGCTAACTAGCTAGCTAGCTAGCTAGGTAGTTAGTTCGTCAGTTAGTAAGTTTATTAGTTTGTGTATTATTAGTCAGTTAGTCGGTCAGTTAGCTAGGTAGTTAGTTCGTTGGATATTTAATTAGTCAGTCAGTCAATTAGTTAGTTAATAATTAGTTAGTTAGTTGGTGCCCATGAGAACACGCGTGCTCTTCGGGGTGTGTGTGTGGTGTGTGTGTGTGTGTGTGTGTGTGTGTGTGTGTGTGTGTGTGTGTGTGTTGTGTGTGTGTGTGTATGTGTGTGTGTGTGTGTGTGTGTATGTGTATGTGTGTGTGTGTGTGATGTGTGTGTGTGTGGTGTGTGTGTGTGTGTGTGTGGTGTGTGTGTGTGTGTGTGTGACAAACTCTCTGTCTTGGTGGGTGGCCGTGTCTTCGTGTGAGGACGAGGCAGTCTGGTAAGCAAGGGGAGAGAAGAGAATCCAAACAGAAATCTCTCACTCAGTACAGCCTACTCAAAATGCAGCTAGAGCCAACACAAATTCGACAGCACAAATTCCACGAATACTTTAAATAAGAATAAATAGTTCAATCACTCTCATTCCTTTCTTACAGTCATGCGAATGATCTGAAAGAGGGTCACCATCCTGAGGACTCTTAAGTTTGAATACCTCAGAGGATGTATATTAACTTTAATCTCTAAGAGGATTACGATCGGAAAGGCTTCAGAAAAAAAGGTATACATCAACAATTAGGAGGCCATGCCAACACATAATACAACCTATTAATCACACTCCAACAAAATGGAATGCATTTACAGCACACACACACACACACACACACACACACACACACACACACACACACACACACACACACACACACACACACACACCACACACACACACACACACACACAACACACACACACACACACACACACACACACACACACACACACACACACACACACACACACCACACACACACACACACGCAAACACACACACACACACACACACACACACACACACACAACACACACAAACACACACACAACACACACACACACACACACACACACACACACACACACATACATACACACACACACACACACACACACACACACACACACACACACACACACACACACACACACACACACACACACACACACACACACACACACACACACACACACCACACACCAACACTTTCAAAGGAAAAAAAAAAGGGGTTTCGGAAAAGAGATTGACAGCAGTTTATGTCTCAATGTTGTCCATATATCAAATTGTCCGAACCTCAAAGTTGTCCACATCCAAAGTGTTTAGATCCTTCAAGTTGTCCATACCTAAAAGTTGTTTATATCTGAAAGTTGTCCACATCTGAAGGTGTCCATATTTCCCGTAATCCCCATGTCTCTCACCGACGCTGGCTGACAGGGAAATGGTGACAGGTGGGGAGTAGGGCACTGGGCCAAACAGCAGTAACAGGTGGGGAGTAGGGGCACTGGGCAAGCAGTGACAGGTGGGGAGTAGGGGCACTGGGCAAGCAGTGACAGGTGGGGAGTAGGGGCACTGGGCAAGCAGTGACAGGTGGGGAGTAGGGGCACTGGCCAGCAGTGACAGGTGGGGAGTAGGGCACTGGGCCAACCAGCAGTGACAGGTCGGGAGTAGGGGCACTGGGCCAACCAGCAGTGACAGGTGGGAGTAGGGCACTGTGCCAGCAGTGACAGGTCGGGAGTAGGGGCACTGGGCCAACCAGCAGTGACAGGTGGGGAGTAGGGGCACTGTGCCAGCAGTGACAGGTCGGGAGTAGGGGCACTGGGCCAACCAGCAGTGACAGGTCGGGAGTAGGGGCATTGGGCCAACCAGCAGTGACAGGTGGGGAGTAGGGCACTGTGCCAGCAGTGACAGGTGGGGAGTAGGGGCACTGGGCCAACCAGCAGTGACAGGTGGGGAGTAGGGGCACTGTGCCAGCAGTGACAGGTGGGGAGTAGGGGCACTGGGCCAACCATCAGTGACAGGTGGGGAGTAGGGGCACTGTGTCAGCAGTGACAGGTGGGGAGTAGGGGCACTGGGCCAACCATCAGTGACAGGTGGGGAGTAGGGGCACGTGCCAGCAGTGACAGGTGGGGAGTAGGGGCACTGGGCCAGCAGTGACATGTGGGGAGTAGGGCACTGTGCCAACCAGCAGTGACAGGTGGGGAGTAGGGCACTGTGCCAACCAGCAGTGACAGGTGGGGAGTAGGGGCACTGGGCCAACCATCAGTGACAGGTGGGGAGTAGGGGCACTGTGCCAGCAGTGACAGGTGGGGAGTAGGGGCACTGGGCCAGCAGTGACATGTGGGAGTAGGGCACTGTGCCAACCAGCAGTGACAGGTGGGGAGTAGGGGCACTGTGCCAACAGCAGTGACAGGTGGGGAGTAGGGGCACTGGGCCAACCAGCAGTGACAGGTGGGGAGTAGGGGCACTGGGCCAACAGTGACAGGTGGGGAGTAGGGACACTGGGCCAACAGTGACAGGTGGGGAGTAGTGGCACTGGCCAACCATCAGTGACAGGTGGGGAGTAGGGGCACTGGGCCAGCAGTGACATGTGGGGAGTAGGGGCACTGTGCCAACCAGCAGTGACAGGTGGGGAGTAGGGGCACTGGGCCAACCAGCAGTGACAGGTTGGGGAGTAGGGGCACTGGACCACAGTGACAGGTGGGAGTAGGGGCACTGGGCCAACCAGCAGTGACAGGTTGAAGTACGGGCACTGTGCCAACCATCAGTGACAGGTTGGGAGTACGGGCACTGGGAAGCAGTGACAGGTGGGGAGTAGGGGCACTGGGCCAACCAGCAGTGACAGGTGGGGAGTAGGGGCACTGTGCCAACCAGCAGTGACAGGTGGGGAGTAGGGGCACTGTGCCAACCAGCAGTGACAGGTGGGGAGTAGGGGCACTGGGCCAACCAGCAGTGACAGGTGGGGAGTAGGGGCACTGGGCCAACCAGCAGTGACATGTGGGGAGTAGGGGCACTGGGCCAACCATCAGTGACAGGTGGGGAGTAGGGGCACTGGGCCAGTGGTGACAGGTGGGGAGTAGGGGCAGTGGGTCAACCAGCAGTGACAGGTGGGAGTAGGGGCACTAGGTCAACCAGCAGTGACAGGTGGGGAGTAGGGGCAGTGGGTCAACCAGCAGTGACAGGTGGGGAGTAGGGGCACTGTGCCAACCAGCAGTGACAAGTGGGGAGTAGGGCACTGTGCCAACCAGCAGTGACAGGTGGGGAGTAGGGGCACTGTTGCCAACAAGCAGTGACAGGTGGGGAGTAGGGCACTGTGCCAACCAGCAGTGACAGGTGGGGAGTAGGGGCACTGTGCCACCAGCAGTGACAGGTGGGGAGTAGGGCACTGTGCCAACCAGCAGTGACAGGTGGGGAGTAGGGGCACTGGGCCAACCAACAGTGACAGGTGGGTAGTAGGGGCACTTGGCCAACCAGCAGTGACAGGTGGGGAGTAGGGGCACTGGACCAACCAGCAGTGATAGGTGGGGAGTAGGGGCACTGTGCCAACCTGCAGTGACAGGTGGGGAGTAGGGGCACTGTGCCAACCAGCAGTGATAGGTGGGGAGTAGGGGCACTGGGTCAGTCAGCATCTCACACACAATTCTGCCAGATCTGACAGTCGCCAATCGGGCTGTGTGACTCAGTGACTCATTCTCACGTGTCAGATGAGGTCACAGCCCGATCCGAACGACGTAAAGAAGACAAGTCACGAAAAGAATAAAAGACCAAGGGACGCAAACAACCAATGTTGACTATAAACATATATGGTGGATTGAATCCCGAGTTTTAACCATCATAATGAAAAAAAAGAGCGAACGAATCGGAATATCTAGATAGATGCCTCAACATGGCATCGGACATCAAACTGGTTGATATTGGGAGATAGATGCCTCAACATGGCATCGGACATCAAACTGGTTGATATTGGGAGATAGATGCGTCAACATGGCATCAGGAATCAAACTGATATTGAGAGATAGATGCCTCAACATGGCAATCGGACATCAAACTGGTTGATATTGGGAGATAGATGCCTCAACATGGCATCAGGCATCAAACTGGTTGATAGTGGGAGAACAAATAAAACACGAGGATTTCCAGGTACACACACCAAGAAGAACCAACCCACTAAAAAAAAAAAAAAAAAAAAAAAAAAAAAAAAACCTTCCTTCTAGTTTTTATTTTTTTTTAAACTTTGCCTGATCAGATAATCATGTGTGTTATGGACACTGACATATATGCATACATGAGTGACCGCTGTCTTGTTTGAATGAATCTGTATTAAAAACCAAAGAGTCTCTAAGGAACAATTTTTGTCTGTACTTAGTATGTGACGTATATATGGCTCTTTCAATTAACACACACACACACACACACACACACACACACACACACACACACACACACACACACACACACACCCCACGCACACGCACACGCACACACACACACACACACCAGCAAATTAAGGACAGTGATTTGCTTTGCAATGAGATGAAAACAGCAAGGGCAAGAGGGATAATGA
This sequence comes from Conus ventricosus, assembly GCA_018398815.1. Lineage (NCBI taxonomy): Eukaryota > Metazoa > Mollusca > Gastropoda > Neogastropoda > Conidae > Conus > Conus ventricosus. The sequence continues at coordinate 15,346,363 of CM031626.1, forward strand.
TAAAAAGCCTTTGAATGTTCCTGCCTGAATCACCTGTTTTGTCCTGCTCTGCCTACATAGAGTAGAGCTCAAACCGCGCCATACAGCGAGGGGTGGGGGGTGGGGGGTATTTTAATATTACAAGAGATTTCTCCTTTACATAGATTGGAAGGAGCGGATCTACCAGAGGGAGATAGATAGAGAGAGAGGCAGACACTATAATTGATCACGCTTAAGATATTAAGTGCAAAGTGAGGCGACTGCAGGCGGGAATGTAAACATTTTTTTTTTAAAGAATAAAGATAATGACTTCACAAACCGACGTGGACAAACGAATCGCAAGACAAAACAAAACACGTGTTTTGTCTTGTGATTCGTTTGTCTATGTTGTTTGGTGGATTCATTAAAATCATTTAAAAAAACACACAACAACAATGTGTTAAGAAACAAAGATCGAAACTTAAATGCTTTATATGAATTAATTGACCGATTATTAGTTGTCTTTTTTATTATTTCATGCTAGAAGTAATCTAAATTATCGAAAAAGACTTGAGAGAGAGAGGAGAGAGAGAGAGAGAGAGAGAGAGAGAGAGAAGAGAGAGAGAGAGAGAGAGAGAGAGAGAGAGGAGAGAGAGAGAGAAGAGCGAGAGAGAGAGAGAGAGAGAGAGAGAGAGAGAGAGAGAGAGAGAGAGAGAGAGAGAGAGAGGACGGAATTTAATGCTATTAGGCTGTAAAGCCCATTATGCGAATCAGCGCGATGTACAACGACAAACCGCGACTCGATTTCGATTTCATTGGCATGGAAACCATAGCAATGTTCTTTTCTTTCACTTTACATGACAAAATCAAGAACTAGAAAATGTCACTGGCATGGGTTTACTGTCAGTTCTGAAGATGACGGTCACCCCTGGTAGAACTGGATCAATCCCTGGAGAGCGTGCAGCCACCGTAGAGCACGTGCTTGGGTCTCTGCATGCTTCGTGTTGCCGATGCGTCTTCCTTTCCCCAAGGCTGGCCAGTTTAACACATTGCTCCGATGACATGTGTCTTTCTTCCTGCTTCACAAACCAGAACAAGTAATCGTCCTGCAAACACGGATCGCAGGAATATTCCAGAACAACATCGTCTGATTCACACAGCAGCACATCCACATTACCATTTGATGGAACACGACCTTCCGACATAATTGATTTCTGTGATCTTGCGGTCATCTCTCTGCACCTGTCGCTCTGTCAGAGTAGCGACATAACCCTTAACCACTCCCGTGTCAAAACCAGCGACAATTTTGTCTATAGCTTGTTCCAGACTTGTGTCGATGTCCGACGGGTGGATGTCTGGGTCCCTGATGTTACACTCCGACAGATCGGAATGCAAAGACAGAAGCGTATCCTGGATATGCGACGTGTCACCATCATCCCGAGTCGGCTTGATGTGTTCTGCACTGTGCTGTGTTCATCCAATTCGGTGCTAGGCACAGCCAGTTCATTCGCGTCATTGGTGGTACCGAGACCAGCACCAACTTGTTCAAGACGTCTGTTCTGCTGCTTCGATCTCTCTTGATCTCGTCGCACCTGGCTGGGGGCTTCTTCCTGTAGTAATGAACTTGCGTTCTCCGGTTCAGCACAGGATCCGCCATTGTTGTTGACACTGGCTTCAGTGGCAGAGCGACCACTGTGCTGTTGCCTTCTCCAGTAGTTTTCCAGCTTGAAACACAGTTTTCAGCCAGCAGGGCGTTAAGGGCTGTCTCCGCATTCGCTGGAAGTCCAGTAAGTGGCATTGTTACAGGACAATAGAAAACAATTGCCGCAGCTGAAATGAATGGCGAACTGTCGCTTCATGCCAAACCACTTGACCCCAGATAGAGAGAGAGAGAGAGAGAGAGAGGGAGGGAGAGAGAGAGAGAGAGAGGGGAGAGAGAAAGAGAGAGAGAGACAGACAGACAGACAGACAGACAGAGAGACAGACAGACAGACAGACAGACAGAGACAGAGACACAGAGAGGGAGATGCTGCCAGAATGACGTGAAAAGGAGCCGATGTGAGACATGGGCCTTAATTTTGGAATTTACAGATCCAAATGTGTTTCTTCAGCAAAGAGGTGTTTCCCACTTTGCTTTTCCCCTGTCGCTTTTAATGATAATTTTTCCCCTGTTGCTTTTTAGTAACAATTTTTCCCCTGTCGCTTTTTAGAAATACTTTTTTCTAACTTTTCGCTTTTTTCCCCTTGTCGCTTTTGAGTAAGACATCACATCTTTTAAGGTAAATAAATGAAACAAGAATTACCGTGGTGCGTTTTTGTTGCCTGGAAAAATCAGTGATGCAGTATTGTAAACCCTGCCCATCTCCCTTGTAAACCACCATCCACTGAAGAATGGCTGTGAATACAATGTCCATGGAGACCATGTGGATGCCCTTTACACTTTGCAGTCTCTTCACTTTGGCAGAAAGCGCGTTCAACGCAACAAACTGCACAGTCCTTCACGAAACCACACAGACAAACAGGTCGGGTACTATAACAGTGGCTGAACCAACCCCACACGTGTTCAATCCTGTTGCAGCTCTGAGAACCAGCATCAGAGTTCCAGCATGCAGACCACTGCGAGCACACGTCACACGAGCAAGACTGGAAGACAGTACGCGTTTAAGCACATCGCTCATTTGGCATTGTGTTTGAAACGTTCAGCAGTGAGGGATTATACCATTCAAGGCTCCACTGGTCATCTTCGTGCTCAGAGTTCTGCCGGGGTCTCCACATGGGCCTGTTCATTCAGTGTCATCGTGCACTCTTTCCAAGTTGTGCGTTTCCAGATCAACAAATGCATAGGTAATGTCAGGTTTGGGTATTTTTGACGCGAATAAGTCTGCAAACAGAAGCGGCAGTTCGATAGAATGCGTTGATGCTTCATCGTTCCCTGTCCTCTACAGTTCGACAGACACTGTGCACGTCAATCTGCGTGGGA
>CM031626.1:15351800-15359300 GCA_018398815.1 Conus ventricosus
CTCTCCTCTCTCTCCTCTCTCTCTCTCTCTCTCTCTCTCTCTCTCTCTCTCTCTCTCTCTCTCTCTCTCTCTCTCTCCTCTCTCTCTCTCTCTCTCACATACACAGTGTGAACGTGGCGCTACACTAAACAACAGCAGACGATTAAACCCTGACACTTTGTATCAAACGCCAAAATACTAATAGAAGTCCACCAGAGAATGTCCATTAGTAACAGAACATACAGACTGGCCTGCTGTGCGAGAATCGTGGTTGCTTATTTGGTGGCGAAAAAGAGGGGGAAGGTGAAAGGCCCACTTAAAAAAAAGACAAAAAAAAACAAAATAAGAATTTGTGGAAAAAAGGGAGGTTGAAGGACTAAAAAGAAACATATTTCGCAAAATGTAACTTCCTGGTTGATACTATCGCCTGATAGAAATAGAAGTCACTCAATTGCACAAGCTGTTCACCACGAAGTTCTTTGAATTCTTTTTAACAACCTTGTTCTTTATGCCGAACCTTTTTTTCTTTCTTTGCGCAGTTTTAGTGCAGTATTTTGCGGATATAATTATTGTCCATTGCCGTAACAACTTGAAGGTGCCTAAACCTGTGATATAATCTGTTGGGAAGGGGTGAACATTCAGACAGCACATAAGCAGCCACTGTGCTTAAAAGGTTTGGACTCTCGGCCGTGACTGATAAAAGACACATGCTCTGGGATGTCTGATGAACGGTGGTTTGGCATGGACACTGTGTTGGGAGGTGTGGCCTGGATGTCTGATGAATGGACACTGCTGATGTTCACTTGGGAACCGTCTTTGACAGCTTGTCTTTTTCTTCTTTTTTTTCCAAGATGGCTGCTTGTAGACAGAAGACTGGGGCTTGTGGTTACCACAGAAAGTTCGTTGAAGCAAGGAATCTGTATGATCGTCCAATGAGTTGTGTCTCTTTTTCTTCACTACTCTAGGTTCGGCAAGCGAGGAGGAGTGTTTGAAATATCTCCAGCCTCCTCTGTCTTTGCCGTGTCTGGAGTTGTGCTGTCTTCAGATGTCCAGGGAACGGCAATGAGTGAGGCTGCGGGATGAACAATGCAGGTGCTTGACAGTCGCATTTGGTTTCGTCGGTGGGCTCTGTAGTCATGGAATGGCGTCCAGTGCGCTTATGGGAGCGCTACTGTGGAGGCTGTGTCATGTCACATCCAGTGGTCATTACACAATGACGTCCACCTGTGAACAAACATGTCCCTTGACATCTTAATGGCTTGCATGTGCGTACCTGTACCGTTGTGAACACAGCGCAGGCTTCCAAGGGTGGTGCAGGATTGCTCCCAGCTGACCGGTTCGGCAGTTAGAGACAGTATTTGGCTGGGTTCCATTCGCACCTTCAGGTGTATCTTTTTCTTGTCTGCGTTTTGGCTGACTCTGGAATGATGAGGAAAGACCCACTAACCGCAGGAAAAATCTGTTGACACCCAGGAAATATTGTAATCCGGGATCCCCTTCAGAGGGCACGTAAGACCTCATGGCAAAAGCTTAGCCATGTCTGGAGTTGTGCTGTCTTTATCTGTCAGCAAAACAGCAACGAATGAGGTGCGGGATACACACTGCAACTGCTTGGAGATGTCGGTTGTTTTTTTGCTGGTGAGCTCTGTACTTATGAAATAGCGGCTGGTACACCCATGGAAACGTCCACTTGGAGGTTCAGTCATGTAATTACACAATGGCATCTGCCAGAGAGCAATAACGTCCCTCGCCGTCTTAATGGGATGCTCTGTCTGTGCCTGTACCTTATGTGAACACCACACAGGCTTCCGAAGGTGGTGCAGGATTGCTCCCAGCTGGTTAGATCGGCGGTTGAAGACGCTACTTCTCTGTGTCTCACACTGCCGTCAGCAGCTTCCAGCCTCCTCTAGATGGCAGAAAGAGAGCTTTAAGAGACTGGGAGGGAATGAAGGGTGGGGAGGGTGTGGCACACAAAGACAAAGACGTAGGGGAGAGGCGATAATATAATGCGTATTTAAAATTGGACCACACACATTTTTGCAATAAATGGTCTACATATATCCCATTACTATTCACTTTTGACCCTTTACCATAACTATACATACAATACAGAGAAGTTATTTAATTACCACCATTTCTAGGGAACTGACTATATATTGACAACAATGCAAAATTATAATTGAGGCCAACATGATACAGCAAAAGATGTCTATATGTAACCATGTGCATATGCATGCATTCTACGAACAGCATGTCGGATAATGCGCAAGAAATGTACCCAATCTTTGAAATACTATTGATACCCATATTTTCTTCTTCTTTCTTCTTCTTCTATTCTCTCTCTCTCTCTCTCTCTCTCTCTCTCTCTCTCTCTCTCTCTCTCTCTCTCTCTCTCTCTCTCTCTCTCTCTCTCTCTCTCCTCTCGCTTTTATGCTTAAATACTAAAAAAAAAAAAGCATAAGAAATGTACATTTGATGCTTTATACTTTGTTTATGTACTCATACTGCTCTATGCTTTGGAAAAGAAAAGATAAAAAAAGACGTAGTGGAGAGGATGAGGACCAGGGGGAGAGAATGAAGGGTGGGGAGGGTGTGGCACACAAAGAACAAGACGCAGGGGAGAGCATGGGGACCAGGGGGAGGGAATGAATGGTGGGGAAGGTGTGTGGCACACAAAGAAACAGACGTAGGGGAGAGGATGGGGACCAGGGGGAGGGAATGAATGGTGGGGAAGGTGTGTGGCACACAAAGAAACAACGTAGGGGAGAGGATGGGGACCAGACGAAAAGGAAAAAGGGAGCAGGGGAGTGGAAGACTTGAAGTGTGGGTCAGTTCTTAAAATCCTGTGAATTATAATGAACCAGCGCACTCGCACACATATGCAAACGAACGTAGATATTTACGTAATTAACAAGAGCACTTCTTGTCTCCTTTTCTGTTCAAATTACCCGTCTGCCACTCTGTCTTTTCTTTGGCAGATAAAAGCTGGGGACAGATGTTACATCTCTGTCTTTTCTTTGGGCAGATAAAAGCTGGGGACAGATGTTACATCTCTGTCTTTTCTTTGGCAGATAAAATCTGGGACAGATGTTACATCTCTGTCTTTTCTTTGGCAGATAAAAGCTGGGGACAGATGTTGCATCTCTGTCTTTTCTTTGGCAGATAAAAGTGGGACAGATGTTACATCTCTGTCTTTTCTTGGCAGATAAAAGCTGGGACAGATGTTACATCTCTGTCTTTTCTTTGGCAGATAAAAGCTGGGGACAGATGTTACATCTCTGTCTTTTCCTTGGCAGATAAAAGCTGGGACAGATGTTACATCTCTGTCTATTTTTTTTGCAGATAGAAGCTGGAGGAGATGCTACATCTTCCACGATGCAGGACGTGATCAGATTACCAAGAAGATGCTGTGGCAGAGTGCAGAAGACGCGAGCTTCTCTGGTCAGTTTGGAAACTCCACAGAGGTGGACGCCTTCAGAGAAGTGATGAAATATAACTTGGATGGTACATTCCGGATTGGTATGCCGTCACTCAAGTTCGGTAAAGTGGAGAGATCTCTCAATACTATGTAAGTATCAATCCTGTTACATTTGATACTGCGTCTTTTCTTGTGTGATTTCTTTTTATTGCTCCCATTCCTGATTTGTGACTTGAGCAACTGCACATGGAAGCAGGTTCGAAGAGATCCCGTCAAACATTTGTTTGACACCTGTCACACTGCCCTGCCTAGAGGTGTCCCTATAAAATATGCCAGCGTCACACACATACACACGAATGCACGCACACACACACACACACACACACACACACACACACACACACACAACACACACACACACACACACAGACACACACACACACACACACACACACACACACACACACACACAGAGACAACGAGAGAGAGAGAGAAAGAGAGAGAGAGAGGAGAGAGAGAGAGAGAGAGAGAGAGAGAGAGGAGAGAGAGAGGAGAGAAGAGAGAAGAGAGAGAGAGAGAGAGAGAGAGAGAGAGAGCGAGCATCCTCATAAATGACACTAGCGAACTGTATCAGATACTTGAACCAAATGAATAAAATGAACAAATCAGAACAGTTAACAAGTAGACAAATTGACGTGTAGACAGATAGATAGATACTTGGATACATACATGCATAGATGCATACACATACATACATAAACACACACACACACACACACACACACACACACACACACACACACACACACACACACACACACACACACATGACACGACACACGGACTTCAAAATGGCGACGACACTCAGCTCCTAATTTTTTTCTCTCCGACAAAAGGTTATTGTGAGTGTTCTGAAAGATGAAGACGAGAAGTGCAGGCTTACGTGCTGCTGCTTCAGTAAGCAGCCTGAAAGCAGACAGCTTGAAACGTCCTGGGCGTCCTCACATTCCAGAGGAATTGAATCAAACTGTACGAAGCGGGCAACCAGCTCATCCAACTGCCCCAGCTAATACCAGAAATGAAGCAACACCTACCCAGGCCGTACCTATGACCATAGGAGAATGGGAGATGCTTCAATCGATCGCGGACCTCAAAAACACCATTTCGGCACTCTGCGATCGGTTTCCTCCCTGGAGAAGAGTTTACATGCCGAAAGGAATTGTGCCCAGTGCCATGAAAAGAAACCGATCTCCTTGACAACCACTGGCACACAAACGGACAGTGGCAGCATAGCAGCCCCGACTTACGCTGAGGTGGTAGCAAGATCAGCTGCTGTTCCTGGGGGTTCCAAGCCATCTTCGAACACCGCGCAGCAGGAACCTTCACGGAGCAAGGCCTCTACACCAACTCAGAATAGATCTGGTAAACAACGCCACCGATCTTCCCATGACGTAAGTAAGTCTGACGTCAAACAAAAACACTCCGGCACAACACGACTCGAGAAAAAAAAAAGAACGTGAGAATATGCCCGAGGTTTTGATTCTACATGACTCGGTGCTGAATCGCGTACATGGGGACAGATTGGGGAGGTCATACAATTTCAAAACCTCCATGAAAAAGATATCTACTGTAACCGATGTGCAGAATTCCTTGAAAGATGTCAGTTCCGACTCAAGAAATATAGATGTTGTCTTAATACACTCTGGAATCAATGACTTGAAATCTAAGAACAGCATCGAATTAAGCAAGTCATTTGCTACTACTTTGAAGGAAGCTGCCAAGAAAAAACCCAAAACGCAGTTCGTAGTAAGCAATGTCACCACTGTAAAAGACCAGACGCTGGAGGCAAAGAGGGAGTTATTCAATGCTGCCACCACGTCAGAACTACTGGAGATACGTAACATCTGTAGGGCCTATAATTAAACACGACAACTTGAAGAAACATCACCTCAGGGACGGCATTCACCCCACTACAAGAGGCACCAGCATACTGGCCGGCAACATTGGACGTCGTGTCCGAAACCTGGTGTGGGAAACCCCGAAACGGCCTGCACGTCAGCCCAGATTCCACCGACCCCAGTTCTTACCCTGGCCCTCAACACCACGCCTGGCATAACCGCTTCTACGCATTGAATGACTGGGACATGTTTCACCAACACTTGTGATAACTTTTGTCACAGAGATCAAGATTTACTGACATTTACGAAGCTGAGAATTTCCCATTGTTCTTCGCCATTAATGACTTTATGCCTACTAGATATCTAAGTACATTTAGTATAAACAGATAGTTGATTTAAGCTATTGCTTAACGCATATAGAAATTTTTATTTTCACGTCATTATTATTTTTATTATTATTATTATCATCATTATTACTTCTTTTTTTTTTTTACATACTTTTCCACTTCTCTTCTCACGCACCTTCTTTGCTTCACTTTTCTTTTTAATTGTTCTCCTCTCGGTGTATGTAAATCTTTGAGACTACCTTGATTTAACATTCAACTTGATACGACTGGTTACCAATAATGAGTAGAACTAATGAGAACATTTTGATATATTCCAGTGGAACTGTCGTTCCATTGTCAAAAATTTAGACTGTTTAGTTCAACATCTTGCACAACACGATCACAAGATTCTGTCTTTTTCAGTCCTTGAATGTTAAAAAAGAAAAGCTGCCAAAGATAGATAATTACTATTATCCACCAATCCATCAAAATGATGACACCACTGGAAAAGTATCTACGGCTATTTATGTACGTGAGGGGGTTTCTTACACTCTTTGGCCCCAGTCCTGCACCATCTGATATACCTAACTTAAATTCTTGTGCTGTTACTGTCGGATTCAATTCTTCACTGTTAACCATAGTTTCTGTCTACCAACCCCTTGGTCCAAATGAGCAGAACACTGAATGGATTCGTATGCTACCCAGCAGAACAAAATAAAAAATTCTTGATCACGGGTGACTTTAATGCTCACTCACCTTTCTGGGAGAAGGAATGTCAAATAGTTACAAGCAACCGTTTTGTTGAAAATCTTGTGGATTCCTCCCTCTGTCTTCTAAACGATGGGCGAATCACACGCATACCCGATAACCCCAATCATAGAGCCACCGCCATCGACTTTAACACTGGCGTCACCTGAGTTAACACCCTTTTGTACCTGGAACCCAATAGATGATCCTCTGAACAGTGATCATATACCACTTGTGACCAGGTTTGAACTAGATCAACCTTCCGCTACAGACTCAACAGAAGACAAGATTCCAAAATACAATTACAAACGTAGTGACTGGAACAAATTTACAAACATATTACTGTCTTATGATGAGTTTCGAAACTTCTGATCAGGATATTGACACCTTATACATGATGTTTACTAAAGCTGTTCTGCATGCTGCTGACGAATCCATTCCCAAGTATAAGTCATAACATCAAAAAAGCATGTCGGTAACATTTGGTGGAATGAAGCTTGCCAGAGAGCAAAAGACGAGAAAAAGTTAAAATTTAATGCTTATCTAAAGCACCAATCTATTGAAAAATCATATGGAAATGAAAAAAGCCAAAAATAAATGTAACAGAGTAATAGATGAAGTCAAAAAAGAATATTGGTCATCTTTTTGTACAAATGAAGTTTCAAATCATAAAGATCTTCAGAAAGTATGGGAAAAAATTGAAAACAATGAAGAATGGCGTAAAATTGCCACAATATCCAGTACAATTGTCTCATTGTGATTTGCCAACTAATTACGAAAAAGCCGAAGCCTTTGCTGATATGTTTGCAAATAACAGTCGCAGCGATGGACTATCGGACAAAGATAGAAAGTACAGAGCAGAACATGAGTTACAGCTTAGTGATGAAGACTCGGAACAGACCAGAAATCTATCTATTAATGCTGCAATTACGATAGGAGAATTAAAAGAATGTATCTCTAATCTCGGCAGCAAGAAAACATCAGTTGGGCTGGATGGAATTTCTAACGAAATGTTAGGTCATTTATCACTAAATATGTTACATTTTTTACATTTTATCTTTCAAAAATGCTGGGAAAGTGGACAACTACCAAACGTATGGAAGCATCAATTGTTGTACCCATTCACAAACAA
>CM031626.1:15374993-15379993 GCA_018398815.1 Conus ventricosus
ACTGCATTCTACTGGATATCTCTCTCTGCACTTTCGCTGACGTAAATGCCATCAAACCTTGGAATCAACAGAAGAAAACGCTTACACCTATGCACACTCTTTTTATATAGTAGAAATGCAACGCCAATCGCACCAAAGACTATCCACATGTATGGTATAATCATTAAATCAAAAACATACATTTTTTTCATCTGCCTCTCCCAAAGTTACTGGTACTGTTTACAAGTGCTACTATTCGAAAATATGAATTTCGTGGGGCGGGTTGGGATGGATAGTAGTGTGTGTGTGTGTGTGTGTGTGTGTGTGTGTGTGTGTGTGTGTGTGTGTGTGTGTGTGTGTGTGTGTGTGTGTGGTGTGGTGTGTGTGTGTGTGTGTGTGTGTGTGTGCATGTGAGCATCTGTGCGTACGTGCGTGCATGAGTGCATGCGTATGTGTGTGTGTGTGTTTGTGTGTGTGTGTTGTTCCTCAATTTAACGTCTTCTCACTAAAAGTGATATCAGACGATGTGTTAATGGTGTGTGTGGAATGCGATTGTGTGCTTATGAAAACAATGGTGGAGGGTTAGGGAAAAGCGTGTACAACTTTGGAAACAACAACGTGTTAAAAAAAAAAACAATTAAAGAAAAATGCCAACTGTCCAGTTGTGTGTGTGTGTGTGTGTGTGTGTGTGTGTGTGTGTGTGTGTGTGTGTGTGTGTGTGTGTGTGTGTGTGTGTGCTCATGTGTGTGCTCATGTGTGTGTGTGTGTGTGTGTGTGTGTGTGTGTGTGTGTGTGTGTGTGTGTGTGTGTGTGTGTGTGTGTGTGTGGTGTGTGTGTGTGTGTGTGTGTGTGTGTGTGCATGTGCCCGTGAGTGCGTGCATGTGCGCACGTGCATGCGTCTGTGTTTGTGTGTTTATGTATGCGTGTGCGCGTGTCTGTGTGTGTGCGCGTGTCTCTCTCTGTGTGTGTGTGTGTGTGTGTGTGTGTGTGTGTGTGTGTGTGTGTGTGTGTGTGTGTGTGTGTGTGTGTGTGTGTGTGTGTGTGTGTGTGTGTCTGTGTTTACTCTGTGTGTGGTGTGTGTGTGTGTGTGTGTGTGTGTGTGTGTGTGTGTGTGTGTGTGTGTGTGTGTGTGTGTGTGTGTGTGTATGTGTGTGTGTGTGTGTTTGAGGGCACACAGAACAGGGTGAGGAAAAAGTGAAGCCGGGCAGTTTCCAGAAACCTAACAACACCAACCTGTCCGTGTCCACAGTCCATCATGTATAACAACACCAACCTGTCCCTGTCCACAGTCCATCATGTATAACAACACCAACCCTGTCCCTGTCCACAGTCCATCATGTATAACAACACCAACCTGTCCCTGGCCACAGTCCATCATGTCTTCTTTGCACGCAGGATGCTCACAGAAGTCTTCATCGTGTCTGTCCAGGCAATCATCTTGAAAATCACACACCAGACTGTAAGGCACGAACTCATTGGAGTGGTCACAGTAGAAGTAGGGCTGTGTCAGTCCCTGGGTCATACTGCAAGTCGCCCTGTACCATGTCTCAGTGTTCATCAGTTCCCTGCACTGACTGTTCGCATCACAGCCAGTAGTGTGCGAACGAGGTGCTGCAGGGGACAGATTTCCAGATGAAAATCTGACATGGTTGTGTGGCTCGGGACAGGAAGGTTGACAGGTGCTTTGATGTGCTGATGGTGTGATAGGGAAGGGAGCTCACATACAAACCCGGCTACCTTACCGTAACACGCCTTAGGTGAGAAGCTTTGATCAAAGGGACCCATGTCAAACACGAGTCAAAGGCAACGTGAAACATGTCCCTAGCTACAGGCAGATAGAAAACCACATAACCTGTTTCCCAGCGCATGGTAGATTTGTACCTGCACGTATTGTCAAACTGAGACATTAGGAAATGCTGTAGAAATGCACAATACTAGCATTGAGTGAATAAACACGTAAAACTTTCAAAGGAAATGTGGAGACACAGAGAGAGAGCGAGAGAGAGAGAGAGAGAGAGAGAGAGAGAGAGAGAGACAGACAGACAGACAGACAGACAGACAGACAGACAGACAGACAGACAGACAGACAGACGAGGGGGGGGGGGGTACCAGCAGCATTTTTTAACAAGAAATACAAAGAAATGACAGTATCAAAAAATGAATAAAGTAAAAACCAAAAAACAGAAAAGAAAGTTAGAGACAAGTAAAGTGTATGTTTGTTGAGAACATAAATAGGATGTGTGTGCGTGGGGCGCGCGCCGTGTGTATGTGTGTGTGTGTGTGTGTGTGTGTGTGTGTGTGTGTGTGTGTGTGTGTGTGTGTGTGTGTGTGTGTGTGTGTGTGTGTAAGTGTGTGTGGTGTGTGTGTGTGTGTGTGTGTGTGTGTGTGTGTGTGTGTGTGTGTGTGTGTGTGTGTGTGTGTGTGTGTGTGTGTGTGTTTGTGTGTGTGCAAGCACGCACGCATGTGTGTATGTGTGTGTGTTTGTGTGTGTGTATGTGTTTTGTGTGTGTGTGTGTGTGTGTGTGTGTGTGTGTTGTGTGTGTGTGTGTGTGTGTGTGCTCGTTTTTTTCTTTCTTTGTTTTTGCTCTCTCTCTCTCTCTCTCTCTCTCTCTCTCTCTCTCTCTCTCTCTCTCTCTCTCTCTCTCTCTCTCTCCTCTCTCTCCTCTCTCTCTCTCTCTCTCTCTCTCTCTCTCTTTCTGTGTGTGTGTGTGTGTGTGTGTGTGTGTGTGTGTGTGTGTGTGTGTGTGTGTGTGTGTGTGTGTGTGTGTGTGTGTGTTTGTGTGTGTGTGTGTGTGTGAGGGAGAGAGAGAAGAATAGAGAGAGAGGCACAGAGAGAGAGAGAGAGAGAGACAGACAGACAGACAGACAGACAGACAGAGAATATTGTACATATACACTTCTTAAAACACCCAATGTCACCAAATCCATCAACCAACTCCTCTTTACACCCATAACCATTTAAACTTTTGCTCAAGTTGCCACGCATCAGACTTGCCAGCATTAATCAATCAATGACACAGGAAAGGACCTAACATCAAATCTAACAACATGGATGGTTACATAGCACTGAGAGATGTTTCCACTGTGCGAAGCTTAAGAGCTGGCAAACCAATCCAGAGTACACCATCCAAGTTATACTTCATCACTTCTCTGAAGGCGTCCACCTCCTGTGGAGTTTCCAAACTGACCAGAGAAGCTCCGCGTCTTCTGCACTCTGCCACGGCATCTTCTCTGGTAATCTGATCACGTCCTGCATCGTGGAAGATGTAGCACCTGCCCCCAGCCTCTATCTGCCAAGAAAAGACAGAGACATGTAGCATCTTCCCCCAACCTCTATCTGCCAAAGAAAAGACAGAGACATGTAGCATCCCCCCCCCCCCCCCCCCCCCCACCGCTATCTGCCAAAGAAAAGACAGAGACATGTAGCATCTTCCCCACCTCTATCTGCCAAAGAAAAGACAGAGACATGTAGCATCCACCCGCACCGCTAATCTCCCAAAGAAAAGACAGAGCATGTAGCCCCCCTCCACCCCCCCCCCCCGCCCCACACCGCTATCCTGCACTGAATGACAGAGACCATGTAGGCATCTCCCCCCCCCCCCCTCCGCATCGCCAAAGAAAAGACAGAGACATATAGCACCCCCCCCCCCCCTCACCGCTATCTGCCAAAGAAAAGAACAGAGACATGGAGCATCTCCCCCCCCCCCCCCCACCGCTATACGCCAAAGAAAAGACAGAGACATGTAGCATCTTCCCCCCAACCTATTACTGCAAAGATAAAGACCATGACTTGTAGCATCTCCCCCTACCTCTATCGCCAAGAAAAGACAGAGACATTGTAGATCTTCCCCCCCCCCCCCCCCACCGCTATCTGCCAAAGAAAAGACAGAGACATTGTAGCAGCTCCCCCAACCTCATCTGCCAAAAGAAATACAGAGACATGTAGCCCCCCCCCCCCCCCCACACCACCGCTATCTGCCAAGAAAAGACAGAGACAGGGTGCTTCTTCCCCAACCTCTATCTGCCAAACAAAAGACAGAGACACGTAGCATCTCCCCCAACCTCTATCTGCCAAAGAAAAGACTGAGACATTACATCTCCCCCAACCTCTATCTGCCAAAGAAAAGAAGAGAGACAATGTAAGCATCTTCCCCAGCCTCTATCTGCCAAAGAAAAGACAGAACATGTAGCATCTCTCCCTCCCCCCACCTCTATCTGCAAAGAAAAGACAGAGACATGTAGCATCTCTCCCCAACCTCTTCTGCCAAAGAAAGACAGAACATGTAGCATCTCTCCCAACCTCTACTGCCTAAGAAAAGACAGAGAGACATATTAGCATCTTCCCCCAACCCATCTGCCAAAGAAAAGACAGAGACATGTAGCACGCCTCCAACCTCTTTCTCCAAAGAAAAGACAGAGACATTAGCATCTCCCCCAACCTCCACCCACCTGCTGTCGCCTCATTAAAAAAGTAATGTCTCTACATGCCCAGACAATTCTGTGACGCATCATGCTAACATACGTGGCAAGGGCAGGGCGAATTCCTGCATTGGACACGGCACTCAACCCATTGAAATAACACATGTGGTGTTTGAAGCCGTTTTATGTTCATCGATTACTCAACAGGTATTTGCCCAATATCCCTCTGTCCAATCTATTTGTCACAAATACCGTGCACACGCACATTTGTGCAAACAGTCATAATACAGCAGATGCTGCAGTAATACAGCAGTAAATATCCTAATTTCTTATAATCGTTTTTCCAAAAAAAAAAGGGGGGGGGAAGGAAGAAAAAAGAGGTAACGTATGGTGAAGTTAGATACGAAGTACGACAAGTACCACACTGACTTACTGAGACTGTATCATTATATCCGGGAATTAATGACTTAGCTTGGCTGTTAAGCTGGCCCACGCAGTACTTACAGGGAATCAACGACACTGGGCTGGTACTCTTATCTTGTTTCTTGTCGAAAGGAGGGATTTCCCCTGTCTATATTGTTTTTGTGAAAGTGAGTGCACTA
>CM031626.1:15384993-15393625 GCA_018398815.1 Conus ventricosus
TCCACGGTCAGTGTTATGGTGGATGTTGATTTCCGTCTGGTACTGGCAAGATCCACAACCCTGTGTCACTTAGTCCCGAAGAGCTGCTATGAATCACGCTATGCCTTGTTCATTTTAGACAATAAAGATAGGTGTAATGAGAGCAATGTGGGGGAAAAGAGTGACTTTAACATTGCTTTTTTGTGCTTGATTAATTAACCTTGGCTTTCTTTCAAGAACTCACACACACACACACACACACACACACTCACACACACACACACACACACACACACTCACACTCACACACAAAACACACACACACACCACACACAGGTCAGTGACTTCTGTTGGAAAAAAAAAAAGAACCATTGCACTTCAGTCACCAGACACACAACACACACGCACACAGAGAGAGAGAGAGAGAGAGAGAGAGAGAGAGAGAGAGAGAGAGAGAAGAGTGAGAGAGAGAGAGAGAGAAGCGAGAGAGAGAGAAAGATACTACAAGTTTACTACGGCAAAGATGCTCTAAAGTACAAGCAAAAAAAATTTAACCTCAATGCTGTTTATTTTAGGTCATGCATCATAGAAAAACGCACTGAGTGAAACGCATCTTCAACAAAAGATAATTGAGGAAACATAAATGTATTTAATATATTTATGTGAACATTTTTTTTGTGTAGATACTACGATTCATGGAAACTGTTCCTACCCTAATTCTGCGTATGCAATCTTCATTCCTGAGTAACCCTGTAAACCGTTCAATCCACAATTTAGCTAATTTATAGAAACTGTACACAAGTCCAGGCCTCATTGCCTGAATCTGGCAGATCTAAACAAACAGTGGTATATTGTCCTCTTCTCTACATTCCACTTCTGCTGACGTTAATGCCATCAAACATTGGAATCAAAACTGAGTAAACGCTTACACGCTATGCACACTCTTTTTTTATTATAGTAGAAAGCAACGCCATTCGCACCAAGACATCCACATGTTTGGTACTATCATTAAATCAAAAACATACATTTTTTTCATCTCTCTACCAAGGTTACTGGGTTACTGTTACAAGTGCTACTATCGAAAAATGATGAAATTTCGTGGGGCGGGTTGGATGGATAGTAGTGTGTGTGGGTTCGTTCTCTTTAAAATTTTACGTCCTGTTTCGACCCTTAAGTGATATTAGTCGGGTAAGGGGGGGGGGGGGAGGAAATAGAGAAATAAAGGTAGAAAAAGAGATTGTTCTTGCAGCTTTGATATGTTTAGAGAGAGTGGTGGGATAAAGATTATTGTTGTTGCCTACATACCTACACCTACCAATTCTATAACAATGATCTGCTTTATATGGGATTTGAATTTTTGAATAATGCCAGAATTAGTAGAAAGGAAGTGAGGTTTACCAGCTATATCAAACGAACTTAACAATTAACAGAAGATTAGTATACAACATTGAATCCAACAATATATTATGTCAAATTCAAAGGAAAAGACCAATGGGACTATCTAACGGTGTAAAACGTTCGGTAAAACAGTTAAGAAGATGGAAGTCATTTAACACTTCCTGATACATTAATGATATTTGACGAGTCAGTAATTCCCCTGTAGTTTTCGTCATGAATTCGTTGATACTAGGACAGTGTAAAATCAATGGCTAATGGAAATTGTTTTCCACATACACATTTACTATCTTTAGAAATGTTGTTTAAAAAGCATTTAAACAATGTGACATCAGAGAACTAATATTTCTTGGTACTTGTAGCAAGATGTGATTTTAAAATTAATTTGGAATTTATTTCTGACGCTTTTTATACAATTGTGTGATTTGTGGCTATCTGATGTCTTCAGCAGGTTTGAAAACTTATCTTTTCGCCTAGTTTTGTTCAAGTATGATAATTCTCGTGCTGATGCTAGATTTAAGTTAATTAGAATTTGCCCCTTCAGTATTACTCCTGCATTTTGAGCGCTCTGGCAACCATTCTTTGCATTATTCCGCAATGGGATGGAACCCAGTAATAATCACACTAGATGTCTTTAAATGCCATTGATGAATTACATGTCTGATTATAGGATCAGTTCTAGCTTTATTGGGCATTTTGATCTGATGGCGGGATAATGCCGGTTTAGAATCGATCACTGAGGTGGGGGGGGGGGGGGGTTTTTACAACTTTCGAGGTAACTCACTCTCATTGCTGTATAAGCCTTTAAATGGCTAAACAACTCTCCAGTAAAAACTGAATAGTGATTACCTATAATGATATCGTTTGACTGTGGTTTCATAGTAGGAATTACAAATGCTGAATCCTCATTGCCATTATCAAGTACAGATCCATCGGTTGATATTTTTTAATATGTATCACTATAGTAATTTTCCATTGTGACATTATCTAAATTTTTCAGAACGTTTGGAGATTGACTTTTGCTCAGTTCCTTATGATCTATATCAAAAATTGTTTGAAATTGTTCCCAAGATGGACCTGGTAAAAAAGTTGGTTTTAATTGCTATTTTTTCCACTTTTTAATGCTGGTTATTAATCATGTCGGAGACAACGAAGAATGGGTGTTCTAACAGGTATTTGTCTTAGCCCTGTTAACAAAGTCATGCTTAGAATTTTATCTTTGTTTCTTCTGTACAGAATGAGTTAGGGGCAAAGGATTTAATACAAACTGAGCTGCAGAGATTTTCCGATGTTCATCATGAGGAAGAACTCTGCTTCTTTAATATGACCCAGATTAAAAGCTTGAGTCGGCACTCCGATGCCAAGTTTTATAGGCGTACAATCTATACTTGTAGTTTGGTTTATCAAATTTTTGGTGCACTATAAAGTAAGTTTCCCTCCGTAGGTTAAACGCGAACGAACTAAGGAATTATGCACGTCATTAAAGCGCGTTTGTTCGTGACCCCAATCGCTGTTTTACTATATTTTTTGAGAAAATTTAAGCGTTCTGGCGGTATTTAATTATAGTCTATAGGTTTGATTCCAACGTAGTTTTGGATGATAAATTTAACCTAAACCCTTACCTTGTCTTTGCGATAATTAATGACACTGCACCAATATGAAATCAGGCATTTTTCCTGGGTTATCCCCAAGTAATAAGTAACATACGTGTTTTTTCTAAGGATAAAGAAAGTCCATTGTCCCCCTTCATAAATATATATTGAATTTTTTTTAGTTCGCGGTGGTACACTTTTTTGGTATAGTTAGTGCTCTAATTGGAGTTTTAAACGCTTCATTTGTCCACCTTCATCCACATGCATAATCTTACTGCATTACTACTGGCTAAAACTGTTATCTTTTGATAGATTATTTGATGTTCTGCTATAAGATATTGAATAAAATAGGTGAAAGAACCGAGCCCTTGGGGAAGACCCATCGAATTCTCGGACTTAGAAATATTGCTTCTACTCTTACTGTATATAACGTTGTGATTAAAAAATTTGTATATAGTTATACATATTACTTTTTATTTGTAGTTTTTGAAGTTTTTGGAGTAATCGGTAATGCCATACTTGATCCGTAAGCTTTTTTCACAGCAAAAAAGGTTGCTAGAATATGTTCCGTCCTGCCAAACGCTGTTTAATTTGTGTCGTAAGTTTGACTAATGTTCAGTAGTGAGCGACCTTTGCAAAAAGCGGCTTGATTTTTTGGAATAAGGTTTTTGTTTTTCACAGAAATGAACTAGTCTACTTGAGACCTATGTTTTTTCCATTAACTTGCCTAAACAGAGATGTAAGGAAGATGGGTCGATAGCATTTTTATCATCCCGAAGGTTTTCCCCTGCTTGGTATAGGGACAACAATTGAGTGTTGCCAGATAAGAGCATTTCAAACCAATAGACCAGCATTTTGTGTCAAAAATTGGAAAAATTGAACTAACATTTGTGTAAATGCGTTAACAATTCATAAGATATCCCATCTGTCCAACCAGCGTCTTAGTTTTAAACCCAATGTGAAATACATTCAAGTACTTCATCGAGTGTTAGATTTGAATTTACATAGCTTTTTAACTGAGTTTATCAAACTATAACTTATGAGTTACTTTCCTCCTCAGGTTTTCTGTATTGGTCTACTTTCAGTTGATAGTCCAGTAATTCTATCTAACTGCAATTTGCATACCATCAGCAAATGCTTCCTTCCCTTTTTCTTGATTGGAGTGTAATCTGAACCTCCAGTTTGGTTTGGGCATTGAGTAAGTTTTTCCCATTCTTCATCTTTTCATTTTTGTTCCCCATACCTTTTGCCATATCTTATATTAGATACTGTCTTTAGCACAGTAATTTGATGACAATACTGTCTTTTTGCTTGTGCTTAACTCAGATTTGCATTTGTTTTTTTGCTTTTTTGGATTCGAGGTGATTAGGAAATCGAATGATCCTTTAAGTAATTTTCAATTTTTATCCATTTTTCCAGATTTTTAGCCTTTTTCACAAGCAGCGGTCCCACTTAATGGGGGGGGGGGGAGGGGTGGTGGGGGTGGGGGGGGTAATAATGGGGGGGGGGGGTGGTGGGGGGGGGGGGGGGAACAGGTCCAGTAGTTGAGTTATTTCGTTGGTCGAGACTTAGGTTTTGATTCTGATTAGCAGCTCTTAGGACTGCATTAGTTAATACAGAATACAATTCATTGATTTCTTTATCAGTTTGACGTCCTTCAACAGATATTGTTGAGATAAGAGTTCTTGAAAACTTGTCCCAGTTAGCATGTTTGTAATAGTCTTCGGGATTCTATCTTCTGTTTTGAATCCTTGTTTTTTGTGCTAGTGAGTTCCAAGCTAGTAAATAACAATGGTGGTCACTATTAAGGCTATCATCTAAAGAATCCCAATGGTCAAATAGGTGCCAGATCTGGAGAAACAAGTGTTTAGATCAATAGCGTGCTCTATGAACAAGGATTATCACAGGGATTCGCGTAGTTCTACCGGCAGTAGAAGATACAAATGATGATATCAACAATATTCTCAATGCAACGGTTGCCTAGTAATTTTTTCACAGTTCTTCCTCCCAATATGTGAATGCGCGTTAAAATCTCCTGTTATTAGTACCTTTTGTCCCTTGTCCGCGCTTGAATCGTACGAATCCATTCTGTTTATTCATCGGGACCCTGTGGTAATTACCACAGATATGACGGTTAATAAATGGTTATGAAACCTTAACCGTCCACTGCACAAGAATGTATACCAAGTAATGCGATGGGACTTGATTTGGGCAACAGAGTGTAATTTTCCCCGTTCATTCACATAATGGCAGTATTAATTTTCTTCGGTAGTGGTCTATTTTCGATGATAGGAGGAAAATAGTAATTGTCAGTTTGGGGCATGCTTTTTCTTTCTTAACATTCATGACTGAAGACTTAAAACATGATATTGGTGAGGGGCTAGGGGTTGGTCTAGATGTTCATAGTTTGGTGTATTTGATCTGCAGTTCCAACGTGAAAATCGTTAAAAACATTCCCTAGAGACATAGGTTTAAAGACTAAAACAAAATGGACAGAGGTAACCCAGCAGCGTGTCACATAAAGACATGGCGCTGTAGGGGTGAATGACTAATAAAAGTTCCAGTCCGCCAGATTGTAGAACCGGTGTGCCAGCTGGGAGGATGCGGGCCAGGATGTCGTGGTACCAATGCGACGTGAAGGACGGGCAGGGTCGCTGGGGATCTCCCACCAAGCCTCGTGGTTCGTCCGATGTTCCCCGTCCAGCAGACCTGGAACCGTCTCTTTTTAGGGTGCACCTCGTCTCGGAGATGCTCCATTCTGATGTTGTTATTTTGAATAACGAAATGTTTTTTTCACCTCTTACAACTCAGAAGTGACTTTGCATTAAAACAGAACACTTTGATTTCGAGTTTCTTGTCTCTAACTTGGAGGTCAGTTGGCGGACCGCGATATCTTAACCTTAGTTGCTTTTCAGTCTAGCAGTTTGTAGCGTCGGCACAAACGATGCGCTGATGTCTCTGCAGCAGAATCTTAGAATCCGTTAATGCAGCAGTGTATACACTGCATCAGGGGTTCTCCGCGGCATCGGCTATGTTTCTTGCTCTCGTTTGGCTCTTGTCCCTTTACCTTATAGCTTCTTGACGTTCGCATTTCAAATCGTACACTTGGTGTGTGTGGTGGGTGTGTTGTGGGTGTGTGTGTGTGTGTGTGTGTGTGTTGTGTGTGTGTGTGTGGGTGTGTGGTGTGTTGCGTCTTTTTATGTTTAGCTTTGTACTTCTTAGGCGTCTTTTGCCCCCCTCCCCCACACCCCAGCCCTAATCCGCCTCTCTCCTCTCTCTTCAACCTACCCCTGTAACATCACACACCTGAATTTGTCTGTCTGTCTTCTGTCTGAATTGTCTGTCCTGTCGGTCTGTCTGGCTGTCTGTCTGTCTGCTGTCTGTCTCTCTCTCTCGCTTCTCTCCTCTCTCTCTCTCTCTCGCTCTCTCTCTCTCTCAGGTGCAAATGGTGAAGAGAGAATCATATCTGACAAAAAAGGTTGGTCGTAACAGAACCTTGTAATGTTCAAACCTACTGAGTTGTGGGTAGGAAAATGACTGGAAATTTGTATGGAATAGTTGCCCTGACTCCTCCATCAGTTTATAGCATATCATTCTCCCGTGGTAAGTGTAGGGGAGAAAATTGGTCCACCCATTGTGATGAACCATTTAGAAATAAGAGCAGGGTTGGAAGAACAGTCAGCCTACGACCTTCATGGATGTAGAGGTACGTGGAATTACCCTGGCAAGGTTGGTTCTACACTGTGATTAAAACGTTTACAAGACAATCAAATCAGGATGATATTTTCGTTTAAAGGCATAGTTTGCTTTCATTCAAAAAGACATTTATCTTTTTAACACCATGAGATGATCGTCTGGTTCCAGCATTCATTAGAGTGCACTGCGAGTGCACTGCCCTGACTTATGGCTCTGGGCAATGAACTGCAGCATTCGTTAGAGTGCACTGCCCTGACTTATGGCTCTGGGCAATCAACTGCAGCATTTATTAGAGCGCACTGCCCTGACTTATGGCTCTGGGCAATCAACTGCAGCATTTATTAGAGTGCACTGTCCTGACTTATGGCTCTGGCAATCAACTGCAGCATTTATTAGAGTGCACTGTCCTGACTTATGACTCTGGGCAATGTGCGTGGATTTGTTTATACGAAGCAGTGTTACATCTTCTGCTCAGAATGCAATAGTTTCAGAAAACGGAGTTCTTGTGCTCTGCGTCGTTTTTCCAGTGTCATGTTCAAAGTGTAGAGGAATGGATTGATTGCTGAATTGAGTGGCAGCACAAAAATAGCTATTGCTACGTTAACTTCCCCTGGAATGACGACACCACAAGCAGCCAGGACTCCACACAGACCGACAGGAAACCAGCACAGAAAGTCAGACACTGCAACGGATAGGAGACGCTGAGCAATGGCCGCTTCCTTGGATTGCACACACTCCGTACCTGTGTCTGTGGTATTTGACAGCAGATTAGACAGGGCATTACTCCGTACTGACCAGTAGATAAGGAACTGACCCACACCAGTCGCGGAGGAACAGGATAAGGTTGCAAACGACCATGAGACTGAAAGAGTAGATGTGACCAGGGAAGTCAGCTCTGGTAACAGGTAGTGGAATGCAAAGTCCGGTTTGGTGAAAAATCTCCCAGTGCGAGGTTACAGGGAGCATAGGTACAAGTCCCAGAGTAAGTCCAAGGGCCCACATGATGCCACAAGCTATGTGAGCTGATCCGCTTCTGAACCGAATTTGACTGAAAGGAAAACGGAGCACAAGGAAACGATCCAAAGTGATGAAACAAATTAGGAATGCTGATACTTCAGACGATAACAAGGACAAGAACCCTGCAATGCTACAACCTGAACTTCTCTTCCATGCGTTTTCATTCCAAATGTAACTGCCAGCATAAGGTGGTCCGCCACACCAATGAAGACTAAGTACAAACCCCCATTAAAAAGTCAGAAACACACAAATGAAGAACAAATGTTACAAAACCAGTCTTGATGCTTTTGGACAGAAAATGTATGCGGTAGACAAACCCACCAATGTTTCCCAAAACAGCCAACAGAGCAAAGACTATAAGAGCACAACGGTAAGCAATGGATCTTAGCAAGTCATTGCAAGATGAAATTTCATCAGATGGGGCCACACACTTGCCTTGAAAATTGTCTGGTAAAACTACAGAGCAACACACTTTAAAGTTATCTGCGAAAACAAACACAAGACGTGTCATCTGTTTCATGAAATCTGACTGAAATCAGTTATTGGACAACCCTGTAAACTGAAAGTATGAAGATCATGAAGTGAGCCTTGCGCCTGCACAACTGTTATTTTACTCCTTGACATATCAAGAACTTGTAATTTGGCAGAAGAGTTGACAAGACCCTCATGTTCAGATATTTAGCTTCGCTGTGGGATATATTCAAGATCGTCAGTGATGGGCGTGCATATTGCTTTAGGACATGCAGAATGCCATCGACATGGGATTACCTGCCAAATTCAATCTTTGAAGTTGTGGCATCCTGCAAAGTGGCTAAAGTTGACAGATTGAAGCAGATTTTTACTAAGACCAAACTGTGAAGATTGGGTAAATACCTCTGTTAATTTCCTCCATCCAACGCCTGTACCCAAGGTGGATTACATGAAGTTATCAGTGATGCCAGCAATGTTGATAC
>CM031626.1:15394625-15397125 GCA_018398815.1 Conus ventricosus
GCCATGGTCACACAACTTGTTACATTGACACGACACTCCCACACATCGCTCTGAGTCATATCAGCTGCATAGAAACACCACTCAGTACATACTGATATTTCCTTCTAGTGTGACTCCAGGAAGAGATTTCCCAAACGACCCAAAACGCAGGTTTTCCCTTTGTTTCGATTCCCTGGTGATGTTGGTAGTAAGAGAAGTAAGGAACTTCACATGTCTGTGTTTCTTCGCACTACTTCTATTGTTGCTATGTGCAGACGAACGAGGCTTCGTTTTTCTTTCCACACAGAACATTTGAAACCTCAACCAGTGCCAGGACAGAGCACGTGGAACTGTTCAGTGTCAGTGTGGCCTGACCTGTTTCAACACTTTCCCTGTGACCTGAGATCTCAGTGTGCAGAACATGAAGATGAGACCCACTGTCCCTACACTTCTGAAAAATGCGGACCACAAAAGGTAAAGCTTTGTGAAGATGTTCAGCACTGGTCAGTCTATCATATTAAAGACATTTTGCGCAAGTGTGACATATGGTAAATGTATCATTATGATGTAAAAAAAAAAAAGATTTAGACGACTTAGTGCTCTCACTTTCACACGAAACAATATAGACATGGGACATCCCTCATTACGTCAACAAACAAGATAAGAGTACCAGCCCAGTGTCTGTTGGTTCCCTGTATGCACCTGCGTGGTCCTGCCTCTTAACAGCAAAGCTAATTGTAAATGTACCAGACAATGATACTGTCTGTAATTCAGTTTTGGTACCTGTCGTACTTGTATCTAATCTTCATCGTTCGGTATGGTGGGTTTTTTATTTTAATTTTTTTAAAATTAATTTTCTTTTTATTTTACTGAATGTAAGAAATTGGACAGTATTGCTGCTGTTTGGACAAATATGCCACGCACGGTATTTTGCGAAAATAGATTTGACGGAGGGATATTGGCAAATACCTGTTGAGTCATCCGATGAACATACAACTGCTTTCCAAACACAATTTGTGTTATTTTAGTGGTTAGAGTGCCGTGTCCAATGCAGAATTCGCCTGCCACGTTTGTTAGAATGATGCGTCACTTGAATCTGTGATGTGATATTACAGAAATCAGACTCCCATAAGCATCTAGGTGTAATGATACGAAGCAACTGTAAATGGGACCTCCATATTAAATCTATTTTATCCAAGTGCCGTGTCCTTATTGCATGTCTCCGGTCATACAAGTACAGACTGAGTCGTAAATCTCTTCTTACTATGTATAAATCATTTATTCTACCTCATTTTGACTTCTCAGATGTTATTTGGGACAACTGTACGAATAAACAAAGCCAAGATCTTGAAAACCTCAATTTGGATGCTATTAGGACAATCACTGGTTCAGTTCGTGGTACTAATCATCATAAACTATATAATGAATCAGGACTAACGTCTCTTAAAGAAAGACGTCGTCGTCATAAACTCATATTGTATTTCAAAATTGTTAATGGCACAGTGCCATTGTATTTAGTTGAACGTCTTCCTCCTCTAGTTGCTTCAATCATCCTTATCACAGACGAAATCCCCAGGAAAGACAAGTACCAAGGTGCAGATTGGAACTGTATAAATTATCATCTTTCCTTCCACTACTGTTCTTTGGAACAGTCTTCCTGATAACATTAAGCAGTCTGATTCTCTTAGTTTTGTTAAGCGTTACCTTAGTAATACAGATACAGTTGTTCCTTCTTATTATTATTTGCAAGACAGACAATCAGAAATAATAATTTGCAAACTGAGACTGGAAATGAGTGACTTGAACAGTGACTTATTTAAACGACACCTGTCAAACAGTGCAGCATGTAACTGTGGTTATCCTGTTGAAGACGCTAATCACTTTTTGTTGCACTGCCCACTCTTCCAGTTAGCTCGAACTCAGACAATAGCGTTACTACCTAATGACATAAAAGCAGATGCCAGAATTTTGTTATGTGGTGACCAAGACAAAACCTGCACTGAAAACTCTGCAATATTAATTACAATTGGTAATTTTATTCGCATGTCTAACAGATTTATCCGGTAATAAATTTCCTTCGTCTCATTAATGATGTGACTTTTTCACCATATGTTCAGCATTCTTTCCCCCTCATCTGCTACACTAGTGTATAGTCTGCTTCTAACGAGCTTACCTACTTAGTGACTTAAAGTCTCAAATATATTACAGTCTTAAAAGAGGCCTTTGGCCTACTGCCTGCCCTGGCACAGATAGTTTGTTCTAACTGATTGTTTTGCCTCGGTGTTGGATTTTCCTTTTCCTTTTCCTTGCTTTGCTCTTCCCTCCCTAAAAACTTGTTTCAGGTTATTATTTGTTTTCAGATTATTTCTTGAATGCAAACGTTTATGTTCAGTTTTTTGCAGCCAATCCATTGTTTTTATATTCAGTGAGTACCGTGTATAAGCATTTTGCTTGTTGTACTCGTCTTATATGTTGTTGCTGCTTTTGTGTGTACTTTTGGAATAAATTCGTTTAAACCAAT
>CM031626.1:15404625-15417253 GCA_018398815.1 Conus ventricosus
GCAATGTATGCTGGTACTACATTGGAAATGAACTGCAATGGAAAAGGAGTTTGGCTTGCAGCATTGCAGCGTTTTGGTGTCCTTATCCTTGTTATCGCTGAAGTATCAGCGTTACCTTTTGTGTTCATCACTTTGGATCGCTCTTGTTCCTCCGTTGTCCTTTCATCCAAATTCGGTTTGAAAGCAGACAGCTCACACAGCCTGTGTCAGTTTGTGGGCACTGGGACTTACACTGGCAATGGTACCTCCTGCTACTGTGACTTCACAACAGAGTTTTTCTCCACCAACTGGAATGTGTGTTTTTCAACTGGCCTGTCACCACAGCTGAGTTTCCTGGTCACCTTTACTTGTTCAGTCTCATATTGTCCCTGCAGACCTAGTTCTCTTTCTGATGGTTGGCGTGGGTCAGATTTTCCTCATTTACTGGTCAGGTGAGGAACACACTCCCTTCCGTATCAGCTGTCAAAGACCACAGAGACAGGCACTAAGTGGTGCACGATGACAAAAGAAAAGGCCGCTGCTCGCGTCTCCTATCCGTTGCAAGTGTCTGCTTTGTGTGCATGGGTTTATCCGGTCGGTCTGTGTGAAGTTCTAGCTGCTTGGGTGTCGTCATTCCAGAGGGAGGTCCACGTGGCAATAGCTATTTTTGTGCTGCACTCAATTCCGCAATCAATCCTTCCTCTACACTATGCACATGACACTGGAAAAACGACCGTAGAGCACAAGAACTCTCCGTTTTCTGAACTGTTGCGATCTAAACAGAAACTTTAACAGTTTGGATGTTATCATTCAAACAGACAAAAAAACATACCCTCATGACTGTAACGATGCGTCATGACAGTGCACACCATTGAACGATTGGCAGAATATCATCGCTGGTGTTCCAAAGATAAACACCGCTTTGTATGAAAACCATGATATGTGTGTTCACACACGTTCTCAATCCTACTGTTATTATAAGGACATCTGAGGCCAAAGAGAAGAACCAGAACTCGCCACGCTTGACTACTGCAGCTTCCACAGAGACCTACAACAGTCATAACAGTAGCAGGCTGCTTTTCCCTCTGTTCCCTTACTCTCATAAGTAAATGCTTCATTGCCGACCGGCAAGACAATTTTCCTCCACACACTTGGCAGTTCCACAGGATAAGTGTTCAGGGATAGTTCTGTTCCTGAGTTTCAGTTCCACAGGATAAGTGTTCAGTGATAGCTTCTGTCTCTGTGTTTTCAGTTCGCACATGATAAGTGTTCAGTGATAGTTTCTGTTCTCTGTGTAATTCATGTTCCAGAGGGGGGGGGGGGGGGGGGGGGGGGGAACAGGATAAGTGTCAGGGATAGTTTCCTGTTTCTCTGTGTTTCATCACACACGTGTGTCTATCCAGGAATTCGTGACGTAACAGGAATGGGCAATTTCATGTCCTAGTTCATTTTTGCCCCCAAACTTATGTCCCTAAAAGAGAGAGAGGAGAGAGAGAGAAGAAGAGAGAGAGAGAAGAGAGAGAGAGAGATAGAGAGAGAGATAGACAGACAGACATACGAAGAGAGAGAGGAGAGAGAGAAGAGAGAGAGAGAGAGATAGAGAGAGAGAGAGAGAGAGAGAGAGAGAGAGAGGAGAAGAGGGAGAGAGAGGGGGGGAGGGGAAGTAAACGAGACAGAGAGAGAACGATGAAGGCAACATTTTTTTTTAAAATTTTAAAACCCATTGGGTTGTGTGTGTGTGGGGGTGTGGGTGTGGTTGTGGGTGTGTGGGGTTTTTGCGTGCATCGTACTGCGTGCGCCCGAGCGCGCGCGCGTGTGTTAGGGTTTGTGTTTGGGGGGTTTTGGGGTGTGTGTGTGTGTGGGGGGTGTGTGTGTTGGTGTGTGGTGTGGTCGGGTAGTGGTGTGGTGTGTGGGTTGTGTGTTGTGTGTGTGTGTGTGGTGTGTGTTTGTGTGTCGGCACTGCACAGGGTGTGTGGTGTGTGTTTTTGGTGTGGTTTTTGGGGTGTGTGTGCGGTGGGTGTGAGTTGTGCTGCGGCGTGCCGTGAGTGTGGGCGTGGTGTGTGGTGTTTGTGTGGTGTGGTTTGTGTGTGTGTGTGTGTGTGTGTGGTTGGTGGTGTTGTGTGTGTCCCCAGCGTGCCTGTGTGTGTGTGGGGTGGGGTGTTTTTTGGGGTGTGGGTTTGTGTTGTGTGGTTTTTCGGCGTGCGTGCGGGGTGTTGTGTGGTGTGTGTGTGTGTGTGTGTGTGTGTGGTTGTGTGTGTGTTGTTTGGTGTGTTGTGTGTGGTGTGTTGTTTTTCGTGTGCGTGCGGCTGGGAGTGTGCGTGGTGCGTCGTGGTTCGTGCGTGCGTGCGTGGGTGTGTTTTTGTGTGGTGGTGTGTGTGGTGTGTGTGTATTTGGTTGTGTGTGTTGTTGTGTGTGTGCATATGCGTGCGTGTGGGCGTTGCCTGTTGTGTTTCCAATCTAAATTTTTTTTTTCAAAACCTTTTGTGAGTATTGTAAACCCTAGGCGAAAAGACACAACGAACTTTGTTTTTCATCAAACCCCTTTGGGTTTAAGGCTGTTTCTTTTCATTTTTAAAAAGGGTACACTATTCCCGGTTTTGGTGAGGAATATTCAAAGTTTTCAATCAAATGTATGCAAGGTGAACATGTCGAATTTAGTTTTAAACCGTTATTAATTCGTAACGGGGGCAAATGGGGGGGTTTGTTCCCCCGGAAAAAGCAAAATTCAGTCTTCTAAATGGCAAGGGAACTCTTTTGCAGCACAGTAGTCTCTGACTTTTCAATGTAAGCAGAATATATTTCCATAGAAATCGAGCTTTCGCTTAGACTTTTTTTTTTTAGGGTGTTTTACTTTCATTCATATGTGTAGTCATCACATAGTACAAGGAAAGCTTGCGTGAAAAAAAAAATTGGGGGAAACCAAAACAAATATTTAAATATGAGGGGTAATGACAGACCCTTTTAAGAGCCCCCTTTTTTTAAAAAAACTTAAAGTTTGGGTTAAGAAATTTTCCCCTCTAGACCGCGTGCTTTTTTTCTGTGAGGGAATTCCCAGCACAAAACCGATCACAACAAGAAACAGAACTCACTGTAAAAAAAACATGGTGATCAGCTAATATTTAAGGGGGGAAAAAGCATACATATTAAGAGTTTCAGTCACACACGCACCACCCGCACCAAAGCCGCACACACACACACACACACACACCACACCACGCCACACACACACACACACCCACACACACCACACACACACACACACACCACAACACACACACACTTCCCAGTTTTCAAATTGTTTTTAGACTGGGGGGGAAAAAAAATAAAAGAAAAAAACCCATTGTTTTAAAAAGGGGCAAGTAGGAGATGATCAACGGGAAATTGGTGATTTCCCCTGCTGCTTCATGCTTGTATTCGGTTAGCCCCCCTGAACGCCAAAACGTATTGCCCGTATCCAAATTGACGGAAGTTTCCCCCCACCGTTTTTTTTTTTCGTTTTTTTTCCCCTTTTATTTGATGTTTTTTGTTGTTGTTGTTTTGTTTTGTTTTCCCCCCCCAACATTTACAACGGAATTTCGCAATGGATCATACCAAGCAAAATGTTGTTGGGTGGGCTTTGCTATCATTTCAACAGAACGTGATTTTTCTCTCTCTCCCCCTCTCTCCCCCCTCTCTCTCCCCTCTCTCTCTCTCTTTTTTAAACTAAACGGAAGGGGGGGCAACTCTACGTTTTGCGGTTCACTCCGGGGTTTTACAAAAGGGGTTTTTGTTCTTGATCCAGTAGGCAACATTCTGCGACGCTGTGTGTTTTTCCCGCCCCTTCCATGCCTTGTCCCCCGAGGCAATCAAACTTTGCTTTTTAAAGTTGTGGGGTTGGGTGTGTGTGGGTTTGTGTGTGTGTGTGGTGGTGTTGTGTGTGTTTGTGTGTGTTTCTTAGGCATGGAGAAGGAAACTCTTTTGATATAAAGTAAGCATGGCGTTACCCAGCCGCAAAAACGTGAGGGGGCTTCAAACCACCAACACACAGCACACAACCACACCACACACACACACATACACACCATATTTTTCTGGCGGCACCTCGCGCGCGCGACCACCACACACACACCACACAACCCCCACACACAACACACAAAACCCACGATTTTTTAGGCTTGCGCGCGCGCAACACAACACAACACACACAACACCCCACACACACACACACACACACCCCAACACACCCGAAAACCAACCACACACCACAAAACACACCCACACCCACACACACCACCAAAACCACACAAGATGGCGGACGTGAGGAAAGTTTGGGTTTGGCTCTCCTAAAAATTTCCGCAAATTACCACACTGACCAGACTGATCGATCAGTGTCTAGGCGCCGCTCAAAAACGAAAAAGAAAACGGCGCTCAGAAAGATGACAACAAAGAATCCCCTCCTTAAGTCCCCTGAATCGATCCCCAAAAGCCGTCAGCGTAAAACTCAAGGGGATGGAGAAGAAACCGCACGACAAAGACCCCCCATATCTGTCGCAGGAGTCGGGTAAAGAGAGAAAAGTTTTAGGGTTTCATTACAAAACAAAAGGGCTTCTTCGAAATACCGTCCAAACAGCCCGGATTTGTAACAGGCCCAACTAACGTTTCCCATCAAAAACGACAGCCCCTACCCAAACAAAAAATTACCCTCATACTCTTATATTGCTGAGGGTTGCAAATCAGCCTACCTGCTGCATCACCCCCCCAAAAAAAACATCGCATCAACCCCAGAAATAGGGGGGGTGAAAGCAAATAAAATAAAAAGAAAAAAAAGGAAGCCAAGAACCCAGATAAAATGACGTCAGATTTCATGACAAAAAAGACAGACCGAAAAACACAAAACTCTTCCCCAAAAGAACAAAACAAGACTTCCCGAACGCGAAAATTCTTCATGTTTTGTGTATAAGGGAGGAAGGGAAAGCTGGGCCTTTCTTAGGGTTTTTTTGACCCCCAAAGAAAACCCGAGTATTCCATCAGAAGACCTTACTTTGGCACTCAGTCAAATCTTTACACTGACGAAAAACCCCCATGCAGAGTTATCCACTGGGGATAACGACCTACAAAAAAAACCCCCAAAGACATTCAGCAAAATTTATTTCCCAACAAGACTTGCCACCAGCCATTCCAAAGTAAAGGTTGGGGTTAAAAATTTGCCCCGTCAAGACCCCAAAGGGAAAAATTAAGCGGGGGGTTTTAAGCTCTAACAACCTCAATCTTTTTTGGAAAATCAAGAAGTGTCTTTTGTTTCTCAAAAAACCCTACCAACCAAAAAACTGGGCACTGGGAGAAAACCTCCATCCTACACCAGGGGTCAAGTGTTTGGCAAGAAATTTGGAAGGCACGTTCGAAAATTTTTGGGAGAAGGGGGAGGAAGACAGTGAGTTTGTCAAACCAGCGAAGACCGGAAATATCAACCTTACGAGGACCCAGCCCCTCCCGGATACAGAGCCCTTTGGGTTCAAATGTTCGACGGTTTTTTGATACACAGTGGAAATTAAACCAAAGAAAAAGCCCCCGTGATTTTTTTCGGGGAAATCCAGTCAAGATCACTGTTTACCCCATCTTGGTGCTATATTTGCTATTTCTTGTTTTTCTTTGTCAAAGTTTTAAAAATCAATAGTTGTTGTAATTTTTATGAAATTTGTGCATTTTTTATTTTATCTTATCACAACTATCTTTTGTTTTTGTTGTTGTGGTATTTTTAGCTATTTCTTTTTTATTTCACTGAGTTCATTCTAATCGCAAGGCTTTTTGGAACCACAGCGTTAATCAGGAAAAAAAAATTCCGAAAGAAAATGGAAAGGCAATCTTTATTAAAAAATGCACTGAATTTGGTAGATCAATTTCCACAAATCTGGACAATCTTGTGCGCATCTTTCTCAAAAAAAGTACCATGTTTTGGCTTTGAAATCTCTAAAGTATTCACTAAGAAACTCCCAATTTTTTGGGGCTACTTTTACCCTAAAATCTCCCAATCTGGGGTAAAAAAGGAAAAAAATAAACCAGCTATTTATAAAAAGATGTTCTGGTTTAAGGGCAAATTTACCCCCCTTTCCAACAGTAAAAGAAACTTTAAATGCCTGGCAGTCGGGAAAAATTTAATGAATCGTGATTTAATATTTTCGTGATCTGCCAACTGGTCCGATGAACAAAAAACAGGGATGGTACGCCGATTCAGGATCAAAAGAGAAATGGTTGATGGGGGGCAAAATTTAATGCTCTTCTCCCTTTTTGGGGAAAAGGGAAATGCAGTTGGCAGGGTCATCAAAAACCCTTTTGGTCGAAAATGTTGTTGTTTCGCTTTATATGTACTAAATAAGGGGAGTGAAATAGAACCCCAGTTTAATCGAAACATAAGCCTATCCCATGATTTGCCCTTTATATCACCAGTGTTGCATGCAACTGTGAAGGGGTACTTTCAAGGACACATTGGGTAGGCCCTCTCCCTTTTTTTCTTTTTAAATGACAAACCAGTAGTCAGGTTTCATAAAGAAAAAAACCCTAAAAAAAATTTACAAAAATGCGGATTGGAAAATTTGAAAGATTGTTGTCAATGCATAACATTGAAGAACTTCATCGGATAACATGATATGTTTTAAAACAAAAGTACTGAATAATTTTGTACGCGCTGTTTTTCAATACCGAAGGCAATCAATAAAGTAATAAAATTTTGGAAATGTTTTTGGGGGAACGATGCTTTTCAGAGGGTAAACAAAAGAAAAAAGAAGCCTTTTAAAGAATACCAAAACAAAAAAGAAAAAAAAACAAAAATATGAAGAAGGCAAAAATACATAGCAAAAGAGTAAACGAACAGGCCAAAAAAGGGAGTATTGGCAAATTTTTTTTAAAATGAAGTTTCTGATCATGCAGATCTTCAGAAAGGGTTTTGGGAAAAAAGTGAAGGTATGAAAAATGAGTATGCCTTCAGAAATTTTCCCGTAACCCTAAAAAATGAAAAAGTCCTTTTTAACTCACAAAAAGGCCGAAACTTTTTTCAAATTTTGCAATGACGGTTGCAAAGAGGGCTTGTCGAAAAGGAAGAGTTTTTTTTGAGAGAAAAAACTTCCCGGAAATATACAAAGATCCAAAAAGATAACAGCCCCTTTTTAAAGCCCCCCCGGGGGGGGGGGGCATTTTCCCCAAAGGAAATAAAAGAAACCCGTAGGCCCTGATGGATACAAATGAATTAATCAAACATTTACCTGCTAATTTTTTTTTCTTTTTTCACCAATTTACAAAGATGTTGGGGTTCTGGAAAATTCCATTAATAGGGAAAAAAAATTTTTATTTTTTCCCCCTACACAAGCTTGGGAAACCCCAAAACAGACAAAACATTACGGGCCCATTTCCTGACGTCACATACGGGGGAAATGATGAAAAAAAAATTTTAAATCTCTCCTAACTTGCAAAAGAAATATCATCCAAAACACAAAAGGTTTTCGTAAGGGGAGATCAACCTCGATCACCTTACCAAAATTAAAAAACCCAAATTAAACATCCCGTTTGCTAAAGGAAAAAAAGTACTGGCTATTTTTTTGAAACAAAAAAACGTACGATCAAGTATGGCACTCTAGACACTTTAAAATTAAAAACCCCTTTGGCTTATCAGGTTCATGAAAAATATTTCAAACTTTTCTAGCAAAAATCAATTTTAACCCGAATAGGGAACACTACTCAAAATTAAAAACACTTATATGGGGAAATTTCCCAAAAGGATCTAGTAGACCAATATTTTAATATTTTAACACATGACCTACCTCATCTGTGTCTAAACTATTGAAATTTGGTTCAATTGCGAAATCTGCATATGGTGAAAGTGATATGAAAAAACGCACTCCAATGAGATCGCTAAATTACCTAAAAATTGTATCAAAAGAGCTTGATAAATAAAGGTTTTTATGTTCAAAAGGTTTAAAAATTTGCTCCAAAAAATACATATGATGCTTTTTGACTCTGGTTAATCGCAGAGATTTGCCTTCTTTTAACAAAGGCATTATCAATTATGCACCCCTGTTAAATTTTTAGGAGTAATCTTGATCAAAATTTCATGGAAAGAGCATTTTTAACACGTAATGAAAAAGCTAAAAAGAGTCTGAACTTCCCAAAAATTGTCAGCAAACAACAGTGGGGGCAAGCATTTCCACCTTT
The DNA here is from genome assembly GCA_018398815.1 of Conus ventricosus. Lineage (NCBI taxonomy): Eukaryota > Metazoa > Mollusca > Gastropoda > Neogastropoda > Conidae > Conus > Conus ventricosus. Next base: position 15,412,786 of record CM031626.1, read on the forward strand.
ACACTGTACACACTTATTTTTTCAAAAATTTCATAGCCCCAAAGGTATTCTTTTTCTGCCCCAAAATAAAACCTTTTTTAAAAAAAAAGCAAAGTTAGACGTAAAGCCTATAAACTTTCATTGGAGTTTCCGTATTACTCTTCATTTAAAAAAATATGCGAAATTGGGAATTTTCCTTTAAGAAAATATGAAAATTGCACCCTTAAATTGTCCTAAGGGTACATCGTTCCAAATTTAAAAATTTTATGAAGTGTCGTAAAAAACACGGGGGTTTTTCCCCAAAAGACAAAGTCGTTGCCTTTAGAAAAAATAGGGACTTTCACTTATGACATTTTTCAAGAGTCAGGGAACAAAAGAAAGATATTCATCTCGTGTACTGTTCATGCAGTCCCCAAATGGGAACACTATCACCTATTTTTGATATAATTTACAAATTAAAGAAAAATGATGGTCCCACTTTATCTGCTTTGTAAAAACTATATTTTTTAGCACTACCCGGACCATCTAAAAATTTACACTGTGGCTTAAGTAGATAATGAATGGTTGGAGCTGCATTTGTAATCCCCGCTTTTAAAAGCAAAAAGGGTTAACCATCTTGGAAAACATTTTTTTATTTACGCAGAACTTATTGCAATTTGAAAGGGGTTTTAATTTTTTGCTTGATCTTCCCCTTTTTCTGTTCAGGTATTATTTTGGTTGATTAAAAATCGTTTAACGCGCTACAGTCTTATAACTAAAAAAATAAAGGTGATATTATTGAGAAATTTTTCAACAACCATTATTTTTCACTGCGCGGAAATATATCTCATTTTCCCTTTGGGTTCCCTCACAGTAATATTTTGGGAAAAGAATGGGGGGGACAGAACAGCTAAAAGGGGTGCAAGAACTTAAAAAATTTGTATGTGTTAAAATTTTTATCTTTATCTGAAAGTTTTTTCCTTAATAACGAAACTTGTTGGAATAGTGAAGAACTATTGGAGGTTCTTTTTTTTAAATTTCGCTAAAAGAGGGAAAATTTTCAAAGTCAAACAATGCTTCCCCGCAAAAGGGGGTCTGGTGAAAACCGAAAACTGTCATCCCGGGCTACAGAACAGAGAATGCTTCCCGATGCAAATTTAACAGTCATGTTTTAAATGCGTCTGCGGGAGGAAATAACACCTGTCCATGTTATTTTACATGCAGCATTTTAAAAAACATTTTTCCCACTTCGATTTGTGATTCAAAAGGGTTTCAATTTCTTTTTTGAATATTTTTTTTGAACGTTTGCTTATGTGGGTTTGTTAAAGGGTTTAAAAAGGGGCCCATTTGGGTCTTTATTTTAAAGTTTACAAATGTTTTGAGTATTTTTTGTTTGTTTTGTTTTTAAGATTTTTATTTTTTGAAGGGAAAAGGTAGGGGGGTTCAGAGATAAAGACGGGAGGGTTTTTTTTGTTTTTTTTCGTCTAATATCACGCATTGTGAAAAGAGTTAAAGAGAAGAACGAAGAACCCCCCAACACACAACACACACACCAAAACCCCCAACACCACACACACACACAACACACACACACACAGTCACACAGTCACACACACACACACACACACACACACACACACACACACACACACACACACACACACACACACACACACACACACAAACACACACACACACACACACACACACACACACACACACACACACACACACACACACACACACACACACCACCACCACCACCACCACCACCACCACCACCATCAACCACCACCACCGCCTCCATTTTGTATATGATTATTTGATAAATGTGGTGTGTGTGTGTGGGGTGTGTGTGTGTGTGTGTGTGTGTGTGTGTGTGTGTGTGTGTGTGTGTGTGTGTGTGTGTGTTTGGTTGTTTTTTCCGATTCGTTATAGGCTGTCCCTTTTCTTTTTAAAAATATTTTTTAAAACTAAATTCACACCTTCCATTTTCACAATGTCCATTAAGAATTAAAACCACTTCAGATGTCCACTTGATCCCTCCCTTCATCGATTCCTTTTCTCTCTACACATTATCCAACTTTTTTCCTCTCCCCTTCTCCCCCCCCCCCCCCCCCCCTCCTCATTCTAACATTGTCAAAACTGTCCTAGTAAGATGATGTCTAGCATCATTTATATGTATGTTGGCATATCGAACGGAAACCCTTCCTTCCATAATCATTTACACGTCCAGTGGGGATTTGCGTTATAACCAGAAGTCAGAACCATAGGAATTATTGAATGTGGAACAATATATAATGGAACGGATACACCAGACCATGTAACATTAGATGTGATGATAGTATAGAGACTAGACCATAATAACATAGTTCATGGGGCAGCAACAACAGCAAACAACGATACGATATCATACATTAGACGTGGAATAATAGAACAGGCTGGAACAAGGGCCCACAGAACGATAGTCCAAACAACAAGAGTTGTAGACCACTGAACTAAAGAGTAGACCGTAAAACAAGAGACCGCGGAACAAAACAATAGACCATGGAGCAGTAAACAACAGACCATATCATAGACCAGTCAACAAAAGACTAGACGATAGACCATTCGTCTTGGAACAACAGACCCAGACGAAGGGATGTTACAGCAGACTTTCAAAGACTAATCAGACATGAAAAAAACGTTCATGGAACTATAGATTAAAAACAAACAAACCAGTAGGCCCCTCAAAAAAGAGAAAAAACAAAAACAAAAAGCAAAAAACAGACGATAAAAGAACAGACACGAAACAACAGATAAACAATGAAGAGACCAACCGTAGAGCAGCAGAACTGACCATAGATCGACAGCTGACCTAGGATGAGAGGCCAGACAACACAACAATAGACATCCATAGATGGACAGGCTGACCTAGGATGAGAGGCCAGACAACACAACAATAATCATCCATAGATGGACAGCTGACCAAGGATGAGAGGCCAGACAATGCAACAATAGACATCCATAGATCGACAGGCTGAGCGAGGATGAGAGGCCACACAATACAACAATAGATATCCCAGTGAAACAGCCGATCAGACTGGGAACAATTGGCAGACCTTAAAGCAGCAGACCTCATTGCGGATAGGTCAGTGGCCTTTGCAAGCAAACTGTTTGATTTGAGTCACCCCCCCCCCCTCCTATCTCCTCCCTCCCTCCCTCCCTCCCTCCCTCTCTCTCTCTCTCTCTCTCCCTCTCTCCTCTCTCGCTCTCTCCCTCTCTCTCTCTCCTCTCTCTCTCTCTCTCTCTCTCTCTCTCTCTCTCTCTCTCTCTCTGTGCATGAACTCCCGATCGATATCGCGGTTGAAATACAGTTTAATAACCATGGCGTTTTAAATCAAACGATATTACACTTGTCACAGTGATTTAACTGCACAGTGGCGAGCAGGCCTGTATGATTTTACGAAACGTTTCGTTGTCCCCTTTTGAAGGACAGCTTGAATCCCTCTAATGTGGCACTCTCCTTCAGGTAGGTTGGGTGGTAGGCATGTCGCAATATCGATTCACATCGTCTACATCTCATGTTGGACCCAGGCCTGTTAATGTCAGAGACTGGGAACGCTTTCGTCAGCATCGTGTTGACCTAGTGACAAACTCTCTTAAAACAATCTGCTGTAAAACAATACCGCTGTACTTGCTTTTCTCAGAACAAGATGCCATTTCTTGTCTGCAAGACAATTCTCAAGATTAACTTTTCTTTTCTTTTCTTTTTTTAGTCACGGCATTTCTTTGTTTTTGACGTGCTCACTTGCTGCAAGTTCCTACCCATCTCACGTGCTCACAACTGGCAGTTCATTACACGTTTCAGGCAGATTCTGACAGATGCAGCCATTTGATTCTGACCAACGTTAATGATGTCATGCAGAAAGAGCCTGAAGCGGAACAAAGACGTACATCTGACAGCAAAGGTAATTACACATGATTCGGCCACTCGTGATTCGGCCAGCAGTGATTCGACCAATCGTGATTCTGAAAACCACGATTCGCCGGCCAGATTCGGACAGCCGTGATTCGGTCAGCCGTGACGTATTGTTCTGATGGCGCATGTGAACGCTGTATGTCTGCGTCACAACGGGTACAGTCAGACAAGAGCACAGGGGGCCGGATAGCTCAGTTGGTAGAGCGCCGGACTCGTGATCCTGGGGTTGCGGGTTTCAATTTCGATATAGGGGGATTTTTCCCTCGGAGTTAACATTGGTTCTGACTCCATTCCCCATATAGTCCTTCGAGACTATAAACCGAGGTTCCGTGTGTGAACGCACGCATAACATCTTGCACACAACGTAAAATCCCATCACCAACTTTCGGAAGAGAAGGCCATTTGGCCGTTGGTATGGATGACACGTGACACATAGCATGCACCTTCCCCGAAGATGGAGTATGGCTGCCTTAATGGCGGATAAAAAAAGGGTCATACACACAAAACCCACTGCCTGCTATACAGGAGGTCCCAGAGTACAGCCTGCTA
>CM031626.1:15424704-15429704 GCA_018398815.1 Conus ventricosus
CTGCTTAAAATTCCAAACAAAAGGTGGTGTGAAAATGTCGAAGAGAAGATTCTCAAACCTGTGAAAGTAGAAGGTGCACTACATTGGCAAAGAAAAGGTGTATAAAAAAGAATGTCAAAGGGAGGCGTTACAAACCTCTCAAAGAGACGGCAGAGAAAAAAAAAGAGAAAAAAAAAAACATCAAAAGAGAAAGTGGATAAACTGTCAAAGAGGAGGAGGACAAAATGTCAAAGTGAACGCCTACAAAACTATGGAAAAAAGGTGCACAAAAAAGTGCACAAAAACATCAACAAATTAAAGGTGCACAATGTGCCAAAGAGAAGCGGCACAAACATGTCAAAGAGAAGGTATAAAAACATCGAAAAGAACGTTCTCACAAAAGAGTGGAAAAACTGTGAGAGAGAGAAGGTGGATACAATTTTCGAAGACTATCAACACAAAACTGTCAAAAATGAGGTCATAAATCCTCTCAAAGAAAAAACAAAATAACAACAAGAAGGTAGAGAAAATGATAAAAAAGTGAACAAAAAACTATGAAAAAAGATCATTAAAGAAAAATGTGATCTTACACTGCCAAATAGAGTGTGCGTAACACGCCAAACCCCACAAAATAAACACACCAACAAGAACAGCTGTTTTGTTGTTGTTGTTGTTTTTCCATCCTTTGTTTGTTTGTTTGTTTGATTGTTTTGTTTTCTGTTGCTTATGCTTTTCTGATTTCTCCCGTAAGGCTTGTTGTAATTTAGAATAATTCTTTCTGGATTTGATGTGCAAACAACAATAATTTGTTAATGAATTACGTCCAGTCACTTCGTTGTAATTAATCGAATATGAATACGATTTTCTTTAGTCACTATCTCGTTTATAAATGTCTGTGATTTGAGGTGTAAACAACTGTCAATTCTTGGTTATGGGTTATGTCTATCATTTCGTTGTGCTTAGTCGAACATGCTCCTGTCTTTGTGTGAAAAACACACACAAACAGCTGGGGTTTAAGCTTTTCCGTAGGGTGTGGTTGTCGAACACCATACTTCTCAAGGCGCAGCACCATTAGGGGAAAACAGGGTGTGTGCGCACCCACACTATACAGAATGATTACTGTTCAATTCCGTATATAAGCTGTGTGGGGTGTGCACACACCCACTTCCTTCATAGATGAATGATCACTACATGTCATGCATTGGTATTTCTCTGTATAGATGTACATGCGCACAGATTGTACAGAACGCAATTCATTTCGCCTTATTCAATGAAAGTTGAATTTAATTATGTTGAAAAATAATGCCCTCAATGTAAATTGGTGTCGCAAAGAGTAGACTCATGGTGTAAAATGATGATGTAAACAGTCAGCTCTAAGAGAACGTTCAAAACCATACACACCATGTACGCTGATATACGAAGTGTTCACAATGTAACATTATGCATGAAAAGTCCACAAAGCGTAATAGGATGTGTAAAAAACACGCAGAACAATATATGCTGAACAACAGTCTACATAATGTGAAATTATGTTGAAGAACAACTGGCACAAAAATAGCATGTTGGAGGCGGTCTACACAGTGTTGAATATTTCTAAAACAAACGTAGCACAATGATGCTGAAATATAATCAGAATATTGCAAAACACAATGATGCTGAAATATAATCAGAATATTGCAAAACACAATGATGCTGAATATAATCAGAATATTGCAAAACACAATGATGCTGAAATATAATCAGAATATTGCAAAACACAATGATGCTGACATATAATCAGAATATTGCAACCACAATGATGCTGAAATAAATCAGAATATTACAAAAACAATGATGCTGAAATATAATCAGAATATTGCAAACCACAATGATGCTGAAATTTTAATCAGAATATTGCAAACCACAATGATGCTGAAATATAATCAGAATATTGCAAAACACAATGATGCTGAAATATAATCAGAATATTGCAAAACACAATGATGCTGAGATATAATCAGAATATTGCAAAACACAATGATGCTGAAATATAATCAGAATATTGCAAAACACAATGATGCTGAAATATAATCAGAATATTGCAAAACACAATGATGCTGAACTATAATCAGAATATTGCAAAAACACAATGATGCTGAAATATAATCAGATATTGCAAAACACAATGATGCTGAAATATAATCAGAATATTGCAAAACAATGTGAAGAAAATGTCCACGTGCTGTACAATTTAAACATCAGATCACGTAATGCAAAATCATTTTGGGAGACAGCCCGTATAATGTGAATTATGTTATTAGACCGTTCCTACAGTACAGATTGATGTTTAAACACAGTTCACACAACGTAAAGGGTATTAGAAAAACCCCATACAATGTAACAATGCGTAACAGCAATCTGTTTGGTCAGATCACGTTGTGTAAAGTCCAGATCACCATGGAGACCCCATTAGGGCTGAATCGGTCTCCCATTTGAACATGAACATGGTCTGTTCAGTCGTAAAGGGACATTGAAAGCAAACCATTATAATGTGAACATGCAGAGTGTGTACAGTGCTACATGGATTGGAAAGCAATGATCACGGGGCACCATTAAGCTTAAAACCAATTATTACTGACGTGGATTACAGTGTCTACAATGTGAGGAAAAAAAACCATGTCGTATGCAGTCTACATCGATGATGACGACTGTAAATGAGAACGTGATCGTCTGGGATTAATACAATAGCAGTTAAATAGTAGTTCTTTCTTCCTCTTCCGTGCGCATCAAACTGAATCTGCCAATAATGTGTGTGTGTGTGTGTGTGTGGTGTGTGTGTTTTGTGTGTGGTGCGTGCGTGCGTGCGTGCGTGCGTGCGTGCGTGCGTGCGTGCGTGCGTGCGTTGCGTGCGTGCGTGCGTGCGTGCGTGCGTGCGTGCGTGCGTGCGCGCGCGCACGCGCGTGTGTCAATTTGCACCCTTCTTTGTAGATGCATGGTACTTATTGCAACATTCATCTCCTTATTGGTTTAATTTATGTTTTCTTTAACCTTTCATGTATTTGTATGCGCTTATTGCTTGTGATGTCAGGTTAAGCGCCATAAATACTCTTTATCATTATTACAATGTAGAATATGTTCCAAACTGTCCATATCGATCAGTTAAATGCAGAAGTGTCAGATTTAAACAAAGTTTTATTCCCCTGTCCATTGATTTTCTTAACAGAGGTGATGTTTAATTGCTTTTTAGCTATGGATTATTGTTTCATTTTGTTTTATAAAGATACATAATTTAAGCTCAGATTGAGCATACTGTTGCTTTTAGATAACAAATAGTTGTGTTATTTTAGTTTAAAATCTCATCTTGAATTTATTGTCAAATGCGTTGTAGGAATGCAATTTTATATAGTATTATTCTTATATTAGTTAGTCACCTTGAAATCCAAATTCTTTTATATGAATGTATGCCATATGTGACAAAATGGGTGATGTGACAAAATCATTGTTTATTTGCTGTGAATGTGTGTGACCACAACTAATTTCTCGAACTGAGATAATAAAGTTTACTTGACTTGACTTGACTTGATATTGTTGTAACAAATCAGTACACTGAAAACAACCGTGAAAAAATCTGTGCAGTTAAAAAAAAGGTGGGGAACCTGTCTGAACAATGAAGATATGTGTTGGAAAGCAGTCTGTACGATGGAAAAGAATGTACAACATTTAAAACAGACTGTGGAACTGAATGTCACGAACAGTCTGTACAATATAACTGAAAACAGACTGCTGCGTTACAGAAATAAATCTAGATGAAACATCCAACCTGGTAGTGTCACGAACAGTCTGTACAATATAACCGAAACAGACTGCTGCACTAGATGTCACGAACAGTCTGTACAATATAACTGAAACAGACTGCTGCGTTACAGAAAATAAATCTAGTGAAACACCCAACCCGGTAGTGTCATGAACGGTCTCTACAATATAACTGAAACAGACTTCTGCGTTCTGTCACAAAATACAAAACATAGTGAACGTTTGGCCAATTTCTTTTCTTCAGACGTCAGAAAGAACAGACACCAAGCAGGTGTCCCTGGATGGCAGCCAGCAGTCGCATATACAACAGAAATGATGTGAAAATAGTTTGTGCTACGTTAAGTGATGTTGAAACTTTATAATCGAAGCGAACGTTATGCCTGTCGAACATAGTCCGTACAACAGAAACTGATGGTGAAAATAGTTTGTGCTACGTTAAGTGATGAAAACTTTATAATCGAAACGAACGTTATGCCTGTCGAAAATAGTCTGTACAACAGAAATGATGGTGAAAATAGTTTGTGCTGCGTTAAGTGATGTTGAAAACTTTATAATAGAAACGAACGTTATGCCTGTTGAAAACAGTCTGTACAACAGAAATGATTGTGAAAATAGTCTGTGGCTGCGTAAGGAGGAGTTTGAACACCTATGTAATGAAACACATGATAATGCTGTTGAAATTACTCTGTGCAAAGACAGAAATGTTGAAAACACGCTCTGCAATTGAATGAGTATTGAAAACAGGCTCTGGGATAGAAAGAGATGTTGAGACAGTCTGTGAAATAGAGATGTCAAAAGTGTGTTTGCAATGGAAATAGATGTTGAGACAGTCTGTGAAATAGAGATGTCAAAAGCAGTCTTTGCAATGGAAAGAGATGTTGAAAACAGTCTGTGAAATAGAACGATGTATCGAAAACAGTCTGCCCAGGTAAAACAGATGTTGAAAACCCGCTCTGCAATGAAAATGGATTTGCAAAATAGTATGTGCAATGGGCGTGAGTGTTGACAACAGTCTGAGAGTGGGACCGATCTGAAAACATTCTCCACCACACAGCAGTAAAACATTTCAATCGATATCTGACTGCAACATCTATGAGTCGTTCCTGTGACACTAACACTGCAAATGCCTATCGGAGATCGTCAAGTAGGACTACATGCACACAGATTTGTGACAAGCTAAATGAAGCCTGTTGTGGATGCATCCCAGGACTGAAAGCTCCTTAAAAAAA
>CM031626.1:15447204-15453971 GCA_018398815.1 Conus ventricosus
CTTTAAAAATATTCTACTTAAATAAAAAACAACTTTATCAACATTTACACTGGTCACCATAGAATTGTGAAAGCTTTCAATGTGTTGGGTTTATATATACTGTTGCTCTAACTGTTAATGTGAATGAGTCGTGTACTTTTTAGCAGCAAGAGGGCTGCAGGGTGTAGCAGCAAACTAGGCCAAACGACCCTGTGTGATCACTTGACCTGTAAAGCACAGCAGCGAACTAGGTCAAACGTTCCTATGAGGAACGCTTGACCTGCAAAGCGCAGCAGTAAACTGGGTCAAGTGATCACAGTAGGAACGTTTGACCTAGTTGCTGGCCTTCAGTCACAAAGCAAGTGGCCCCAGTTCCACTTTGAGACACTTGACACCTTCACCCCCAAGTCACCCCAAGTTACCCCAAGTCACCCCAAGTCCTTAATTAAGTTCTTGATTAAGTTACCCCAAGTCCTTAATTAAGTTTTTAATCAAGTCACCCCAAGTTCTTAATTAAGTTCTTAATTAAGTTTTTAATTAAGTTACCTCAAGTTCTTAATAAGTTCTTGATCAAGTCACCTCAAGTTCTTACTTAAGTCACATTAAGTCATCCTCTAAGTACAACCAAGTTCTTATTCAAGTTATCTTATAATTATTAGAAAAAAAAACAATACAATCTATGTTTTTATCTTAAATAGTAGATGTCTAATATAGTACACACACGCCTCAAAAAACGCATCATCATTGAGGATGTCTTGCTCAGCGTCTTTGGCGCGAAATCGGTCAGCATAAATCTTAATGAAGTTCTTACATTGTAAGCAACCACATTGATTACAATTCTGGTCTATGGAAATGTCTTTTATAGACTCCATGTCTTTATTTATTGACTCAATCATTTTAAACAAATAATAATCCGTCATGATCTATTTTTATCAAAAAAACAAACAAATTTAAAATATTATTGCATTTGAAATGGATCAAAATGATCTTTTGTTGTTGGTGGTTCTGGCATGCTTTTTTGTTTGGCTTCTATATTTAGTGGTTCAGATTTTTTTGACTGCTTTCGTTTTTGTCGCCATTGTTTATATATTTTATAACCGTAATAACCGCCCCAGCAGCAGCAAGGGCGCCAAAAATGACAACAGTTTTAAGTTCAATATTCGATGAAGACTTTGGTGCTGTAGGCCTTGAATCAACTTGTTCTTGTTCTGGAGCTGGCATTGAAACAGCTGCTGGCGTTGGCGGTGTTATGTTTTCATTATGAGTTATATTCTGTAACATTGGTTTGTTTTGTTTGTTCCACTCTGCTAATCGTTTTCCTGCTTCAACACGCCCAGGATGCTTTGGATTTTAACTGGCCACTTTCTCCACCTGATTCAGTGTTTTCTGATTCTGCTGATTTTCTGGCTCAGTCATTTTTAAGGGAAACAAAATCTATATGATTAAAAGTAATTAATCCCGATCTGTGATTGTAACATTAATTTTCTTTGTCTGTTCCACTTTGCTAATTTTTTTCCTGATTTAACACACCCAGGCTTTTCACTGGTCACTTTCTCCACCTGATTCAGTGTTTTCTGATTCTGCTGTTTTTCTGGCTTGGTCATTTTTTAAGGGTAACAAAATCTATATGATTAAAAGTAATTAATCCCGCGATCACTGGCGACAATAATGTTCCAAATCTGTAATACAGATCACACCCTAGAGACTCTAATGTCTTAGTTAAAACTGGATCCTGCATTAAATCATACATAAATCTTGTTCCGAATCGATGGGCGCAAATCTACTAACTAGTTTAGTGTACAAACTAAGAACCGTTTGCCCTACACTTTTTACCATTCTTGATCCCAGTTGCGCTTCATACCTATTGTGATACTTCAAAATGTCTTGTGGCGACATTTGTTGAATTTGTTCTATGCTGAATTCATTTCCGAGGTACTGTTTTGTTTTTCCACATGCTGCCAAAGAATACAGCCTTTCCTTTTTGGGCATAATAGCTTGGTCATCAACTTGATCATTTGTAATCATAAGTTCAGGAAGGTTTAGTAAGATCATCGCTGTTCTGTTTTTTATTAATTATAATTATTTTATTTTTTAAAAATGAGCACCGAAAAAACTGTTACTAACCTTGTATACCATTCTGCTGTTATTGGGGGCCTAGTGTAGGATGCACAATGCTTGGTAAAAACCTGTTAAAAAATAAAACCGGCAGATCTTGGCAAACTAGACTTTGAGGATTCAGCAAAGCTGATTGCTATTATTGCAACTTCGTTCGCTACGAAAGATTTTTAGTTAAGCAAGAAATAATTCCAGACAGTATTAACATGTAAAGTTAAAAAAATACATTTATAAAAATGGCTTCACTCGTAATGATGATGTGGCGCTGTGGTTAATGCGCTTGCTTTTAGCGGAAGTAATTACGCGTTTAGTAAACTGCGGGATGACGGCGAGAGAAAAAGACATAACAAAGCTGTGGAGCAACTAGCCACAGCGCAAGATCACTATGAAAAGCAGAGAATTGAGCAGTTAGATTTTATTAACGACAACCTGAAAAAACAGGACATGCAGCTTACACATTTAAAGACGTTGATCAAGCGATAAAAGAGTATTATCTTGTAACAGGCAAACCAATTGAGACATTGCCCCCACCAAAATTCCAGCGATTTTTATCATCCATCAGAAAAACAAAAGATGCAAGAAATCGTGTTTATTGTCTTTGGCATGACCGTTGTGTATTTTATTGCGCATAATATTGGCTGAATAAAAATGAACAAAATCTATTATTCGCCAAAAGGATATTGGAAGGGAATCACGGCAATCAAAAAGCTAAGCCAAGCAGCGGGAGTCAGTGAACAAACAGCAAAGGAATGTTATCTAAACAAGCGATTTGGCAAATTTATTTACCTGCACCTAGACGAATACAGAGACCTCACTTTGTGAATACAATACCAAACGACACCCATCAAATGGATCTTCTATATTTACCCCATGATACGATTAGACGCAAAAGATTTAAGTACGCACTTACAGTCATTGACGTAGCTTCAAGATACAAAGATGCAGAACCATTAACACAAAAGAGTGCTTCTGCTGTTGCTGTAGAAGACTGCCCTCAGTTTTGCGCGCAATGAATAATGAAGAATTTAAATTAACAGGTCTAAAACCAGTACAAGCAATCAAAAAACAAACAATAAATGTTGTTGAAGACTCCAGTACACCCAGCAAACTATTACCATTTGGCTTGAAAGTAAGGTACCTTTATTTGCCGGGAGAAGCAGAAGGGGACACTCGCATCAGGGCAACCGATCCAGTTTGGAGTGTTGACCCGTATGAAATAAAAAAATTGTAAAGATGAATCCGCCCGTGTATTATTTACGAGAAACTGACACAACAAAACAACCAGCTCCTCAAAGATCTTTTGTGAAGGAGGAACTGCAGATAATTCCGCCAGACACAGTTCCGCTTTAATTAATTTACGTAAATATATTTGAGTTAAAATGGAAGCTCAAAAGGAAGCGCAGGATGATACAAGAATGATAAATGAAAAGACCTTAGAATTGATGCGGGAATCATATAATATGAATTTTGCTGTTAAAGAAACAATTACAAGGATTCATCGGCACATGGCAATGCATCCAGATCACCTACAACCCAAAACCCCAAATTTTGATTTTCAGGATAAAGAAAATCTTGAAATGATAAAAAAAAATCAAGCGCATCAAGCAAAAATGAGAAAAATTTTGTCTGAATTGGATATTGATATGATGAGCTTCTAGATAAAGTTGAGGAAAACTATTATGATTGAGGAAAATATGAAGAAGATATATAATTATGCTGTTCTCCAATGCCCGATTGCATATGAAAACTCTGGATTAACAAATACTCGTTTTGTGTTTGTTCTATCTAATGACTTCTTTGTTACAATGGTTGTGTTGATCTCATGTAGATTAGATCGTAGTTTTACGTTGTCATGATGCAAAGTATGTTTATTGAACAATGCTTCTTTGTAGTTGTCATGCGATATGCTCGACTGCACAACACTGCGAGATATCCCTTTGCTTTTTTGATAGTTTTCTCCTGGCTCGAAATACTGTACATTTTTTACCTTACCCCAACAAACTCCTTGATCACCTTTCCAGATAATTCATCCTTCATCTTTCCTAAAACCTTCTTGTTAGTAATTGAATGCAAAGGCGAATCTTTAGGATAATCAGATGTGTCGTACCATCCTGCATGCCCTTTAGCTACTTCTAATTCTATGTCTTTATAGATATCTTCAGTAGGGATATCTATAACAAAACTGTCTGTATCTGTGTAAAGTACTCTGGACTCAGGATACAGGGGCTTAAAGTAGTCAGAAAGAAATTCTAACATCAAAAGCTTTGATAATTCTAAAACAGTAAACCCAATAAAAACAGGTTTGTCCAATTTGACTTTCTTTTTTTTTTCATTATTATACCAAAAAGCTGATCATGAAATCTTCTGAAGTCCTGATAATTAGGTTTTGAAGTCAGCTTAATTGCTTCGTTTTCTCTGGTGACCAATCTGACATCTTTGCGCTTGTGCGGATTTTCCATAGTCTTTCCAAAACAGCTGTTGTTCATCAGCTTGAAAAAGTCTTTTTCTGAAGCATCTGTGGATTTAGTTCTGAGATCAGTGTTCTTCATTATGTATGGTTTCATAAACTGTTCTTGATCAAAAGCAATTATACGATGAACAGCTGTCAACTTCAAACCATGTCTTAAATAAAATTGTAGAAGTCTGTAATGACATACATAATTTTTTTTTTTTTGCCTCGAAGATTAGGCACAAGTTTAGGCGGCTCTGTTTTTGCCATCTTTAGACTTTCTGCTGCTAACGGATAGTCATTATGCAGGTCATGGAGTTCATGAGGATATTCTAAGTCAACTTCTAGAATGAAACCACGCTGTTGACCCGGCGTCAAACTGCTCAACCACTTTAATGCTTTTTGAATATTATTCGTATTATCTGTGTACATTTTAAAGTTACGTAATGGAAGTGATTGCGCCATTGCCCATCCATACAGATTGTTTGCATCTAAATACATGAGATAGTTAGACCTTTTACTTGGATCATAGTCGTCCAAGTATTTGTTGCTTGCTTTACAGTAATGGTGCGACGCCATACTAATTCCCCCACGCAATCCGTTTTCAATCATCTGAATCATTGGTAGGTCAGACAATAAATCAATCTTTACTCCAGTAAACTTTAAGAAAGCGCCCCAACTCATCCCAGGCGCAGAAATATAATGCGCAGGATCCAGGCTGTAATGTTTCATGCAGGTCTTCCTATAATTTTCAAAGACGTCCGCCAACAAACATACATCTGCCATCAAGTATGAATCATGATAGTCTCCCATCGTTTTACACTCTAACTTCTGCCACGCATCTTGAGCATGCTGGTAATCGGAATCACTGATGTCCTTTCCTCTAAGACTAGAAAAGAACGCGCCTTTAGGCGGAAGTGTGTCTTCGTCAAACCTTTCCCAACTGTCCATGTACTCATAAGGGTAAACGCCCTTTCTAACAAGTGTTGGGTCAAAATATTCTTGTTATTGGGCAGGAATTTAAGGACATAGCTAGTGACTCTAATGAACCCATCATGTGCTGCATAGAGTCATAAAAAGACATGTTATTTAAAGTGAAACACATGTACTTTTCTGATGACTGTGCAATGCATGACACCCTAAAGGCGTCGGTTACTGCTTGCATTATAAGGTGAGAGTCGTAACCTCGCAAGTTGTGAAAGAATATAGGCAGCTTCCATGTCTTTGGTTCAAACTTTAGTTGAAGATTGCATTTACTGTGTGCTGCTCCTCTGAACTTTCCACTAATGTGATCATGGTTTCTTACTGTCGGATTGGTTTCCTCACTGTTAGACATTAGTTCTAAACCACAAATCCAACAATGTGTGGCTGATTTAATCTGTTGTTGGTCTTCGGGCGTGATTATGATTTCAGATAAGTTTAGATTATTAGAACAGTCATTACGCACTTTCTGCATGCGTTCTAAGAAGTATTCTGCAGCATCTGGGCCTCTATACAATTCTGGTTCTGAATGGGCGCCATCCGACCTGACAACGATGAAAGCAAATGAACAAATCTGATGATTGCTCACTAAGGCTGTTTTTGGAAGTCTCTGTGGGGTTGGCCCTTCATAAGGAATAATAAGCGACTCGAAGTCTGCATAAACAACATATGGAGAATTTTGCATCCGTTTCCAGTTCTTAAAACTAACTTTAGATCCGGGTGGGGGCGTAATTAGTTCTGTATTACAGTAGAGAACAGGAAAACCTTCATTCTGGGCCACTTTCGCCCTCAACCAGTTTCGGGCGAAAGTGGCCCAGAATAAAGGTTTTCCTGTTCTCTGACAAGTAACACTTCAATAACCAAAAAATAACGACCCTACAAACAAACATACCGTTTTCAAAACTAATTTGCTTAATCCTATGTTTTCCTAATCATTTTCGCGCATACAGTCATTTTCAATAACATCATTTTTGCGCAGACGGTCATCAAACTAAGACTTGGCTGAGACACTGTGCGAACAACCCTAATTAGAGGGCTTGGGGTTTGTGGCAGGCAGTACTAACCCGCAACATTCTTTTACTGACTGTCAGAGACACACTCACACACACACACACACACACACACACACACA
Source organism: Conus ventricosus (assembly GCA_018398815.1). Taxonomy (NCBI): domain Eukaryota; kingdom Metazoa; phylum Mollusca; class Gastropoda; order Neogastropoda; family Conidae; genus Conus; species Conus ventricosus. The sequence continues at coordinate 15,453,861 of CM031626.1, forward strand.
CACACACACACACACACACACACACACCACACACACACACACACACACATTTGTCACATCACACACAGGACCACACACACACCCCACCACACACACACACACACACAACAC